>CM035142.1:20978878-21316378 GCA_020205605.1 Panax ginseng
TTATATTTATAAACACATTTAGTTTCAATAATTAATTTCATCAATTGGTATCAGAGCCACCCATGTTTAATTCATAGAGAATTTATGAATTTTGGAGATTTTATAGAGAGAAAAAATCACGAAACCAGTTGTCATAAATGAATCCTATTATGCAGATGATATATATATATATATATATATATATATATATATATATATATATATATATATACACGGTTAAGATCTAGTCCGGACTCCCGGTCATTACTTAAAATCCAAACTTTCCTTATGAGCCATAGATTATATCCAATGGTTGGGAAAGGAAAGGAAAGTGTTGGGGAAATATGTACGCGGAGCCAAATCGGATCATCTGATCTGAAGCTAAATCACGTCTCTCTCTCTCTCTTTCACGAAGCCAAAACCTCTCTCTCTCTTTCACGAAGCCGAAACCTCGCCCTCTCGCGTCTCTGGCCTGAAGAAGGACAAGTAAACTCCTCTGTGATTCTGTAATTTATCGTTACTCCTTTGAATTCGTCGAAATTGAAGATCAAAAATTTGTTTATCGATTGCATCTCGCCGACTCCCAAGGTATTTTCTACTTCCCCCAATATTTTCTACCTGCCAAATTGCTGAAATAAGCTATTATTGTTGTGTATCAGAACCTTCTGTTTGTATTGTGTTAATCGTGGTTGTTGCTTATTGTTAATAAGTTCTAGTATGGTTTTTCTTATTTGTATTTGGTTTTTTGTACTTCTAGTATGGTCAAATGTATGTTAATAACCATTTGAGGTGACCTTATTTGGCTTTTCAAGCATGCAGTTATGGGTATTTGTGTTTGACTTACTTTACATCTCTTTATTTGCAATTACAGAATGGCCTTTGCATATATGTTATATTGTATTAGAGTTTATATCTTGTGATTCCATTACCAACATTCTGATCATTAGGAGTTGTGGTCAATGTCAAGAGTGACTGGAAGAGAGTTAATGTGGTCAATGTCAAGAGTGGCTGGAAGAGAGTCTAGAAAGTTCTGTCAAGGAGAGGTTTGGTCATCTAATTGTGCGCCAGTAAGGAGAAATTCTTATTGAAAAGCCCCCTCTTTCCTGGGAACGGTCTGGTTGTCATAAATGTGATTCTATAATATTATTTGTGAATAATTAATTATTAATTCATATGATAAGAAAATATTTATTTTATGTGGATATAAATGTTGGATATATTTATTGTGGTTAAAAATGAATGAGTTAATGTTGAGGTGTTTTATCAGTATTTTTATCGGAATGGAGGTATTAAAATTAAACCAGTGTTTTTGAGATATATTGCGTGAGTTATAATTTTAATCAAATAGATGGGTAAATATAATTTTTGGATATGTTATACATATATAAGTTGAGTATATGTCCACAAATTTTGAAGCGTTAAAATGAACGTATGATTTGTTATGAATTTTAAGAGGTGGATTGATTCGAGAAATTAGGTTTATAAATGATTTTGGTGGAAAATTCTAGAATTGAGTGGGCCCCACTTGTGGTTGGTGAAGAAATGTGCTGAATTTTTATTCAAATGTGGTGGGTGGGAATAGTAGCAGATAAAGCCATCAGGTTGTAGGTTAAGTCTGCTTCGGCGTGCTAACATTTTCCAATAAATAGAGGGCTAAGTTAGAATTGAAAATAACACCAGAAACAAGTTTTCTCTCTTTCTCTCTCTAGATTATTGAGTGTATTTTGTGAGTATTTAGATACTTTGTGAGTTTCTATTCATCAGTGCAAGTTTCCTTGATTTTATACCGATATTTCGATCGAAAGATGCGATATTTTGAGGTAAGGGATGTTATTTTCTTCATATATGATATTATTTCTTCAATATCATTATGCCGAAGTATTGATCTGAAATTTTTATGAAATTTAAAACTTTTTGTGTCGGGGTTACTATTCACGTATACGACACTATTCACGCATATGACACTATTCACGAATACGGCACTATTCATAAAAAAAAAAAAAATTCTTCTTTTTGTCCAAGATGTCTATTATGGTTACTATCTTTGATTGTATCCATGTTTTGATCTTTATTCTTGAATTTTGCTTCAAAATTGGTTATTATGGAGTATTATTGATCTTGGATAAACTGCATTATCTGAATCCCTACTATTTGTCCTTACGTCTCCTTTGGATTCATTTTCTTTAAAATATTTTTCATCATCCTCGGTCCTAAATGATGATATTACTAAATATCTTTGGCTTTTGTAGTGCAAAGATAAGCGATTAATCGATGAATATCTTTGGCCCGTAGTGCAAAGATGAGCAGTGTTGAGATGAACATGACCATTTGGTGATACCAATGAATATCTTTGGCCTGTAGTGCAAAGATGAATATTTTGATTCAAGATGTATATTGATTGATGTTACAGGATAAAATATTGATGATGGACTTTTAAATCTTAGAAGATAGTGGAATTCTTTCTCTACTTGACTCTTCTAATGGATTGATGTTTCCGCTGCAGTTGTGGATCTAAAACTTGTTGTCTATTATATTTTATCAGATTTTTCCCTGTGGAAGACTAAAGATAATTTGTTGTATATTATCTTAGTCATAATATTCTTTACTGGGCTAGTTGAGCTCACCCTTTTCCTTTTTGTTCCATTTTTCTTCTCAGGCGATGAGAACATAGCAGGATCTAGTCGGGGTATGGAGTGATGGTTCTAGAAAGATGATTTAGTAGTCCTCACTATTTCTGTAAAATAGTGTTTGAATAATTGTAATGAGGACTTATTTGAGTGTGGATATTGTCTAGAAGACAATATTTGTATTTAAAGTCACAGTATGTGTTGTCATATTTTGCACGACAATTATATTATTGAAGTTGTAGTTTGCTTTATATACCATGTATTTGGCGACTCAGAATGGGTGTTGTATACCTATTTTGGGGGCGTCACAGTTGGTATCAAAGCTTAGGGATAAGGTCTCTGGCGGAGATCGGGGAATAGAACTAGGAGGGGAGAGATGAGTAAATCCTTCGCTAGTGTGTCCTATCTAAGCTTATTTGTTGGTCAGTCATAATATAGGGATATTATGTGATATGTTAATTTGTCTAATTAACCCTTGTTTTATGGTAGTATTTAAGAATGGTTGCTGAGAACGTTAACAATGGAGTGTATGAGACTGTGGAACAACCTTTAGTTACAAACCAGGAGAACGTGCAACAGGAAGGCAATAATCCTCCTGTAAACAACACTACCGAGCAAACGATGAATGATGGAATGTTTAGGAGCTTTTTGCAGTTCATGCAAAATCAGACGAGAAAGACTCGTGTACAAAATACGGGTGGAAGTGATACCAACGTGCGGTCTGTCACAGCCAAGTAGTTCAAGGAGTTGGGACCACCAGAATTTATTGGAAAGCCGGATCCGATCAAGGCGAAAACATGGGTTAAGCAAATTACCAAGATATTCGATGTCTTGGGATGCACGGAGGAACAGAAGGTTCCATTCGCCACATTTATGTTCCATGGTGAGGCGAGACTCATTGGTGGGAGTCGTGAAGCGTACTCTAACTTCTTTGCACTCAACATGTTTTGGGAAGCGTTTGAGAACTATTCAATGACAAGTACTTTCCTGAAAGTATTCGTCATATGAAGGAGGTAGAGTTTATCAGACTAGAACAACATAACATGACGGTGTCCCAAAGATGAGTATGTAAGTTTGCGAATTATCGTGTTTGCACCTCATTTGGTCTAAAATGAGGAACGAATGACGAGGATATTTCTGAGAGGTCTAAAGCCCGAGATTCGGCAATATCTTATATCTCATAAATTTTCTTTATATTCAGATGTTATAAACAGGACTCAATTATTAGAGCGAGATAATGAGTATGTGCAACCGAGGGACCATAACCAGGGTCATACTGGTGACAGCAGTCATCAGAGCGATGATAACCAACGAGAAGGGAAAAATACGAACAAAGGCGGTAACACTCGGGTGGTCATCGTGGCCATGATAATAGGAGAGGTGAGTCAAGTGGAAATTTCGAGAAAGAGGAGATTCAACAATGACGGGAAGACATCGGCAAAGACCAAAGACACCAACAACAAATTCTAGGGAAGAAGAACGACCGCCTTGATTAAATGTTACAAATGCGGAAAGAGGGACATATCGCCCAAATCATCCCACAATAATCCAAGGTATGTTACGATTGTGGAAAGGAAGGGCACATAGCTTCGGGATTGTTTCAGAAAGCAAAACCAAGTTCAACGGGGATGGTGACTCCAGGGTCATCTGGATAAGTCAAAATCGGGCGGTTCCTAGAAGAAGCGTTTGTCGATCGGCCAAAACGCGAGGAACCCGAACGAGGTGATTACGGGTAAGCTAATCTTGAACTCTTGCGAAGTTTATACCTTACTAGATACCGGTTCTACCCATTCTTTTATCTCTCCTACTTATGCTCAACGTTTAAACTTGACTCCTGAGAAATTAGACTTTGATTTATTAGTGGAGACTCTGTTGGATGAAACTTTCGTTACATCCATTGTTTATAAATCTTATTTAATCCAAGTTGGCACTATCATATTACCTGTTGATCTTATCTTTTTAAAGATATTTGCTTTTGATGTGATTTAGGAATTGATTGGTTAACCACTCATCATGCCAAAATTGATTGTTTTCGTAAGGTTGTTAGTTTTTATATTCCTAACCAACCTGTCATACGAATTCAAACAACTACACCGCTAAAATCAGTCACTATCATATCAAGCCATAAAGCTATTCGTTTATTGAAAAACGGATGTCAAGCTGAAGAGGTTCGCAATGTTAGGCTTGGACTTGCTACGGATGGGTTTAATCCGTTTAACGGGCCTTACACAAAGCCCTACTCAACTTGGCAGGTGATTATAGTGGTGTATAACCTCCCGCCTTCGATGTGCGTGAAAGATCCCTACATGTATGCCTTTACTGATTCCGGGTGATAAGAGTCCGAGTAAAGACATCAATGTATACCTTAGGCCGTTAGTTGATGAGTTGAAGATGTTGTGGGAAAAAGGGGTTCAAACGTATGATGTATCTCTTAAGCAGAACTTTGACATGAGGGTAGCTTTACTGTGGACAATAAATGACTTCCCGAAGATGTTTCAAGACAATTGCTCACCGCTGCAAGCCAATGATAAATCTCCCATTTACTGACTGGGTCTCGATCACGACTGTCTGGAGAGAGACTCGAGGTGAGTTTAAAGCATGCACCCTCCCGTTTGGAGTTTTGGTGGCACGCTCACCAAAAGAAAGGTGACGGTGGTTATATCTCACCTGAGGCAGAACACATTGCTGTAAGTTTTGTAATTATCTTATTTAGTATGTATTTAAAATTCGGATATTCTTTTGTATTATTTATTTTTATTCTTTGCGTATCATCTACTAATGTGTTTTTTCTCAGCGACGGTTCAAGGATCTGGCAGTGGCCTGAAAGCGACCAAGAGAGGTGACACTCAAAGAGACGTAGTCTGTCATGCGTCCGAGATGAGGAGATAGAGGACGAGCTGCAGGCTACAGGGGGACCGAAGAAGGGTAGAGTTGTGGGCATTGCCCATGTCCCAGCTTACACCCTAGTCCCTGCTGCGAGAATTCGGCGGCGCCCACCCATTGGAGGTAGTGTGCGAGTGGATCGGGTGCCGACCCTTCATTATCCGACGACTTCTTCCGGCGGATCATAGAGGGGTGCATGACGAGCGGTGTTGTGCAGTCAGGCGCACCATCACGCAATCGGATCTACCAGCTGGCTCAGGAGGTTTTCCACGGCTCTATAGATCCTACAGCCGTCGTTGACGACCTCATGGGTGTAGTACGGGAGGAGGCCATCCGCGTATGTGCAGTTGTCTTGGCCAACATCTTCCCACCACATATTCGACAGGTAAAAAAAATTAAATTTTGTATTTATTTATTTAATTTATGTAATTTATAATTATAATTTGTAATTGTATTGCTATGCCATGCAAACACACACATAGCATCGCATAGGTAATAGACACGTGTTAGAACTTACGAGACTCGATTCCGACATACGGAGACCGAAAGTTATTATACGATTTGCAAAAACTCAACAACACTTAGGCAAAAAGCCGAAAAAGAGCCCAAAACCCGCATCGGCCATCTGAACGCCACGCAAACACACACATAGCACCGCGTAGGTAATAGACACGTGTTAGAACTTACGAGACTCGATTCCGATATACGGAGACCGAGTTATCGCACAGTTTGCAAAATTCAACAACACTTAGGCAAAAAGCCGAAAAAGAGCCCAAAATCCGCATCGATCGTCCGAATGCCACGCAAACACACACATAGCACCGCGTAGGTAATAAACACGTGTAAGAACTTACGGGACTCAATTCCGACATACGGAGACCGAGTTATCGCACAGTTTGCAAAACTCAACAACACTTAGGCAAAAAGCCGAAAAAGAGCCTAAAATTCGCATCGGCTGTCCGAACACCACGAAAACACACATATAGCACCGCGTAGGTAATAGGCACGTGTTACAACTTACGGGACTCGATTCTGACATACGAAGACCGAGTTATCGCACAGTTTTCAAAACTCAACAACACTTAGGCAAAAAGCCGAAAAAGTACCCAAAACCCGCATCGGCCGTCCGAACGCCACGCAAACACACACATAGCACCGTGTAGGTAATAGACACGCATTATAACTTACGGGACTCGATTCCAACATACGGAGACTGAGTTATCGCACAGTTTGTAAAACTTAACAACACTTACGCAAAAAGCCGAAAAGAGCCCAAAACCCGCATCAGCCGTCCGAACGCCACGCAAACACACACATAGAACCGTGTAGGTAATAGACACGCATTACAACTTACGGGACTTGATTCTGACATACGAAGACCGAGTTATCGCACAGTTTGCAAAACTCAACAACACTTATAAAAAAAGCCAAAAAAAGCCCAAAATCCGTGATCGATGGTCGTCTCAATGCCACGTAAACACACACATAGCACCGCAGAGGTAATAGACACGTGTTAGAACTTACGGGACTCGATTCTCGACATACGGAGACCGAAAGTTATCGCATACGCTTTGTAAAACTCACAACACTTGTAGCAAAAAGCCAAAAAAGAGCCCAAAATCCGCATGGGCCGTCCGAACGCCACGCAAACACACAAAAAGCACCGCGTAGGTAATAGACACATGTTACAACTTACAGGACTCGATTCCGACATACGGAGATCGAGTTATCGCACAGTTTGCAAAACTAGCCAATACTTAGGCAAAATGTCAAAAAAGAGTCCAAATTCGCATCGGCCGTCCAAACGCCACGCAAACACACACATAGCATCGCGTAGGTAATAGACACGTATTAGAACTTACGAGACTCGATTTTGAAATACGGAGACCGAGTTATCGCACAATTTATAAAACTCAACAACACTTAGGCAAAAAGTCGAAAAAGAGCCCAAAACCCGCATCGATCGTCTGAACGCCACGCAAACACACACATAGCACCGCGTAGGTAATAGACAAGTGTTAGAACTTACGGGACTCGATTCCGACATAAAGAGATCGAGTTATCGCACAGTTTGCAAAACTCAACAACACTTAGGAAAAAAGCCAAAAAAGAGCCCAAAATCCGCATCGGCCGTCCGAACGCCACGCAAACACACACATAGCACCGCGTAGGTAATAGACACGTGTTAGAATTTACGAGACTCGATTCTGACATACGGAGACCGAGTTATCGCACAGTTTGTAAAACTCGCCAACACTTAGGCAAAAAGCCAAAAAAGAGCCCAAAATCCGCATGGGCCATCCGAACGCCACGCAAACACACAAAAAGCACCGCGTAGGTAATAGACACATGTTACAACTTACAGGACTCGATTCCGACATACGGAGATCGAGTTATCGCACAGTTTGCAAAACTAGCCAACACTTAGGCAAAATGTCAAAAAAGAGTCCAAAATTCGCATCGGCCGTCCAAACGCCACGCAAACACACACATAGCACCGCGTAGGTAATAGACACGAATTAGAACTTACGAGACTCGATTCTGAAATACGGAGACCGAGTTATCGCACAATTTATAAAACTCAACAACACTTAGGCAAAAAGCCGAAAAAGAGCCCAAAACCCGCATCGATCGTCTGAACGCCACGCAAACACACACATAGCACCGCGTAGGTAATAGACACGTGTTAGAACTTACGGGACTCGATTCCGACATAAAGAGACCGAGTTATCGCACAGTTTGCAAAACTCAACAACACTTAGGAAAAAATCCAAAAAAGAGCCCAAAATTCGCATCGGCCGTCCGAACGCCACGCAAACACACACATAGCACCGCGTAGGTAATAGACACATGTGTTAGAACTTACGGACTCGATTCGACATACGGAGACCGAAAGTTATCGCATACGGTTTGTAAAACTCAACAACATTTAGGCAAAAAGCCAAAAAGAGCCCAAAACCCATGCGGCCAGTCCAACGCCACGCAAAACACACAAAAAGCACCGCCAGAGGTAATGACACATGTTATAACTTACGGGACTCGATTCGACATACGGAGATCAAGTTATCGCCTAGCTTTGCAAAACTCAGCCAACACTTAGCAAAAAGTCGAAAAAGAGTCCAAAATTTGCATCTACCAGTCCCAAACGCCACGCAACACACACATAGCACCGCCAGAGGTAATGACACGATTAGAACTTACGAGACTCGATTCGACATACGGAGACCGAAAGTTATCATACAATTTATAAAACTCAACAACACTTAGGCAAAAAGCCGAAAAAGAGCCCAAAACCGCGATCCTACATCCAACGCCACGCAAACACACACATAGCACCGCGTAGGTAATTGACACGTGTTACAACTTACGAGACTCGATTCCGACAAACGGAGACCGAGTTATCGCACAGTTTGCAAAACTCAACAACACTTAGGCAAAAAGCCGAAAAAGAGCCCAAAACCCGTATCGGCCGTCCGAACGCCACGCAAACACACACATAGCACCGCGTAGGTAATAGACACGCGTTACAACTTACGAGACTCGATTCCGACATACGGAGACCGAGTTATCGCCCAGTTTGCAAAACTCAACAACACTTAGGCAAAAAGCCGAAAAAGAGCCCAAAACCCGTATCGGCCATCCGAACGCCATGCAAACACACACATAGCACCGCGTAGGTAATAGACACATCTTAGAACTTACGAGACTTGATTCCGATATACGGAGACCGAGTTATCGCACAGTTTGCAAAACTCAACAACACTTAGGCAAAAAGCCGAAAAAGAGTCTAAAATCCGCATCGGCCGTCCGAACACCACGCAAACACACACATAGCATCGCGTAGGTAATAGACACGTGTTACAACTTACGGGACTTGATTCTGACATACGAAGACCGAGTTATCGCACAGTTTGCAAAACTCAACAACACTTATAAAAAAAGCCAAAAAAAGCCCAAAATCCGCATCGTCCGTCCGAATGCCACGTAAACACACACATAGCACCGCGTAGGTAATAGACACGTGTTAGAACTTACGGGACTCGATTCTGACATACGGAGACCGAGTTATCGCACAGTTTGTAAAACTCAACAACACTTAGGCAAAAAGCCAAAAAAGAGCCCAAAACCCGCATCGGCCGTCCGAACGCCACGCAAACACACAAAAAGCACCGCGTAGGTAATAGACACATGTTACAACTTACGGGACTCGATTCCGACATACGGAGATCGAGTTATCGCACAGTTTGCAAACTCAGCCAACACTTTCAGCAAAAAGTCAAAAAGAGTCCAAACCAGATCGGCCAGTCAAACGCCACGCAAAAACACACACATAGCATCGCGTGAGGTAATAGAACACGTATTAGAACTTACGAGACTCGATTTTGAAATACGGAGACCGAGTTATCGCACAATTTATAAAACTCAACAACACTTAGGCAAAAAGTCGAAAAAGAGCCCAAAACCCGCATCGATCGTCTGAACGCCACGCAAACACACACATAGCACCGCGTAGGTAATAGACAAGTGTTAGAACTTACGGGACTCGATTCCGACATAAAGAGATCGAGTTATCGCACAGTTTGCAAAACTCAACAACACTTAGGAAAAAAGCCAAAAAAGAGCCCAAAATCCGTGACGGCCACCGTCGAACGCCACGCAAACACACACATAACACCGCGCAGGTAATATTCACGAGTTATAATTTACGGGACTAGATTCTGACATACGGAGACCGAGTTATCGCCCAGTTTGTAAAACTCAACAACACTTAGGCAAAAAGCCGAAAAAGAGCCCAAAACCCGAATCGGCCATCCGAACGCCACGCAAACACACAAAAAGCACCGCGTAGGTAATAGACACATGTTATAACTTCATGGACTCGATTCCGACATACGGAGACTGAAGTTATCGCCCAGTTTGCAAAACTCAACAACACTTAGGCAAAAAGTCGAAAAAGAGCCCAAAACCCGTCATCGGCCGTCCGAACGCCACGCAAACACACACATAGCACCGCGTAGGTAATAGACACGCATTACAACTTACGAGACTCGATTCCGACATACGGAGACCGAGTTATCGCACAGTTTGCAAAACTCAACAACACTTAGGCAAAAAGCCGAAAAAGAGCCCAAAACCCGCATCGGCTGTCTGAACGCCACGCAAACACACACATAGCACCGCGTAGGTAATAGACACGCGTTACACCTTACGGGACTCGATTCCGACATACTGAGACTGAGTTATCGCCCAGTTTGCAAAATTCAACAACACCTAGGCAAAAAGCCAAAAAAGAGTCCAAAATCCGCATCGGCCGTCCAACGCAACGCAAACACACACATAGCACCGCGTAGGTAATAGACATGTGTTAGAACTTACGGGACTCGATTCTGACATACGGAGACCGAGTTATCGCACAGTTTGTAAAACTAGCCAACATTTAGGCAAAAAGCCAAAAAAGAGCCCAAAATCCAGACGGGTCCGTCCAACGCATACATATAAAACACACAAAAAGCACCGCGTAGGTAATAGACACATGTTACAACTTACGGGACTCGATTCCGACATACGGAGATCAAGTTATCGCACAGTTTGCAAAACTAGCCAACACTTAGGCAACAAGTCGAAAAAGAGTCCAAAATTTGCATCGGCCGTCCAAACGCCACGCAAACACACACATAGCACCGCGTAGGTAATAGACACGTATTAGAACTTACGAGACTCGATTCTGACATACGGAGACCGAGTTATCGCACAATTTATAAAACTCAACAACACTTAGGCAAAAAGCCGAAAAAGAGCCCAAAACCCGCATCGATTGTCTGAACGCCACGCAAACACACACATAGCACCGCGTAGGTAATTGACACGTGTTAGAACTTACGAGACTCGATTCCACAAAACGGAGACCGAGTTATCGCACAATTTGCAAAACTCAACAACACTTAGGCAAAAATCCGAAAAAGAGCCCAAAATCCGCATCGGCCGTCCGAATGTCACGTAAACACACACATAGCACCACGTAGTTAATAGACACGTGTTAGAACTTACGAGACTCGATTCCGACATACGGAGACCGAGTTATCGCACAGTTTGCAAAACTCAATAACACTTAGGCAAAAAGCCGAAAAAGAGTCCAAAACCCGCATCGGCCATCTGAACGCCATGCAAACACACACATAACACCGCATAGGTAATAGACACATCTTAGAACTTACGAGACTTGATTCCGATATACGGAGACCGAGTTATCGCACAGTTTGCAAAACTCAACAACACTTAGGCAAAAAGCCGAAAAAGAGTCTAAAATCCGCATCGGCCGTCCGAACACCACGCAAACACACACATAGCATCGCGTAGGTAATAGACACGTGTTACAACTTACGGGACTCGATTCCGACATACGAAGAGCAAGTTATCGCACAGTTTTCAAAACTCAACAACACTTAGGAAAAAAGTCGAAAAAGTGCCCAAACCCCGCATCGGCCGTTCGAACGCCACGCAAACACACACATAGCACTGTGTAGGTAATAGACACGCGTTATAACTTACGGGACTCGATTCCAACATACGGAGACAGAGTTATCGCACAGTTTGCAAAACTCAACAACACTTAGGCAAAAAGCCGAAAAAGAGCCCAAAACCCGCATCGGCCGTCCGAACGCCACGCAAACACACACATAGCACCGTGTAGGTAATAGACATGCGTTACAACTTACGGGACTCGATTCTGACAAACGGAGACCGAGTTATCGCACAGTTTGCCAAACTCAACAACACTTAGGAAAAAAGCCAAAAAGAGCCCAAAATTCGCATCGGCCGTCCGAACGCCACACAAACACACACATAGCACCGCGTAGGTAATAGACACGTGTTAGAACTTACAGGACTCGATTCTGACATACGGAGACCAAGTTATCGCATAGTTTGTAAAACTCGTCAACACTTAGGCAAAAAGCCAAAAAAGAGCCCAAAATCCGCATCGGCCGTCCAAACGCCACGCAAACACACACAAAGCACCGCGTAGGTAATAGACACATATTACAACTTACGGGACTCGATTCCGACATACGGAGATCGAGTTATCACACAGTTTGCAAAACTAGCCAACACTTAGGCAACAAGTCGAAAAAGAGTCCAAAATTCGCATCGGCCGTCCGAACGCCACGCAAACACACACATAGCACCGCGTAGGTAATAGACACGTATTAGAACTTACGAGACTCGATTCCGACATACGGAGATCGAGTTATCGCACAATTTATAAAACTCAACAACACTTAGGCAAAAAGCCGAAAAAGAGCCCAAAACACGCATCGATTGTCTGAACGCCACGCAAACACGCACATAGAACCGCGTAGGTAATAGACACGTGTTAGAACTTACGGGACTCGATCCCGACATACGGAGACCGAGTTATCGCACAGTTTGCAAAACTCAACAACACTTAGGCAAAAAGCCGAAAAAGAGCCCAAAATCCGCATCGTCCGTTCGAATGCCACGCAAACACAAACATAGCACCGCGTAGGTAATACACACGCGTTACAACTTATAGGACTTGATTTCGACATACGGAGACCGAGTTATCGCACAGTTTACAAAACTCAACAACACTTAGGCAAAAAGCCAAAAAAGAGCCCAAAACCCGCATCGGATGTCTGAACGCCACGCAAACACATACATAGCACCGTGTAAGTAATAGACACACGTTACAACTTACGGGACTCGATTCTGACATACGGAGACCGAGTTATCGCACAGTTTATAAAACTCAACAACACTTAGACAAAAAGCCGAAAAAGAGCCCAAAACCCGCATCGACCGTCCGAACGCCACGCAAACACACATATAGCACCACGTAGGTAATAGACACATGTTAGAACTTACGGGACTCGATTCCGACATACGGAGACCGAGTTATCATACAGTTTGTAAAACTCGCCAACACTTAGGCAAAAAGCTAAAAAAGAGCCCAAAATCGCGATCTACCGTCCGAACGCCACAAAACACACAAAGCAAGCACCGCTAGTGGTAATGACACACGTGTTACAACTTACGGGACTCGATTCCGACATACGGAGACCGAGTTATCGCACAGTTTGCAAAACTCGCCAACACTTAGGCAAAAAGCCAAAAAAGAGTCCAAAATCCGCATCGGCCGTCCGAACGCCACGCAAACACGCACATAGCACCGCGTAGGTAATAGACACGTGTTACAACTTACGGGACTCGATTCCGACATACGGAGACCGAGTTATCGCACAGTTTGCAAAACTCAACAACACTTAGGCAAAAAGTTGAAAAAGAGCCCAAAACCCGCATCGGCCGTCCGAACGCCACACAAACACACACATAGTACCGTGTAGGAAATAGACACGTGTTACAACTTATGTGACTCGATTTCGACATACGGAGACCGAGTTATCGCACAGTTTGCAACACTCAACAACACTTGAAGAACACAAACAAAACTAATTTAAATATGCTCTATTTTCGAATTCGTTATTAATATTTTAATTTTGTAGGGTCTTGTTGATGAGACTTCGGCGGGTGGAGGCTGCGGCATGGGCGATGTCCGTGGTGGAGATGGTGATGACCGCCGGGCTGATGCTGATGAGACTATTGAGGGTGAGACGGGCAGTCAGACCGGAGTTGGGACCGGTGGTGGGACCATAGGTGGGATCGGCAGTGGAACTGGCGGCGATGATGATACCGACGACATTCCTGATCTTGGGTTGTAGTACCCATTATGTTTATATTTTGACCTTCATATATGTATATTTATACTGACTTTTTGAGTTATCTGACTAGAGTTTAGTATCTAGTTAGGTTGATGGTATATGTATCTAACTATATTGATTGTTATGATTACATTTTGTATTTACATCGTACGACTTTTATTTATAAGTCATTACGTTGTTTACATATTTGATGGTTGATATAGCAAAAGCTATTATTGTTATTGATATGCGTTTGTGAAGAATTCTTTATTTTTCTTTAGTTTATTACAGGTATAATTATGTATATGTAAATGAATAGGGGTATCTTGATATTGAAAAAAATATTTTTTTTAAAAAACCTCATTGGCGACGGGGGGTTGAGGGTCATAGGCGACGGCTATGCCGTCAGCAATGACTATTTTTAATTTTTTGTGATAACCATTACTGACGGTTTGTTCGTCGCCACGACCGCCGCCAATAAATCATTACCCGGTTTTGCCGTCAATCCTTGACTTCCGTCGAGAATGACTAGCTTTCTTGAAGCCATGAGTGAGTGCCAGGTGGTGGGCTGACGACCCATACCTCTGACGAGGAAGGTCGACGGACTATATCTGGTTGCCAATGACCTCATTATTGTCGACGTAATGAAGTCATCAAGCGACAATGAGAGTCCGTCGGCAATGACCTGTTTTTTTTGTAATGTATCTATTATGTTACAGTCTTTTCCTATATTAGATCTGGATCCTTATTCGTATTGTATAGCCCTGCTCGTACATAATATTGAGAATTCCCTTTATCTCACATCTTTGAAATAAGTTGTTATTGTTGTGTATATGAACCCTCTGCTTTGTATTGTGTTAATCGTGGTTGTTGCTTATTATTTGTGAGTTTTTTTACTTGTAATACATCACCGTTTGATAGTGTTTTTGTGGGATGAGATATTTTTATAAAATTTAAGGTTATTGTTTGATAGTGTTCTTATTTGAGGTTTTTGTTTGATACTGTTTGATTATGCTATGCATTGTCAAAGAAAAGGAACTGTCAAAGAAAAGGAACTTTGGAGGATATTATGGATCCCCATCTCAAAGGCAAGATAATGGAACAGAGAAATGCTCATCGATCATGGAAGCAGATTGAAACAATTTGAGAAATGTTCGATCGGAGAGTAGAAGTGTGGATTATGACAATGTCGAAAGCGATTGATCACAGCAGCTTTCTTAGCAATGCATAGAAACACTCTAAGCTTCCGGATAATAATTGATTGCCGGTTTATGTCTTCTCATGATTGTCAATAATAGCATTTTTCTTTTTTGGGTTATGTTTCTTATATACAATGTACTACTGTCTACAGAAAACCATTTGAGTGATTTTGTAAGGTTCTTCATTTCACTTTAAATGCAGTTCTTGATTATCTTATAGTTTTCAAGTCCATTCATATGTAAACAGCTTTCTTTAGATGATGAAAATCATAGAGAGTAACAAAATGTACTTAACATCCATATTTTCACCAATAACAATTGAAAGGTGTTTCACCAGTGAAAAAATGTACTTAACATCCATATTTTCAACAAGAACACGATGATATTGACGATGTGTTTAAGATTTGCCACATTAATTTCAATGACTCCAAGTCGAGTATCATCATTGATGCTTGAAGAATCGCATTTGCGTGTGCTTCAACAAATGAGTTGGGTTCGCCATACCCAATTGGATTGCACAGATCCCAAAACTTACATTTTCCTTTGTCCTTCTCCCTTGGGCGGTCATAGTAGAGCTTTTGAGATTCTTCTACGATTAAGATATTCTCACAATGACTCTCGGTGACAATAGCATATCTTGTTTCGAAATCGGGTATCATGTGTTTGAATGCTCATGTTGTTTGAAGTAGATATTATGTCTTTTAACTGATATCAGATTCAAGCAGGAAGCCAAGTCAATATCCAAAATGGTAAGCCTTAGATTAAATATCTTAGCCAATACAAGATTCGTACACCCAGAAAACAATGGGAAACACTAAGTCTCCAAATAACAGAGGGTAAAGGATGTCAGATGTAAGAACTGTATGTACAATGCCACAAGCATGAAAGCAATAGAAATATAACTAAACTGATTGAACGATCAATTCAAACAGCTCAACTTTGGTTTACTTCCAATTCCTCATTTCAATATTGATATTTTTTTTATAAAACAATATTGAGATTTTAGTCATCAATTTCACAAAAAGAGTTATATTATACATTTATTGTTATATAAAAATGGTATTTTTTTGTAAAATATAATAATATAATCAATTAGAACAATATTACTCAACTGTTATATGTCTGGTATATTAATTGTTACTGCTCAACTATCAAAACACCAAATCTTCTTAGAAGGAAAAAACCTAAGAATTAAATTTGAATTCAAAAGGTTGAAACATAGAAAATGAATATTAGAAAATAGTTGGCAGAGACATCAACCCTAGAGTGAAAGAGAGAGATAACCAAGCAGTACTGGATCAATATTGGGGGAAGTAGAAAATATCTTGGGAGTCGGTGAGAAGCAATTGATAAACGAATTTTTGATCTTCAATTTCGACGAATTCAAAGGAGTGACGATAAAGTGCAGAATCACAGAGGAGTTTGATTGTCCTTCTTTGGGCCAGAGACGCGAAAGGGCGAGGTTTTGGCTTTGTGAGAGAGAAAGAGAGGTTTCGGCTTCGTGAGAGAGAGAGACGCGATTTGGCTTCAGATCAGATGACCCGATTTGGCTCCGCGTACATATTTCCTTTCCTTTCCCAACCATTGGATATAATCTATGGCCCATAAGGAAAGTTCGGATTTTAAGTAATGACCGTGTAGAACTAGATCTTAATCGTATATATATATATATATATATATATATATATATGATCTGATTTTACTGTTGATGGAAAATTAGGAAGAGATAGGTGTCCATTTGCTTTTGAAGTCTAAATCATGGTTTTACGCTTTTGAAGTCTAAATCATATCTTACTGCTATATATATATATATATATATATATATATATATATATATATATAAAGAATAAGTAATAATAATCAATTAAAACAAGATGTCACTAAAGTTACCTCTCTTGTCTAGATTGTTTTTGTGACGCCCCCAAAATAGGTATACATCACCCATTCTGAGTCTCCCAGTACATGGTACAGAAACAAATACAACTTCATTAATACAATTATCGTGCAAAATACGACAACACATATACTGTGAGTTTAAATAAAAATATTGTCTAATAGACAGTATTCAAACTCAAAAGGAGTCCTCATTACAATTATTGATACACCATTTTACAAAAAGAGTGAGGACTGCTAAAATAACTTTTTAGAACCTTCACTCCATATCCCGGCTAGTTCCTGATATATTCTAACATCCTGAGAAGAAAAATGGAACAAAAAGGAAAAGGGTGAGCTCAACTAGCCCAGCAACGAATATTATGACTAAGATAATGAACAACAATTTATCATTAGCCTTCAACAAATCAGATAAAATATAATGGACAACCAATTTTAGATCAATATTTGCAGCGAAAATAACAATTCATTAGAAGAGTTAAGTAGAGAATGAAATCTACTATCATCTATGAATTTAAAAGTCCATCATCAATATTTTATCCCTGTAACATCAATCAATATACATCTTGAATCAAATATTCATCTTTGCACTACATGCCAAAGATATTTACTTGTATCACCAGTTGGTCATGTTAATCTTAACACCTGTTCATCTTTGCACTACAGGCCAAATATATTCATCAGGTAATCATTCATCTTTGCACTACATGCCAAAGATATTCAGTAATATCATCATTTAGGACTGAGGATGATGAAAAATATTTTTAAGAAATGAATCCAGTGACATATAAGATCAAAGATTAGGGATTCGTACTTTAATTTTTCCAAATTCAAATATACTCCAAAATAAACTATAGTGGAGTAAAATTCAAGAATGAATATCAAAATATGGATACAATCAAAGATAGTAACCATAATAGACATCTTGGACAAAGAAGAGAAAATTTCATTTTTTATGAATAGTGTCGTATTCGTGAATAGTGCCGTATACGTGAATAGTAACCCCGACACAAAAAGGTAGAAATTCCACAATAAAATTCATATCAATATTTCAGCATAATGATATTGAAGAAAATAATATCATTTACGAAGGAATAACATCCCTTACCTCAAAATAACAGTACTTCCTGCTGAAATATCAGGTATAAGGCTGAAGTACACTTGCACTAGATAGCAACTCACAAAGTATTTAAATACCCATAAAATACGATCGATAATATAAAGAGAGAAAGCTTATGATTCTGGTGTGATTTTTAATTCTAACTAAGCATTCTATTTATAGGAAAATACTTAGAACGCCATAGCAGACTAACCTGCTACCTGATGGTTTTTCCTGCTACTATTCACGCCCACCACTTTTGAAATAAAATTTCAGCACATTTCTAATAAATCAAAAGTGGGGCCCACCATGTTTTTAATAAAAAAACATTTATTTATGAAATTTCAATAATTCATAATAAATAGCCCTTTTATCAGAAAAATACAAATTTTATGTCCATTCCATAGGAAATTAAATTCTCTATAACTTTGTAGATTTAAGTTTTTCCAAATTCCAAACGAAAAATGACCGAAATCCACCTACGGACGATTTTCAACGCCTCTATTTTGACAAAAATACTGATAAAACAATAATAAAAGGGGGCTTTTCGATCATTTATATCCACATAAAATAAATATTTATAACCACAATAAATATATCCATCATTTATATCTACATAAAATAAATATTTTCTTATCATATAAATCAATAATTAATTATTCATAAATAATATTACAGAATAACAATTATGACAACCAGGTCGTTCCCAGGAAAAAAGGGGGCTTTTCGATAAGGATTTCTCCTTATTGGCGCGCAATTACGTGACCAAACCCCTTTTCTAGACAAAACTTCCTTAGACATTGTCAATAATGCTATCTAACAATATTATTCAAATAATATGAATTATTGATCTGATAATGGAGATATTGTGCAGTGACAATTATTGAAACAACAATAATATAAAATATCAACGTAGCAATTATTGAATCAATAAAATAAAATATTGAGCGAAGAATTCTTTGTAATAATTATTGAGTAAAGTGCCTTCTTTACGTAAGAATCAATAATTCAAAATATTTATGCAATACCTGGTGTCTTCTTTATGCATGCAACAGCGTATTCTTTGTATTTTAACCATCGAGGTATTCCAACAAATTGTTAATTCAGTAATAACTATGTCGTTATTTGTAAAAACTCAAACTTGTCATTTTCTTCATCCGACCGTTTTCTGTTATGGAGCCCACAAATGGATGCGCCGTCGTACGAATATTCCTCGACAATAATAAATATTTTATAACCACTTGCTTATTTTGCAAAATTTGCACATTTCACCCATAACCAAATTATTATATCAAATTAACACCTTATTATTCACAATAATAATTAGAAGAAATTCGATTTTATTAATAAAAAGTTGGGGTCTTACAACCTCCCCTCTTTATGAAATTTCGTCCTCGAAATTGACGACGACGATACACAGTGTTTCAAAAGGTGAGGATACCTCATTTTCATTTATGATTCTAACTCCCAGGTCATTTCTTCAATAGCATGGTTCCTCCACAAAACCTTAACTTATGGTATAACCTTGGTGCGTAGGACATGCTCTTTCCTATCCAAGATCTTAACAGGTACCTCCTCGTACGTTAAATCTTCGGCTATCTCATCTGGTTCTAACTCAATAATGTGATTCGAGTCTTTCACATATTTACAAAGCACATATATGTGAAAAACATTATGAACACGAGACATGCTTGGAGGAAATACGAGTCTATAGGCCACATTTCCTATTCGGTCAAGAATTTCAAATGGACCAACAAATCGTGGATTGAGCTTTCCTCTCTTCCCAAATCTTGTAACTCCCTTCCATGGTGCAACACGTAACAATACATGATCCCCAATATTAAATTCCACGTCCTTTCGATGAAGATCCGCATAACTCTTTTGTCGAACCTGTGCCGTTTGTATACGTTGTGGATCATTTGGATCTTCTCTGTAGTTATGCGTACCAACTCTAGTCCCAACAACGTTGCTTCTCCCACCTCATCCCAACATACTGGAGAGCAACACTTTCGTCCATACAACGCCTCGAATGGAGCTACACCTATACTTGCTTGATAACTGTTGTTATAGGAGAATTCTACCAATGGTAGGTACTTATCCCAACTCTTTTTGAAATCTAGGACACAGAGTCTTAATATATCTTTAGGAGTTTGAATAGTCCTTTCTGATTGCCCGTCCGTTTGAGGATGGTATGCCGAACTGAATCGTAAATCCTTGCCCATAGCTTTCTGCAAGCTAACCCAAAATCGTGAAGTGAATCTTGGGTCACGATATGAAACTATGGATACTGGCATGCCATGCAATCTCATAATCTCATTCACGTACATACGAGCAAGACGTTCAAGGGAATAAGTCTCCCGTATCGACAAGAAATGAGCAGACTTGGTTAATCTATCAACAATGACCCAAATCGCATCTATGCCTTGAGAAACCTTGGGAAGACCCATAGCGAAATCCATAGTAATGTGTTCCCACTTCCATTTCAGAATCTCAAGTGGTTACAATGGACCCTTTGGCACTTGATGCTCCGCCTTTACACGTTGACAAGTTAAACACCTCAATATAAACTCTACGATCTCTCTCTTCGTATTGCTCCACCAAAATGTATGTCGAAGATCATGATACATTTTGGTACTCCCAGGATGGATTGAAAACGGTGTGTTGTGTGCCTCCATCATGATTCTATGCTTCAAGTTATAATAGTTAGGAACACAAAGTCTGGAGTTGACTCGAAGTATTCCTTCTTAATTGATTCTTGCTTCTGGAATAACACTTTCTTGCACTTTCTTCTTCATACGCATCAGCTCCATGTCCGTAGATTGAGCAACTTTAACTTTATCGATTAAAGTCGGTTCTACTCGTATATTTGATATCATCACGTGGGTCCATGGAGTTTTTAACTCTATCTCCATCCTTTGCAAGTTACACAAAATGGGCCTTTGTGTTGACAATATCGCACTCGTACCCGCATATGATCTTCTACTCAATGCGTCAGCTACCACGTTCGCTTTTCCAGGATGGTATTGGATGATATGATCATAATCTTTCAACAGTTCAAGCAACGTCGTTGTCGCATGTTGAGTTCCTTTTGAGTGAAGAAATATTTGAGGCTTTTATGATCCGTAAAGATATCCACTTTCTCCCCATATAAGTAATGCCTCCAAATTTTAAGTACGAAGACAACAGCTGCTAACTCTAGATCATGAGTAGGATAATTCCTCTCATATTCTTTGAGTTGTCTTGAGGCATAGGCTATGACTTTCCCATGTTGCATGAGAACACGTCCCAACCCTTTGCCCGAAGCATCATCAGAGATGACAAATCCTCCGAGCCGATGGTATTGTCGTAGCAGTGCTAAAATGAGTCTCTTCTTGAGTTCTTGAAAACTCTTCTCACATTCTTCGCTCCAACCGAACTTTGTATCTTTACGAGTTAGCTGAGTTAATGGAGTAGCGATTCGAGAAAATCCTTCCACGAATCTCCGATAATAACCAGCTAAACCGAGAAAGCTAAATACTTTTGATCATCGATTTAAGTTGCTCGACTTTGAATAGCTTCAATCTTTCCGGGTCAATAGATATTCCATGACTTAATACTACATGCCCAAGGAATGCTACTTCCTCAAGCCAGAACTCGCATTTCTTCAACTTGGCATAAAGCTTGTATTCACAAACCTTTTGGAGTGTCAGCCTCAAGTGTTGCTCATGACCTTCACGAGTTTTGGAATAAATAAGGATGTCATCAATAAAGACGACCACAAAGTGATCCAAATATTCCTTGAATACTCGGTTCATCATATCCATGAAGGCAGCAGGAGCATTAGTCAATCCAAAGGACATGACTAGGAATTCATAATGCCCATACCGAGTTCTGAAAGCCGTCTTTGGAATGTCATCGATTCTAATCTTCAATTGGTGATATTCGGAACGAAGATCAATCTTTGAAATGAATTTGGCTCCTTGCAATGTTGGTCAAACAGTCATCAATACGTGGCAATGGGTACCTATTTTTTGATGGTGACATGATTCAACTCCAGATAATCAATACAAAGTCGCATACTCCCATCTTTCTTCTTCACGAATAGAAGCAGAGCACCCCAAGGAGAAGTACTAGGACTTAATAAAGCCAATGTCTAATAATTCCTACAATTGGGTCTTTAACTCACGAAGTTCAATAGGAGCCATTCAATATGGGGCTTTGGAAATGGGTTTTGTACCCGGAGTTCAAGGTCGATACAAAATTCAATTTCACGCTCTGAGGGTAGGTAGGGAAGTTCTTGTGGAATACGCCAAGAAATTTATTAACAATAGAAATATCGTTCAAAACTGACGTATTTTTGTTTAAATCTGTGACATGAGCTAAGAAAGCTTGACATCCATTTTTCAATAAACGAATAGCTTTATGGCTTGAAATGACCGTGATTGATTTTAATGGTTTGGTTGCTTGAATTCGCATAATAGATTGATTAGGAATATGAAAACTAACAACCTTACCAAAATAATCAATTTTTGCATGATGAGTATTTAACCAATCAATCCCTAGAATTACGTCAAACGCAAGTATTTTTAAAGAAATAAGATCGATAGGTAATGTGCGGTTACCGATTTGAACCAAACAAGACTTATAAACAGTGGATGTAATGAAGGGTTCTCCCAACGTTGTTTCCACAGATAAGTCAAAGTCTAATTTTTCTGGAGTCAAATTTAATCGTTGAGCGCAAGTAGGAGAAATAAAAGAATGGGTAGAACCGGTTTCAAATAAAGTATAGACTTCGCTAGAGTTTATGATAAGCTTACCCATGATGACCTCATTCGGGTTCCTTGCTTTCTGGGAGGTCACAACAAACGCTCTCCCTTGCACTACTGACTTTGACTTTTCTGGGACGGCCTTTGGTGCCTCCATCCTAGCAGAACTTATCTTCGGTGAACGACAAAATCGGGCTAAGTGACCTTCTCTTCCGCAATTATAACATGCTTTGGGCAAGCATCGCTAGCTTTGACCGATGTGTCCCCCTCCCTCCGCATTTGAAGCATATGATAGGTGGTCGTTCTCCTTCCTTAACAACGGGTGCTGGTGCTGACATCCTTCCATCATTGTTGAATCTCCTCTTCTTGAAATGTACATTCTTATTATTTTGGCCCTAATTACCACCGAAGTGGTTACCATTTCTAGCCTGTTGATTCCCTCCACGCTTGTTGTCACCGCTTCGATGACTGCTCTCATTGGTATTATCATTTTGTCGGCTGCTCTCTTTTCGTTGCGTTGACTCGTTATCACGCTCCACTAACTGAGCCCTATTTACAACATCTGAATACAAACACAGTTTATAAGAAATAAGATGTTGGCGTATCTCAAACTTCAAACCTCTTAAAAACATCCGTGTCATTCTCTCTTCATTATCCACCAAGTGGGGACTATAAACCGGATAACTTTCGGCAAACTTGGCTTCATCTTTGCGACACGGCCATATTATTTTGCTCCAACTTGATGAATTCTACCTCTTTTATATGACGAATACTTTCGGGAAAGTACTTGTCGTTGAATAGTTCTTGGAACTTTTCCCAATACATCTTCAGTGCGGCAGGTTGAGTACGCTTTACCGATTCCCACCAGTAATCTGCCTCTCCTCGCAACATAAATGCGGCAAAAGGAGCCTTTTGCTCCTCAGAGCATCCCAAGACATCAAATATATTGGTGATCTGCTTTATCATGCTTCCGCCTTAAGTGGATTTGACTCTCCAATAAACTCCGGTGGTCCCAGCTCCTTGAACTATTTAGCGGTGACCGTCTGAGAGTTTCCAATGTTTCCACCTATATTTTGGATAGGAGCCGCTCTCGCCTGCTGTTTCATGAATTGCATAAAGCCTCTGAACATTTGATCATTCATCATTTGGTCAGTATTGTTGTTTGCGTGAGGATTGTCACCTTCCTGATGCACATTATCCTGATTATTGATATGTGGTGAATCAACAGTCGCCTGTGCTCCATTGTTATTCTCAACATTTGATGAGTATGAAATATGTTATATTTTTATTCCTTAATGCTTAATCTTTTATATTTATTGTGTGCCTTAATATACTCATTATTTTTATATTTTTATTTTATGTACAATTGAAAGGTTATGTGATTTTAGGAATAATTTGGAAAATTATCAAACATTTATGGACCAAAGGATCAACATCATAATGTTACAAGCTCGTGGGCCTATCAAAAATTCATCTCACGTGGACTTATGACTAGGACATGCAAATGGAGATTATTCAAGTGGGTATTCATGTAAAGCAGTCATATGAAAAGTGGGCAGCATGAATGGGACGTGATTTACAAGTCATAAAGGTTCATGTTTAGCCACCCTAATTTCCATATCAACTGAAGTATTCAACAAGGAAATTCCACGACTTCGCCGAAAGAAGATTTATTTCAAATTGAATTCTATTTCTTTATGGAAATTAGGTAATTTGTAATTCCTTTTAGGATTTGGATTTCTAATTTCTATAGATTTAGGATTTTGTCTAAGACTATAAATAGAGGATGCTAGTCGTGGTTTTATTCATTCAATTATCAACTATCATCTATTGGAGTGCGCATTCAAGAGCATGTCAAAGCTAGTTCTTTTTATTCATTTCTAAAGGAGGTGAATCCTTGTTACAAGTAATTGATTAATCGAGTATTATTATTTATTCCTTCTTGTGTGAAATTTCTTCCGATAACTGCTTTCATTGATTACATGCTAATTGATTTAATTAATTTAATATGGCCAATTGAATTAGTTTGATCATTATCATATGCTAGATTAAGATTGGTATTACGTAATTGATATTTTTCTTTCATCATAAGTAGCAACTTGGTAATAATAATTGTGGACAAGCTTTTGTTTATTGCTAAGATTATCGTAAAACAAGTTAAACAAATCGAGCTTATGTGTTTGTTGCTTGGATTAGCCTAATTTCTATTTCTTAATGCTTCTATCATATTAAATCTAGAGAGCTTGTTCTAGGTTGTATGCTAGTTAGAATCTTGTGGAGAGCTTGTTTCATACAAATGATAATCTAAGGAGAATTTTTGATAGCAGAGCTTATTGTTATCTAGGGCTAATAATTTCATCAAGGAAAAAATAATAATAACTTGATTAATTGATTATTGTACTTGGTGAAACCGAATCGCAGAATCAAGTTTTTACATATTTGGTTAATTTCATCATTAATTTTTGTTCTCTTAGTTTAAAAATAATTTTCAAAACCCCCATCTTTATTTTTCTTGAAATAGTAGAATAATTCTAAAACAACTTTTACTCTCGTGGGATCGATCCTTACTTACTATCGTGCTAATTATTATAAATTGTGAAGTGAAAGTGAGGTTAATTTAGAGTGTCAACGATAGCTCCCAAATTTTAAGCGCCGCTGCACGGGAGTAATTTCGCTTTTGTTTTGTTTTTATTCTATTATTTTTTTGTTCTTGTTTTATGACTCGATCTTCTCAAAGCTACTATATTAGATTTTGATCCGTAGATTGAGAAAACCGCAAGGAGGCTAAAGAAGGAAAAACTTAAAGTTCAACAGTCTTCTTCAGAGATATAGACGAGGCTTTCAGATCATCACTGTGCCTCAACTTAGCTTTGGAATTATTATCCAACAAATCATCCATCGAATCCGATAAAGAAGAAGAGATGATGATTCAAAACAACAATAGAACTCTCGTGGAGTTGGTAACTCCTAATTTAAATCAACAACTCTCTGTGCATTGAATATCCTAATTTAGATGTCGATTTGAACTTAAATCGGACTAATCCATTTATCGCCTACTTTTCGTGGTCTTACAAGTGAGAGACCCCTACAAACATCTAAAGGAATTTCATGTGGTGTGCTCCACTATGAAACCACACTGGAATCATCAAGAGCAAATCAAGTCGAGAGCATTCCCATTCTCCCTAAAGCAGATTTGGCAAAGGATTGGTCAGACTACCTACCCTCGTGTTCAATATGCCTTGGAATGACATGAAGCAGCTTGTTCTTGGAGAGATACTTTCCAAACCTCAAGAGTAGCCAACATAAGGAAGGAGATCGTGGGATTAGACAATTCAATGGGGAGACACTATACGAGTATTGGGAAAGATTCAAAAGCTTTGTTCCAGTTGCATTCCACCGTGATCAAATAGATGAACAACACCTGATCCAATATTTCTACGAAGGGTTGGTACCGATGGATAGAAGCATGATCGATGCAGCTAACGGAGGAGCACTAGTTGACAAGACCCCAGAGGCTGCAAGGAATTTAATTGCAAACATGGCAGCAAACTCGCAACAATATGGCACTAGAACAAATCATGCACCAGTAAGGGTAAGCGAGGTAAGCACTTGTGATTATGGTCAACAAATTTCTGAATTAACTGCTATGGTTAGACAATTAGCTATAGGTCAACTGCCAATTGCAAAGGTTTGTGGAATATGTCTACAACCAAATCACAATACAGATGAATGCCCAACATTACAAGAGATGATGAGGTTGTGCAACAAGCTAATGCAATGGGAAATTATCACCACAACCTCGTAAAAAGTATGATCCATACTCAAACACGTATAACCTGTGATGGAGGGATCATCCAAATCGAAGTTATGGGAGCAAGCAAGCGGCACCACCACCAGATTTCCACCTAGCAAAAGAAGGCTTCCAACCAAAGCCCAACCTCAATATCAATCAAGCAAGTAGTCCTCGCACCCACCGGAACATCATCGAGGATATGTTCAAAGCATTCATGGGATATACACAACAATTCATGGGACAAACACAACATTCATGAATCGTACACATAGTTCCAAAGAAGAGACAAAAACTTGCTCAAGATTTGAGGAACCAAGTAGGACAACCGGCTACAACTATGGGGATATTGGAATCCAGAGGCTCGTGAAAATTACCATCTCAAATACAATAGTCAACCCAAGGGAGAATGCAAGTGCCATAACTTTACATGAATGAAACAGCTTGATACACCACCGAATTTCAGAGAGTTTGAAGAGGAAGCAACCAAGGAGGAAAAACAGAAAATCCAAGGTACAACCTAACCCTCCTAATCGCCTTAAAAACATTCCTCTTCCCTTTCCTCCCGTAAATTCTAAAACCTCAAAGAAAGATGAAAAGAAAAAAAAGAAATTTTGGAAACTTTTAGAAAAGTAGAAGTGAACATCCCTCTCCTCGATGCAATTAAACAAGTGCCACTAAGATGCTAAATTTTTAAAAGAATTATGCACTAATAAAAGAAAATTGCAAAATGATGAAAGAGTCACAGCTGGAGAAAATGTATCTCACTGTTCTTCAAAGAAAATGCCTCCTAAATGTAAAGATCCGTGAATGTTCACAATCCCATGCAAAAAATAGAAACACCAGATTTGAAAAAGCCATGCTAGATTTAGGAGCTTCAATTAATGTTATGCCTTTATCTGCTTATGCTTCCTTAAATCTAGGCCCTTGAAAAATATCGTGTGATTATCCAATTGGCAGATCGTATTAACACTTACCCCGAGGGGTAATTGAAGATGTCTTAGTGCAGTGTGAACGAACTAATCTTTTCCCGCAGATTTTTACATTGTGGATATGGAAGATGATACATCACCAAACCCTTCCCACATCTTGTTAGGAAGACCTTCCTAAAAAAACAAGCAAGAACCATGATCGATGTGCATAATGGGACTCGACTATGGAGTTTGATGGAGAGAAGATTCAGCTTTAACATCTATGATGCCATGAGGTACCCTAGTGATATAGGATGTGTTTTTGCTATCGATGTGAGAGACTCCTTGGTGCATAGAGTTTTTGAACAACTACATAGGGACAATTTGGAGATTGCAATCACCAACATTTTGGACATGGACAAGGAAGATGAGATTGAGCAAACCCAGGAATTGAAGGAGAATGTAGTCGCATTACATTCATTGCCAAAATTCTCAAATAAGTCAACAAGATATTCTATTCAATTTCGCTTCTCATCAAAAGTTATTACCTTTCATTGTACAAGCCCCAACTCTAGAATTGAAACAATTACTCCGCTTCATTTGAAATATGCATATTTGGGGACTAATGACACTTTGCCAGTAATTATTGCTAGTAATCTAACCAATGTGCAGGAAGAAAAATTGTTGAGAGTCCTAAGGGACCATATTATAGTTTTTGGTTGGACAATAGCGGATATCAAGGGTATTAGTCCTGCCATATGCATGCATCGGATATTGTTAGAGGATGGAGCTAAGCCTACAAGAGATGCAGCAAAGGAGATTGAATCCACCCATGATGAAGGTGGTGAAAAAGAAGTGCTCAAATTACTTGATGTTTCAGATCATCTATCCCATCTCCTAGATAGTCAATGGGTGAGTCCAAAGCAAGTAGTAGTCCCAAAGAAATCCGGAATCACCGCTGTCAAGAACGATGATAATGAGTTGGTGCCCACACTAATGCAAACAGGGTGGAGAGTGTGTATAGATTATAGAAAATTGAATGATGTAACAAGAAAAGATCACTTTCCTCTTCCTTTTATCGATCAAATGTTGGAGAGATTAATGGGCACACTTATTATTGTTTTTAGATGGTTTTTCGTGATATAACCAGATTGTGATTGCACCCGAGGACCAAGAGAAGACCACATTCACATGTCCCTTTCGTACTTTTTGCCTATCGACGGATGTCTTTTGACTATGTAATGCCCTGTGTACTTTTCAACGATGCATGGTAAGCATTTTTCGGATCTTTTAGAAGAATGCATCGAGGTTTTTATGGATGATTTCACAATTCATGGTGATTCTTTTGATGCATGCTTAGATAATTTAAATCGTGTTCTAGATAGATGCATGGAAACTAATCTTGTTTTAAATTGGGAAAAATGTCATTTCATGGTAGAACAGGAATAGTACTTGGTCATGTTGTGTCATCTAAAGGTCTTGAAGTTGATAAAGCTAAGATAGATGTTATATCCGCTTTGCTTTTACCCCTCGTCAAGCGCAAGGAGATTCGCTTTTTTTTGGTCATGCAGATTTTATCAAGATTTATCAAGGACTTCTCAAGATTGCATTACCCTTATGTAAGTTGTCGCAAAAAGATGTGGACTTTCAGCTTGATGATGAATGCAAGGAGGCTTTTTGACACTTTAAAGAAATTATTAACTTCGCTCTCCGTCATTCAACCGCCAAATTGAAGTTGCCATTTGAGATCATGTGTGACGCAAACAACTATGCAAAGTGCAATGCTTTTGGGACAAAGGATCGACAAAGCCGTTCATGCCATATACTATGCTTCGAGGACTTTGAATGAGGCTCAGATAAACTATTCCACAACCGAAAAAAGAACTTTTATCGTGGTTTTTGCTTTAGATAAATTTTGATCATATTTGCTTGGTACTAAAATTATAGTTTATTTCGACCATGCCGCTTCTTAGTGTATTTGCTCACCAAGAAGGATTCTAAACCAAGGATTATTCGATGGATTCTCGCTCCTACAAGAATTCGACTTAGAGATCAAGGATAAGAAAGGTGTGGACAACTTAGTAGTGGATCACTTGAGTAGGCTACTGAGAGACGAGGAGGAGCTACCGTTACATGATTCTTTCCCGGATGAGCAGTTACTTTCCATCCATGCTGAGAGTCCCTCGTATGCAGATACGGTGAATTATTTGGTAAGTGCATATTTTCCTAAAGAATTTTCCAAATCCCAAAAGGAAAAGTTAAAAAGTGATGCTAGACACTATGTTTGGGATGATCCATACTTATGGAATTTTGTGCTGACCAGATAGTTAGACGATGTGTGCCTAATAAATGAATTTCAATCTATTCTTTCCTTTTGTCATTCTTATGCTTGTGGGAGGCATTTTGGTCCAAAAAGAAACGCTAATAAAGTTTTGGAAAGTGGTTTTTATTGGCCATCGCTTTTTAAAGATTCATATCTATTTTGTAAAACATGTGTTAATTGCCAAAGGACGGGGAATATTTCTCAACGAAATCAAATGCCCCAAACTCCTATATTAGTTGTTGAGATTTTTGATGTTTGGGGTATAGATTTTATGGGACCTTTCCTTCATCCTTTGGGAATTTATATATTCTTTTCGTCGTTGATTATGTCTCAAAATGGGTGGAAGCTAAAGCCACTAGGATTATTCTAAAGTTGTTGCAGATTTTGTTAGGACTAACATATTTGTCAGGTTTGGAACACCACGAGCCATCATTAGTGATCGCGGAACCCACTTTTGCAACAGGGTGTTAGCGGCTTTGTTCAAGAAATACAATGTTCTGCACAAGGTTTCTACATCCTACCATCCGCAGAGTAATGGTCAAGCTGAGGTGTCTAACCGAGAGATAAAATCCATTTTGGAGAAGGTAGTCAACCCGAAAGTAAAGGATTGGAGTCTCGAGATTAGATGATGCACTTTGGGCCTATAGAATCGCTGCAAAAACACCTATTGGGATGTCACCATACAGATTGTGTTTGGAAAACCATGCCACTTACCCGCTGAGTTGGAGCATAGGGCTTTTTGGGCAATCAAGCAAAGGCAACATGAGTTTGGAGGCAAATTGAGTACACAGAAATTGCAATTACAAGAGTTGGAAGAATTGAGGAATGAAGCCTATGAAAGTTCAAAGATTTACAAGGAAAAGACCAAAGCTTTTCATGATAAGCAGACAAGGAAAACCTTTTTATGTGGGACAAAAAGTTTGCATATATCATTCTCTACTTAAGTTATTTCCGTGTAAATTGAGATCTAGATGGGTTGGTCCTTTGTTATCACTAATGTGTTTCCTCATGGTGCAGCTTGAGATTCAAAGCCCTAGTACAAACAAGATCCTTAAGGTGAATGGACATAGATTAAAGCCTTTCTATGAGGGGCATCAGGGTGGAAAATATTGAGATGGTGGAGCTAGACGATCCGATCTATGAAAGCTGAGAAGAGAGGCATGACGTCGAGCCAAAGACGTTAAACACGGGCAGCTGCTTGGGAGGCAACCCAAGATCTCAGATTTGATTTTTCTATCCCTTTACTTTTTAGTTTTTTTTTTGTTTTTATTATTGCATGTTAGCTAGTAGTATTTTTTCTTTCAGATGATTTTCTTACATTGGGGACAATGTAAGGTTTTGGGAGTGGGGGGGAGATTTAGGTTTTATTTTATGTAGGAATAATAATCCAATTTTGATGGGAAGAAAAAAATTGAAAAAAAAAAAAATTTTTTTAAAAACTTGGGTTCCATGGTTCTATTTGCCTATGTGTTCAAGGTTAAAGTCAAAGATTGAAAATTGATGCTAAAATTCGTAATCTGTTTGATGCTTAATTTGTTAATGAATGATGACAACTAAGCCATGATCCATAGTAATTGATTTAAATTGAATTTGTGATACATGAGTACTTGAATATGAGAAACATGTTTATTTGGCTAAGTTATTTGTGGAGTTGTCTATGTGCATCGATTTCATGACTTAGAACTATTTAACTTGCTTATGTTGTTGTAGTAACCATGTGAAAAAAAATGATGAATGAAAAAAAAAAAAAAAAAAAAAAAATGAAAATTGAAAATCTGCTTCAATGTCCATTGTATGTAAATAACTCGGGTATCTAAGCCTCTGGAAGCATCCAGATTCACGCCTAAAAAGTGTGATGGATAAAAGCAAACTTGACTAGTCTTTGACTTTTGTGGCCTTTGTTACTTGAATAAGTAAGCCTTTGGGGTGTCTCTACACCAGCGCCCTAAGATCATCCTCGGGTTCGGGAGTCGCTGTGGAAAGTTCGCTAATGGGTAACTCTCAAAAAGCCTAAGAAAAGGAGACATTGCACATGTCAAGAAAAAAAAAATATAAAAAAAAAGCATGAAAATACATTCATCTCGTGCTAAAAAGAAGGTTCTATGAAAAAAAATAAAAAGCAAGAAAAATTTGTTCTTGGTTGTGAGTCAAGCAGTACGCTTTTTGCTCCATGGTAACTAAGTTGAGTAAGTATAGATTTTGGGAAAGTTACTTATGTGGTTACTAAGTTTGATTTAATGAAATTCATTGGTGAAATGGTAAGGTTGTTCATTGTGAAGTTAACCGATAAGGCATTGATTAGATTTTTGCAAATTTAGTGTTGATAGTCATGATTTGTATTTTGAAATCTTTTCGACATTATGGTTGAATAGAATTTTTTCGAAATCAAACTTTTGGTTTACACGAGGACGGTAAAAAGATAAGTGTGGGGGAATTTGATGAGTATGAAATATGTTATATTTTTATTCCTTAATACTTAATCTTTTATATTTATTTTGTGCCTAAATATACTCATTATTTTTATATTTTTATTTTAGGTACAATTGAAGGGTTATGTGATTTTGGAAATAATTGGAGACTTATCAAACATTTATGGATTAAAGGATTAAATTTCAAGTGGGGCAATTATTTACAAGAAAGTGGGCCTATCAAAATTCATATCAATCACGTGGACTTATGATTATAACACATGCAAATGGAGGTTATTCAAGTGGGTATTCATGTAAAGGGGCCATATTTCATCAATGGATATTATATATCATAATGGGATGGGACATGATTTTATGGCCATATATTATATATACATGTTAAGAATATCATTATAATATTACCATCTTAATAGATTCAAAACCATATCAATTAAGTATTTTACAAGGAAATTCCATGAGAATTCACGGGAAAAAAGAATCCAAATTCGCAAGGTCAAGAAAGAAAAACAAATACAAATTGGAATTTAATTCCAATTTCAAATTTGATTTTTGGATTCTAGAAAATTAATTTTTACTATTTATTGTAATTAGGAAATTAAGATTTATTTTCAAATTGAATTCTATTTTTTATGGAAATTAGTGTAATTTGTATTTCTTTTAGGATTTGGATTTCTACTTTCCCATAGGATTTAGGACTTTGTTCTAGCACTATAAATAGAGGATGAGAGTCGTGGTTTTATTCATTCAATTATCAACTATCATCTATCGGAGTGTAGACTCAAGAGCATGTCAAAGCTAGTTCTTTTTATTCAGTTCTAAAGGGAGGTGAATCCTTGTTACAAGTAATTGATTAATTGAGTATTATTATTTATTCCTTCTTGTGTGAAATTTCTTCCGATAACTATTTTCATTGATTGCATGCTAATTGATCTAATTAATTTAATATGGCCAATTGAATTAGTTTGATCATTATCATATGCTAGATTAAGATTGGTATTACGTAATTGATATTTGTCTTCATCATAAGTAGCAACTTGGTAATAATAATTGTGGACAAGCTTTTGTTTATTGCTAAGATTATCGTAAAACAAGTTAAACAAATCGAGCTTATGTGTTTGTTGCTTGGATTAGCCTAATTTCTATTTCTTAATGCTTCTATCATATTAAATCTAGAGAGCTTGTTCAGTGTATGCTAGTTAGAATCGTGGAGAGCTTGTTTCATACGGTGATAATCTCAGGAGAATTTTTGATAGCAGAGCTTATTGTTATCTAGGGCTAATAAGTTTCATTGAAGGAAAAATAATAATAACTTGATTAATTGATTATTGTACTTGGTGAAACCGAATCGCAGAATCAAGTTTTTACATATTTGGTTAATTTCATCATTAATTCTTTTGTTCTCTTAGTTTAAAAATAATTTTCAAAACCCCATCTTTATTTTCTCGTTGAAATAGTAGAATAATTCTAAAACAACTTTACTCTCTTGTGGGATCGATCCTTACTTTTCTATTCTCACGCTAATTATTATAAATTGTGAAGTGAAAGTGAGGTTAATTTAGGAGTATCAATAATAAGGTATTAATTTGATATAATTCTCTAGTTATGGGTGAAATGTGCAAATTTTGTAAAATATGCAAGTGGTTATAAAATAATCATTGTTGTCGGGGAATATTCGTTTGGTCGTGGAATATTCTTGTTGTCGGGGAATATTAAATGCGACAGCAGCGAGTCATTTATGGGCCCCATAATGAGAATAGCGTCGAATGAAGAAAGCGACAAGTTTGAGTTTTTATAAATAACGGCGTAGTTATTACAATTAACCTTTGTTGGAATACCCGGTGGTTAAAATAACAGTAATACACGTGGATGCAGTATTGATGAATTATTGATCCTTACGTAAGAAGGAACTACTCAATAATTATTACAGTAGTTACTGTTCAATATTTTATTTTATTGATTCAATAATTGCTGCGTTGATATTTTATATTATTGTTTTTTCAATAATTGTCACTGCACGGTATTTCCCATTATCGGATCAATAATTCATATTATTTGAATAATATTATTAGATAACATTATTGGCAATGTCTAGAAAGTTACATCAAGGAGAGGTTTGGTCACCTAATTGCGGCGTCGATAAGGAGAAATTCTTATTGGAAAGCCCCCTCTTTCCAGGAGGAGCTACACGGTTATCATAAATGTGATCTTGTAATATTATTTGTGAATAATTAATTATTGATTCATATGATAAGGAAATATTTATTTTATGTGGATATAAATGTTGGATATATTTATTGTGGTTAAAAATGAAGGAGTTAATGTTGAGGTGTTTTATCGGTATTTTTGTTGGAATGAAGGTATTAAAAATTAAACCCGGTGTTTTGAGATATATTGTGTGAGTTATAATTTTTATCCGAAATCAGTTGGATCGTTGTAATTTTTGGATATGTTATACATATATAAGTTGAGTATATGTCCACAAATTTTGAGATAATAAAAAATTAACGTATGATTTGTTATGAATTTTAAGAGGTGGTGATTCGTAAATTAGGTTTATAAATGATTTTGGTGGAAAATTCTAGAATTGAGTGGGCCCCACTTGTGGTTGGTGAAGAAATGTCTTGAATTTTATTTCAAATGTGGTGGGTGAGAATAGTAGCGAAGTAAAGCCATCGGGGTCATACGGTCAAGTCTACTAACATTTTCCTATAAATAGAGGGCTAAGTTAGAATTTAAAATCACACCAGAAAAATAAGCTTTCTCTCTTTCTCTCTCTAGATTATTGAGTGTATTTTGTGAGTATTTAGATACTTTGTGAGTTTCTATTCATCAGTGCAAGTTTCTTTCAGCCTTATACCGATATTTCGATCAAAAGTACTGATATTTTGAGTTAAGGGATGTTATTTTCTTCATATATGATATTATTTCTTCAATATCATTATTAGAAGTATTGATACGAATTTTTATCAAATTTAGAACTTTTGTGTATAGGGTTACTATTCATGTATACTGCACCTTTATTCACGAATCTGGGTACTATTCATAGAAAATGAAATTTTCTTCTTTTTGTCCAAGATGTCTATTATGGTTACTATCTTTGATTGTATCCATGTTTTGATCTTTATTTTTGAATTCTGCTTCAAAATTGGTATTTATGAAGTATTATTGATCTTGGATAAACTGTTATACGAATCCCTACTATTTGTCCTTCCGTTTCACTGGATTCGTTTTCTTTAAAATATTTTTCATCATCCTCAGTCCTAAATGATGATATTACTAAATATCTTCGGCCTGTAGTGCAAAGATAAATGATTAACTAAATATCTTTGGCCCGTAGTGCAAAGATGAACATGTGTTAAGATGAACATGACCAACTGGTGATACAAATGAATATCTTTGACCTGTAGTGCAAAGATGAATATTTGATTAAAGATGTATATTGATTGTTGTTACAGGGATAAAATATTGATGATGGACTTTTAAATCTTAGAAGATAGTAGAACTCATTCTCTACTTGACTCTTCTAATGGATTATTGTTTCCGCTGCAGTTGTTGATCTAAAACTTGTTGGCTATTATATTTTATCAGATTTTTCCCTGTTGCAGACTAACGATAATTTGTTGTATATTATATTAGTCGTAATATTCTTTATTGGGCTAGTTGAGCTCACCTTTTTCCTTTTTGTTCCATTTTTCTCAGGAGTTGAGAACATAGCAGGAACTAGTCGGGGTACGGAGTGATGCTTCTAGAAAGATGTTTTAGCAGTCCTCACTATTTCTGTAAAATAGTGTTTGAATAATTGTAACGAGGACTTATTTGAGTGTGGATATTGTCTACAAGACAATATTTGTATTTAAACTCACAGTATGTGTTGTCGTATATTTGTATGCGACAATTGTATTATTGAAGTTGTAGTTTGCTTTTTGTACCATGTATTTGGCGACTTAGAATGGGTGTTGTATACCTATTTTGGGGGCGTCACAGTTGGTATCAAAGCTTAGGGATATAGTCTCTGGCGGAGATCGGGGAATAGAACTAGGAGGGGAGAGATGAGTAAATCCTTCGCTAGTGTGACTTATCTAAGCTTATTTGTTGGTCATTCATAATATAGGGATATTTTGTGATATGTTAATTTGTTTAATTAACCCTTGTTTTATGGCAGTATTTAAGAATGGCCGCTGAGAACGTTAACAATGGAGTGTATGAGACTTTGGAACAACCTTTAGTTACAAACCAGGAGAATGTGCAACAGGAAGGCAATATTCCTCCTGTAAACAACACTACCGAGCAAACGATGAATGATGGAATGTTTAAGAGCTTTTTGCAGTTCATTCAAAACCAGACGAGGGAGACTCGTGCATAAAATACGGGTGGAAATGATAGCAATGTGCGGCTTGTCACAGCCAAGCAGTTCAAAGAGTTGGGACCACCAAAATTTAAGGGAAAGCCGGATCCAATCATGGCGGAAACGTGGGTCAAGCAAATTACCAAGATATTCGATGTCTTGGGATGCACGGAGGAACAGGAGGTTCCATTTGCCACCTTTATGTTCCGCGGTGAAATGACTCATTGGTGGGAGTCGTGAAGCGTACTGACCGACGCACTGACTCAAAGCATGTCTTGGGAAGCGTTTGAAACTATTCAATGACAAGTACTTTTCTGAAAGTATTTCGTCATATAAAGGAGGTGGAGTTTATCGACCGGAACAAAACAACATGATGGTGTCCCGATGACGAGGCAAAGTTTGCGAGTTATCCCGGTTTGCACCTCATTTGGTGAAAATGAGGAGCGAATAGCGAGGATGTTTCGAGAGGTCTAAAGCCCGAGATTCGTGATATCTTATATCTCATAAATTTTCTTTATATTGAGATGTTGTAAGCAGGGCTCAATTATTAGAGCGAGATAATGAGTATGTTCAATAGAGGGACCACAACGAGGTGGTCATAGGTGACAATGATCATCGAGCGATGATAACCAACGAGGAGGAAAAATACTGAACAAAGGCGGTAACCACTCGGGTTGTCATCGTGGCCATGATAATAGGAGAGGTGAGTCAAGTGGAAATTTTAGAAAGGAGATTCAACAATGACGGGAAGACATCAACAAAGCAAAGACACCAAAGACCAACAACAAATTCTAGGGGAGGAGAATCAACCGTCGGTTAGATGTTACAAATGCGAGAAAGAGGGACATATCATTAAGCTGTCCACAACAATCCAAGGTATGTTACAACTGTGGAAAGGAAGGCCACATAGCTCGGGATTGCTCTGTAGCAAAACCAAGTTCAACGGGGATGGTGACTCCAAGGGCTGTCCCGGATAAGTCGAAATCAGCGGTTCTTGAAAGAGCGTTTGTCATGACTGGCCAAAACGCGAGGAACCCGAACGAGGTGATTACGGGTAAGCTAATCTTGAACTCTTGCAAAGTTTATACCTTACTAGATAATCTGGGTTCTACCCATTCTTTTATCTCTCTTGCTTGTGCTCAACGTTTAAACTTGACTCGGATAAATTGGACTCGACTTATCTCGTTGAAACTCAGTTGGGTGAAACCTCCGTTACATCTACGGTTTATAAATCTTGCATGATCCAAGTTGGCACTATCACATTACGTTGATCTTATATCTTTAAAGATACTTGCTTTTGATGTGATTTTAGAAATTGATTGGTTAACCACTCATCATGTCAAAATTGATTGTTTTCGTAAGGTTGTTAGTTTTCATATTCCTAATCAACACGTCATACAATTCAAACAACTAAACCACTAAAATCACCACTATCATATCCAAACCATTAAGCTATTCATTTATTGAAAAAGCGGATGTCAAGCTTTCTTAGCCCTCATTATGGATTTGAACAAAGACAAGTCGATTTGAATAATATTTACATTGTTAGAGAATTTTCGATGTATTTCTGAAGAACTTCCGGTCACCCCAGAGCGTGATATTGAATTCTTTATTGACCTTGAGCTGCGTACAAAACCCATTTCTAAAACCCCATATCGAATGGCTCTATTGAACTTCGAGGAGTTAAAAGTCCAACTACGAAATTATTAGACATAGGTTTCATTCGATCTAGTACATCTCCTTGGGGTGCTCTGTTTTATTCAGTAAAGAAGAAAGGCGGGAGTATGCGACTTTGTATTGACTACCGAGAATTAAACCATGTCACCATCAAGAATAGGTATCCATTACCTCGCATTGATGACTGTTGACGACCGATTGCAAGGAGCATAATTCTTTTCAAAGATCGATCTTCGATTACGGATATCATCAAATTTGAAGATTAAAAGCGAGGATATTCCAAAGGCGCCTTCAAAAACTCGATGCGGGCATTATGAATTCTTAGTCATGTCTTTTGGATTGACTAATGCTCTAACTTTCTTTCATGGATATGATGAACTGTGTATTCAAGGAATATTTAGATCAGTTTGTTGTTGTCTTTATTGATGACATCCTCATCTATTCCAAAAGCCGTGAAGATCATGAGCACCATTTGAAGCGGATACTTGAAAGGCTTCGTGAAAACAAACTTTATGCCAAGCTGAAGAAATACGAGTTCTGGCTTGAGAAAGTAGCATTCCTTGGGCACGTGGTGTCAAAACATGGAGTATCTCTGACCGACGGCGAAGATTGAAGCGATGACAAAGTTGGGAGCAACCAAAAGTCGGTGGGAAGTGCGTAGCTTCAGGATTAGATGGTTATTATCGGAGATTCGTGGAAGGATTTTCTCGAATCGTTACTCCGTTAACTCAGTTGACTCGGAAAGATACAAAATTTGTATGGAGTGAGGAATGCGAGAAGAGTTTCCAAGAGCTCAAGAGGAGACTCATTTGACTTTTACTGCTCGCAATATCATCAAATACGGATGGATTTGTTATATACAGTGATGAGTGCATATTATTCATTTATTTTAATTCCTTTATGTTTAGTTTTATTCCATGTTTCATGTGTATATGAGCTTATTAATGTGTTTAATGATTTCAAAAGAATTGGAGCTAAAATGAGGAAAAATGGATCATTACAGGGTTTTTAGCATTAAATTGGATGCATGGTCTAGGCTTGGGACTTGAATTTTATTGTAGAGATCTTCTTTATCTTTCTGGAACATCTTGAATCGTCCCAATCGGAGTTCATATGAAAAAGTTATGATCTTATTACTAAACAGACGTTGAACCTCAAAGTTTGGAAGTTGCAATTTACATAGCAGTCAGTTGGAGCCTCATTTCGACCTTGATTCAGCTCGAATCTGTCAATTCTAAAAGCATGAAAGTTGTAGATCTCGTCAATATCTTCGTTTTGATAGGTAGCAGGCCCCGTAAGTCCTCTCAGATCAAACGTTATACACGTTTTACTAAAGGACGTGTCATGATGAAAATGAAAATTTGCCCTGCTGAATTTGGTATAAAAAAATTGAAAAATCTTGGATTTTTGGAAAGTTTCTAAATGCATATTTTCATAGATTTCTCCATGGAATTGGATTGATATTTCTATTAGAATTAGGATATCTTTAGACTAAGATTTATTTCCAAATTAGATTCTATTTCTTTATGGAAACTAGTTATGATTTGTAATGACTTTTAGGATTTGTATTTCAATTTCCTATAGGATTTAGGACTTTGTCTAGCACTATAAATAGAGGATGCTAGTCGGGTTTTAGTCATTCAATCATCTACTACATCCTCTCATCTACAACATTGGAGGATTGAAGACATGAGCTAAGTTCTTTTATTCAGGTTCTAAGGGATGTTGAACCTTATTTATAATTAATGGTTAATTGAGTATTCATTATTTATTCCTTCTCACATGAAATTCATTCTTGATAATCGATTTAATTTACGAATACTATTTGGCTTAAGCGATTTTATTTACTGCGAGGATTGAGTTGGTTAACAAATATCATATGCTAGATCGAGGAATAATATTACGTGTAATTGATATTGTTTCTAATCATAAGTAGTAATTAGTAATACAAGATTGTGGACAAGCTTTTTAGTATTGCTATGATTATCGGAAGACAAGTTAAACAATCAGAGCCTATGTGTTTGTTGCTTGGAATAGTCTAATTCCCTAGTTCTTAATCTTTGCTTTATTATATTAAATCTAGAGAGCTATTCTAGGTTATATAATTGTTAGAATCTTGTGAAGAGCTTGTTTCATTGAGTTACAATCTAAGGGGAGTTTCGGGTAGCAGAGCTTGTTGTTACCTAGGGCTATTAGTTTCATTGAAGGGTAAATAATGTTACACTATCTATTATTATAAAAGGTGATCTTTGAATGAAGAATCAAGCTTTTTATTCATTGTTTATTCTTATTAGTTTATTCTTGTTAATTTAGTTAATTAATTCATAATCCCTTTTTATTAGAAATCATAGGATAAATATAAAACAAATCACTCTCGTGGGATCGATCCTTGCTTACTCTTTTGTGCTAATTGTTTAAATTTATAAAGTGAAAGTGAGGTTAATTTAGGAGTGTAAGCGATGACTCCCAAATTTTGGCGTCATTTCTTGGGGAGTGTTATTTGTTTTGTTTATTCTTTGTTTTCGTTTATTTTATTATTTATTATTTATTATTTTGTTTTTATTTTATAACTTAATCCTCTCCTCTCTATTGACTTAAATTTTGTTCAAGAGATAGAAAGCTGCGAGATATAGAAGAAACTCTTGTTCCATCACTTGAAGAGAAAAAGATGGTGGTGCCGAACAAAAATAGGACTTTAAAAAGCTGGATACTCTCGATCTTGATCAACCATCATTTTGTATTGAGTATCCTACTTTAGATGTTGCTTTTGAACTTAACTCTAGACTAATTCATCTTTTGCCTACTTTTTACAGTGGTCTTACGGTGAAAATCCATATAAGCATCTAAAGGAGTTCCATGTGGTGTGTTCCACGATGAAAGAAAGCAAGGAGTGAGTGGGAGGAGCAGATCAAGCTTAGACTTTTTCAATTCTCATTAGCGATTTGGCTAAAGATTGGTTATACTATCTACCATACGGATCAATACGATCATGGGTGATATGCAAAGGTTATTCTTGGAGGTATTTTCCTACATCAAGAGTTACCGATATAAGAAAGGAGATATGTGGAATCATGCGATTCAATGGAGAGAATCTCTATGAGTATTGGGAGAGGTTCAAGAAGTTGTGTTCATTTGTCCACCTCATGGAATTGATGAACATTACTTGATCCGATACTTCTATGAGGGGTTGCTACCAATGGAAAGAAGCACGATTGATGCAGCAAGTGGAGGAGCACTGGTAGACAAGACTCCAGAAGCGGCAAGGAACTTAATTTTAAACATGGCAGCTAACTCACGGCAGTATGGAACTAAGATGGATCACACACTACAAACGGTAAATGGGGTAAGCACGAGAGACTTAGAGCAGCAGATTTACGATTTAAGCGCTTTGGTTCGACAAATGGGCGCAAGGAATACACAAGTTATTCAGCAAGCTCAACCTCAGTACCACACAAAAAACCAAGAAGTACCTGTCAATTCTGGGGCATTTATGGAGGATATGTTCAAGGCATTCATGAACCAAACACAACAGTTCATGTGTCGGACACAACAATTCCAATGAGGAGACAAGAACTTACATTTCAAGATCGAGGGACCAAGTTGTTGTCGACTTGCAACCACGATGGGAAGGTCACTTTCTCAAACTGTTGAAAATGTAAGTGCCATAACATTGAGATGTGGTGCAGAGGAGCAGCAGCAAGAAAAGTTAATACAAAGCAAGTCCGACAATAGTGAAATAGGTAGCAGTGATGTACTCAGGCACAAATTTCCACATCTTTCTGCTTATGAACCGAAACTACATTTTCCCCAAGTTCTAACAAGGAATTGGAAAGTTTGAAAGAATTCAACGTGGTATAGAGAGTCTAATGAAAAATTCCTAGAAGAAATGGCGAATAGGGAACAGGAACTTAAAGATGATGAGGTGTTCACTAGTGGAAACCATTTGGAAGTGCTCAAGACTACTGCTAAATTTGAAGAAGAAATCGGTATTCAAAGTGCGAAAAGGATGAACAAGAGGTAGAGATGGAAGAATTAATAATTCTGCTGATTTCTATAAGGATGACATAGATGATTATACTTTTACATGTACAAAGCAACAACACAGAATGATAAACACCATGGGTCCTTACACATGGAATTGGACGACCTTACATGTCGATTCGGCATATATGAAGTTAAGAGGTATCTCGGTAATGGTAATTCTATTTTTTTGCTATTGATGTTGTTGAGTCTATAGTGCAAGGGGAATCTCTTGAGCAAATATCGAGAAGGATTTGAGTCTTTGGAATGGAGCAAAATTAGGATACGAAGGATGCTCCTAATGAAGAATTAAAATTGTTACCGATCCACTTGAAGTACACAAGTCCAATTACATAGGATGAGAAGGATGATGTAAAGCCGATGACAATAAATAAGAGGCGTTGCTTGGGGAGGCAACCCAAAATCTCAGATTTGATATTTCTATCCCTTCACTTTTTAGTTTATTTTATTGCATGTTAGCTAGTAGTATTTTCTTCTTTGCATGATTTTCTTATATTGGGGACAATGTGAGGTTTGAGTGTGGGGGGAAGATTTAGATTTTTATTTTATTTAGGAATATTGATCCGATTTTGATGGGGAATTTAAAAAATTAATGCTTTTGAAAATTTTTGAAATTTTTGATTTGCATGAATTTATCTGGCTATGTGTTAAAAAGATTAAAGTCAAAGATTGAAAATTAATGCTAAATTTCAAAATCTATTTAATGCTTTATTGGTTAATGAATGATGAAGACTAAGCCATGATACATAGTAACTAATTTAAATTAAATTTGTGATACATGGGTACTTGAATATGAGAAACATGTTTATTTGGCTAAGCTACTTGTGGAGTTGTCTATGTGCACTGATTTAATGACTTAGAAGCCCATTTAACTTGCTTATGTTGTTGCGAGAACCATGTGAAAAAATGATGAATGAAAAAAAAGAAAAAAAAAGAAAGGAAAAAATGAAAATTGAAAAATACGCTTGATGTCCATTATGCTTGAAATAAATGGGTATCTAAGCCTCGGGAAGCTTGTCGGTATTCATATTTGAAAAGTGTGATGGATAAAAGCGACTTGACTAGTCAACTTTTGTGGCCTTTGTTACTTGAATAAGTAAGCCTTAGGGGTGTCTCTACACCTAGCGCCCTAAGATCATTTGGTTTGGGAGTCGTTGGTGGAAATTTCGCTAATGGGTAACTCTGAAAAGCCTAAGAAAAGAAGGCATTACACGTCGAGAAAAAAAATATCACGAAAAGTATGAAAATACATTCATCTATGCTAAAGAAAAGGTTCTATGAAAAAATTAAAAAGTAAGGAAAATTTGTTCTTGGTTGTGATTAAATTATGTACACAGTTTTTGTTCCATAATAACCAAGTTTGAGTAAGTATGTGGGTGTAGGAAAGTTTCTTTTTTGTGGTTACATGTTGGTTTAATGAAGTTCGTTGGTGAAATGGTAAGGTTGTTCATTGTGAGTTAACTTATGAGGCATTGATTAGATTTTTGTGAGTTTAGTGTTAAAAGTCATGATTTGTATCTTGAAATTTTTTGACATAATGGTTGAATATAATTTTTTTGGAAATCAAACTTTTGGTTTACACGAGGACTTGTAAATGCTAAGTGTGGGGGAATTTGATGAGTGCATATTATTCATTTATTTTGATTCCTTTATGTTTAGTTTTATTCCATGTTTCATGTGTATATGAGCTTATTAATGTGTTTAATGATTTCAAGAAGAATTGGAGCTGAAATGAGGAAAAATGGATAATTACAATGTTTTTAGCATTAAGTTGGATGCATGGTCTAGGCTTGGGACTTGAATTTTATTGTAAAGTTCTTCTTTAGCTTTTCGTAACATCTTGAATCGTCCCAATAGGAGTTCATATGAAAAAGTTATGATCTTATTACTAAACAGACGTTGAACCTCAAAGTTTGGAAGTTGCAATTTACATATCAGTCAGTTGGAGCCTCATTTCAACCTTGATACAGCCCGAATCTGTCAATTCTAAAAGCATGAAAGTTGTAGATCTCGTCAATATCTTCGTTTTGATAGGTAGCAGACCCCGTAAGTCCCCCCAGATCAAACGTTATACGCATTTTACTAAAGGGACGTCATGATGAAAATGAAAATTCCTTGGCCAATTTGGTATAAAAATTGAAAAATCTTGGATTTTTGGAAAGTTTCTAAATGCATATTTTCACAGATTTTTACATGGAATTGGATTGATATTTCTATTAGAATTAGGATATCTTTAGACTCAGATTTATTTCCAAATTAGATTCTATTTCTTTATGGAAACTAGTTATGATTTGTAATTCCTTTTAGGATTTGGATTTTAATTTCCTATAGGATTTAGGACTTTGTCTAGCACTATAAATAGAGGATGCTAGTCAGGGTTTTAGTCATTCAATCATCTACTACATTTTCTCATCTACAACATTGGAGGATTGAAGACATGAGCTAAGTTCTTTTTATTCAGTTCTAAGGGATGTTGAACCTTATTTATAATTAATGGTTAATTGAGTATTCATTATTTATTCCTTCTCACATGAAATTCATTCTTGATAATCGATTTAATTTACGAATGCTATTTGGCTTAAGCGATTTTATTTACTGCGAGATTGAGTTGGTTAACAAATATCATATGCTAGATCGAGGAATAATATTACGTGTAATTGATATTGTTTCTAATCATAAGTAGTAATTAGTAATACAAGATTGTGGACAAGCTTTTGAGTATTGCTATGATTATCGGAAGACAAGTTAAACAATCCAGAGCCTATGTGTTTGTTGCTTGGAATAGTCTAATTCCCTAGTTCTTAATCTTTCTTTATTATATTAAATCTAGAGAGCTTGTTCTAGGTTATATAATTGTTAGAATCTTGTGAAGAGCTTGTTTCATTGAGTGACAATCTAAGGGAGTTTGGTGCAAGAGCTTGTTGTTACCTAGGGCTATTAGTTTCATTGAAGGGTAAATAATGTTACTTTATCTATTATTGTAAAAAGGTGATCTTTGAGGCAAGAAGAATGAAGCTTTTATTCATTGTTTATTCTTATTAGTTTATTCTTGTTAATTTAGTTAATTAATTCACAATCCCTTTTTATTTGAAATCATAGGATAAATATAAAATAAATCACTCTCTGTGGGATCGATCCTTGCTACTTCTTTGTGCTAATTGTTTAAATTTATAAAATGAAAGTGAGGTTAATTTAGGAGTGTAAACGCGGCTCCCATCTGCACGATGCTTCGGTGGCAAAGGGTTAGGATGCGTTCTCATGCAACATGGGAAAGTCATAGCCTATGCCTCACGACAACTCAAAGAATATGAGAGGAATTATCCTACTCATGATCTAGAGTTAGCGGCGGTGATCGTCATTCGCGTTGAAAATTTGGAGACAATACTTGTATGGGGAGAAAGTGGAGATTTATCACGGACCATAAAAGCCTCAAATATTTCTTCACCCAAAAGAACTCAACATGCGCAAAGCGACATTGGCTTGAACTATTGAAAATTACGATCACACTATTCAATATCATCCCGAAAAGCGAGCGTAGTATGGTCGGACGCATTGAGTAGAAGATCATATCTGATGACGAGTGCAATATTGTTAATGCAAAGGCCCATTCTATATGACTTACAAAGGATGGAGGTAGAATTAAAGACTTGTGGGACCCACATGATGATGGCAAATATCTGAGTAGAAGCAGAGCTTTAATCGATATAGTTAAAGTTGCTCAAGCTACGGACACGGAGGCGTCGTATGAAGAAGAAAGTGCAAGAAAGAGCTATTCCAAAAGCGAGAATCGATGAAGAAGGAATACTTAGATTCAACTCCAGACTTTGTGTTCCTAACGATTCTAACTTGAAGCATAGAATCATGATGGAGGCACACAACACCCCGTTTGCAATCCATCCTGGGAGTACCAAAATGTATCATGATATTCGACATACATTTTGGTGGAAAAATATGAAGAGAGAGATCGCGGAGTTTATCTCGAGGTGTTTAACTTGTCAACGTGTAAAGGCGGAGCATCAAGTCCCAAAGGGTCCATTACAACTACTTGAGATTCTTGGGAACACATTACTATGGATTTTGTTACAGATCTTCCCAAAGTTTCTCAAGGTATAAATGCGATTTGGGTTATTGTTGATAATTAACCAAGTCTGCCCATTTCATACTGATACGTGAGACTTATTCCCTTGAACGTCTTGCTCGCATGTACGTGAATGAGATTGTGAGATTGCATGGCATGCCAATAACCATATTTTTAGATCGTGACCCAAGATTCACTTCACGATTTTGGGTTAGCTTCTTGAAAGCTATGGGCGCGGATTTACGATTGATTACGGCATACCATCCTCAAAGCGGACGGACAATCGAGAGGACTATTCAAACCCTTGAAGATCTATTAAGACTTTGTGTCCTAGATTTTAAAGGAAGTTGGGATAAGTACTTGCACTTTGGTGGAATTCTCCTACAACAACGTTATCAAGCAAGTATAGGCATGGCTCCATTTGAGGCGTTGTATGGCCGAAAGTGTCGTTCTCCGATTATCTTTGGGGCGAGTGGGAGAAGCAACGTTGTTGGGACGAGAATTAGTACGTATGACTACGAAAAGATCCAAATGATTCGATAACGTATACAAAAGCGGCACAAGATCGACAAAAGAGTTATCACGGATCTTCATCGAAAAAGACATGGAATTTAATATTGGGGATTATGTATTATTCGTGTTGCACCATGGAAGGAGTTACAAGATTTGGGAAGAGAGGAAAGCTCAATCCACGATTTGTTGGTCCATTTGAGATTCTTGTTGAATAGGAAATGTGGCCTATAGACTCGCATTACCTCCAAGTATGTCTCGTGTTCATAATGTTTTTCACATATCCATGCTTCGTAAATATGTGAAAGACTCGAACCATATTATTGTGTTAGAACCAGACGAGATAGCCGAAGATTTAACGTACGAAGAAGTACTGTTAAGATCTTGGATATGAAAGAAAGCATGTCCTACGCATTCAAGGTTATACCACAAGTTAAGGTTTTATGGAGAAACCATGCTATTGAAGAAATGACCTGGGAGTTGGAATCAGAAATGAAAGCGAGGTAACCTCACCTTTTCGAAACACAAGGTACGAATGTCAATTTCGAGGATGAAATTTCATAAGGAGGGGAGGTTGTAAGACCCCAACTTATTATAAATAAAATCAAATTTCCTCTAATTATATTTGTGAATAAGAAGGTAATAATTTGATATAATTCTCTGGTTATGGGTGAAATGTGCAAATTTTGCAAAATATGCAAGTGGTTATAAAATAATCATTCTTGTCGGAGAATATTCTTTTGGTCGTGGAATATTCTTGTTGTTGGGGAATATTAAATTGTTGGTATGATCATTTGTGGGCCCCATAATGAATAGCTGTCCGGATGAAGAAAAGCGACAAGTTTGAGTTTTTATAAATAACGGCGTAGTTATTCTGAATTAACCTTTGTTGGAATACCCGGTGGTTAAAATACGATAATACACGTGGATGCACGTGTATTGATAAATTATTGATCCTTACGTAAAGAAGGCCTTACTCAATAATTATTACTGAATTATTGTTCAATATTTTATTTTATTGATTCAATAATTCTTTGCGTTGATATTTTATATTATTGTTGTTTCAATAATTGTCCTTACGCAGTGATTTCCCATTATCGGATCAATAATTCATATTATTTGAATAATATTATTAGATAGCATTATTGGCAATGTCTAGAAAGTTACATCAATGAGAGGTTTGGTCACCCTAATTCGCGCGCATGATAAGGAGAAATTCTTATTGAAAGCCCCTCTTTCTGAGGAACTACTGGTTATCATAAATGTGATCTTCGTAATATTATTTGTGAATAATTAATTATTGATTCATATGATAAGGAAATATTTATTTTATGTGGATATAAATGTTGGATATATTTATTGTGGTTAAAAATGAAGGATTTAATGTTGAGGTGTTTTATCAGTATTTTTGTTGGAATGAAGGTATTAAAAATTAAACCGGTGTTTTTGAGATATATTGTGAGTTATAATTTTTAATCCAAATAGTTGGATCGTTGTAATTTTGGATATGTTATACATATATAAGTTGAGTATATGTCCACAAATTTTGAACCGTTTAAAATGAGCGTATGATTTGTTATGAATTTTAAGAGGTGGTGATTGTAAATTAGGTTTATAAATGATTTTTGTAGAAAATTCTAGAATTGAGTGGGCCCCACTTGTGGTTGGTGAAGAAATGTGCTGAATTTTATTTCAAATGTGTGGAAGGGAATAATAGCGAGTAAAGCCATCGAGTTGCGGTCAAGTTTACTAACATTTTCCTATAAATAGAGGGCTAAGTTAGAATTGAAAATCACACGAAACATAAGCTTTTCTCTTTTCTCTCTAGATTATTGAGTGTATTTTGTGAGTATTTAGATACTTTGTTAGTTTCTATTCATCGATTGCAAGTTTCTTTCAAATTATATCACAGATATTTCGATCGGAAATCTTGATATTTTGAGGTAAGAGATGTTATTTTCTTCATATATGATATTATTTCTTGATATCATTATCTTTGGAAGTATTGATCTGAATTTTTATCAAATTTAGAACTTTTTGTGTCTGGGGTTACTATTCACGTATCACGACCTTTATTCACGAATCTGATTACTATTCACCAAAAATGAAATTTTCTTCTTTATGTCCAAGATGTCTATTATGGTTACTATCTTTGATTGTATCCATGTTTTGATCTTTATTTTTGAATTCTTTCAAAATTGGTATTTATGAAGTATTATTGATCTTGGATAAACTGTTATACGAATCCCTACTATTTGTCCTTCCGTTTCACTAGATTCGTTTTCTTTAAAATATTTTTCATCATCCTCAGTCCTAAATGATGATATTACTAAATATCTTCTACCAGAAAGTGCAAAAGATAAATGATTAACTGATGAATATCTTTGGCCCGTAGTGCAAAGATGAACAGGTGTTGAGATGAACATGACCAACTGGTGATACAAATGAATATCTTTGGCATGTAGTGCAAAGATGAATATTTGATTAAAGATGTATATTGATTGTTATTACAGGGATAAAATATTGATGATGGACTTTTAAATCTTAGAAGATAGTAGAACTCATTCTCTCTTGACTCTTCTAATGGATTGTTGTTTTTTTACCGATTGTTGATCTAAAACTTGTTGGCTATTATATTTTATCGATTTTTCCTGTTAAAGGCTAACGATAATTTGTTGTATATTATCTTAGTCGTAATATTCTTTCTTTGGGCTAGTTGAGCTCACCCTTTTCCTTTTGTTCCATTTTTCTCGGGGAGGTGAGAACATAGCAGAACTAGTAAAGTGTACGGAGTGATGGTTCGAGAAAGATATTTTAGTAGTCCTCACTATTTTCGTAAAATAGTGTTTGAATAATTATAACGAGGACTTATTTGAGTGTGGATATTGTCAGAAGACAATATTTGTATTTAAACTCACAATATGTGGTTTTCGTATTTTGCACGACAATTGTATTATTGAAGTTGTAGTTTACTTTCTGTACCATGTATTTGGCGACTCAGAATGGGTGTTGTATACCTATTTTCGGGGCGTCACAAATATTGTCAACTAGAGATTATACAAACTCATAAGGAGTCCTCATTACAATTATTATCACACTATTTCACAGAATAGTGAGGACTACTAATGCACCATCTAGGACCATCACTCTGTTCCCGACTAGTCAAACTACGTTCTCATTTCTGAAGAGCAGTGAATGAAAAGAAAGGGTGAGCTCAACTAAAGATGAAATATTATGACTAAGATAATGCAGAATAATTTACCGTTAGCCTTCAACAGTGTTAAACTGATAAAATATAATAACTATCAAGTTTAAGTGCAGCGGAACAAGCAATCCATTAAAAGAGTCAAGTAGAGAATGAAATCTACTATCTTTTATGATTTAAAAGGTTTTTCATCACTTTCATCGCTGGGACTCAACTTAATAAATAATCCACATCATCGAATCACCCCTGCACTACGGCCAAGGATATTCTTTAGTATCATGACCACAATTATCCATGCACTACGGGCCAAGAATATTTGTGTATTCATTAATGGTCATGATCATGCCAACAACTATCCATCAATGCACTATGGGCCAATGAGGACTTTTACCACATCACTTATAACATTACGGTAATGATTACAAGAATAAACTCTGGTCATAATCATACCAAGTCCATCATATGCACTTCTGAGGCCACAGATGACTTTCAACAAAATATAAACATGAGGATGATGACAATGATATAAAAATTTAATAAAACAAGTTCAAGAATTAATTTATCTAGAAAGCGATAACGTCCAAATTATCAACATGATGATCTTGTTTTGTAGAGTAAAATTCAAGAATGTTCGTAAGAATATTTCCATGAAAAGATCTTTGGATGAAGCGCAAATATCAAAGATTTCCACTAATTTCATGGGTATAGAAGTCAAAGTTTTAACCAACCGAGTATAATAAAGAATGGAATAACAAAAGAAATCACCATGCATGCGATAAATACTTACAGACGGAGTTATTCAACAGAATAATAATGGATGGAACCGGTCCCATGTAAACGAACAGACGGGATATTTCGACGAATAATAAATAATGGAACCCGGTCCGTAAACGCACGCAGCGAGGATATTAAAACGAGAATAATAAATAATGGAACCGTGTTAAGGCGTAGCCGCAGAGCGAGGATATTCCGGCGAATAATAAAGAACGGAATATTAGAAGAATGTCACCATGTATAGGGTAGCAGCGTATCTGAGTTATTCCAACAGAATAATAAATAATGGAATAACAGAAGTTCTCTTCCTGAGTACAACAAATAACATCCCTTACCGTAAAAAAACTGAATATAAGAGTAGGGAAGTAGTAGAATACTTTTCTATAGGTTCTCTTGTAATTCTCTCTCTAGAGTTTCAGTGAATTCGTAAGAAATAATGAAGGAATGAGCTTCTATTTATAGGAAAATGGAATGAATAGTAACTAATTTATGAATGGTCCAGATTGATTTACTATTAAACGGACGGTCCATATTGGTTTACTATTAAAACTTAAAACAACGGTCCATAACCGATTTATTATTAAAACTTTAAACCAAATGATCCATATTAATTTACTATTATAACTCCACCAATGATCCATATTGACTTACTATTATATCTTCAACCAACTATGCGAAAAATTAGCACATCTCCTCATGGAATAATATTGTACCCAAAATATTCGAATGTACAATACTAGAGTGAATAAGAATTGGGTGAATAGTAACTCGTGAATAGTAACTCATGAATAGTACTCCGACACGAAAAGTGTCCCGAATACCCAATTGAACAATATATCCTCCAGACATCAATTATACTAACACAAATAAGTCCAACACAATGGAACTACAAAATTCATCTTTAATCAACACGAACTTATTCATTATTAATATTATAATTCATAATATTTAACAACCAGGTCATTCTCGAGGGAAAGGGGCTTTAGATAAGGATTTCTCCTTATTGGCGCCCAATTAGGTGACCAAACCTCTCCTTGTGAACTTACAGACATTGTCGATATTGCAAATAATAATATGAATAACTGCCGTCTCAATTATTGATTTAATAATATATCATATAATGCGGATGATCCGTAACAATAATTGAATCAATAATATGAGAAATATGATGCAACAATTCTCGTAGTAATAATTGAGTATAGGCGAGTGACTTCTCACGTAAGCATCAATAATCAATCCGGTAGTGTCTTCTTTAACCACGACAGACAGCGATACATCTTGTTTTTACTAAGGGTAGTTCAACAGTTTTAACGGTAACACCTCCGCCGTTATTTTTATAAAGTATTTTTGTCATTTTCTCAATCCAAAAATAATTCCGTTGTGGGGTCCACCAATAATTGTGTCATTGTACGAATATTCCTTGTTAAAACGAATATTCCCCGACCAATCGAATATTATATAACAACTTGCGTACTTTGCAAAATTTATAAATATTACCCACAACTATAACATTATATCAAATCAATACCATAATATTCAAAAATATAATTCGAGAAAATTATTCTTTATTCATAAAAGTTGGGGTCTTACAACCTCCCCTTCTTATAAAATTTTGTCCTTGAAATTAGGGTACATACCTGGTATGTCGAAGAGATGAGGATACCTTGACTTCATCTCAGATTCTAACTCCCAAGTCATTTCCTCCACATCATGGTTTCTCCACAAAACTTTGACTTGAGGTATAACCTTGGAGCGTAGAACATGATCCTTCTTATCCAAGATTTTAACAGGTAACTCTTCATACGTTAAATCTTCCTCTATCTCATCTGGTTCTAACTCAATATTTTCGTACAAAGGCACAATCATTGGTGGACCCCCACATCTGAATTATTTTCGGATTGAGAAAATGACAAAAATATTTTATGAAAATAACGGCGGAAGTTTTACCGTTAACTGTTGAAACACCCAGTGTTAAAAAATGCGATGTCTGGCGTGGTTGCATAGTAACATGGTATTGATTATTGATGTTTACGTGAGAAGTCACTCAGTTATACTCAATTATTGCACGATAATTCTTTGCATCATATCTCTCATATTATTGATTCAATTATTGTCACGTGATCATTTTGCATAATATTTTATTTTATTAAATCAATAATTGAGGCGACAAAGCTATTCATATTATTATTTGCAATATTGACAATGTCTAGAAGTTACATCGAGGAGAGGTTTGGTCACCTAATTGCTACTAATAAGGAGAAATCCTTATCGGAAAGCCCTTTTTTTCCGGGAACGACTTTGGTTGTTAAATATTGTGAGTTATAATATTAATGAAGAATAAGTTGTGTTGATTAAAATGAATTTTGATAGTTCCATTGTGTTGGGAATATTAGTGTTAGTGGAAATCGACATCTATTAGATGATAATTGATGTACAGGGGTTAAATTGATAAATCGGGTAATTTATCGGATAAATGAGCAATTAATTGCTACTAATTCACATGCTTATATAACTATTTGTTCACATCTGTGTACTATTGAATCACATTATTTACTATTAGGGGAGTTGGTGCAAGATTGATAATACTTGCATGACTAAGTTAAAAATGGAGGTACTATACTATAATTCGTATTTTTCACATGATTATACTATTGATTCACATGATTGAACTATTGATTCACATTATTTACTATTAGGGGAGGTGGTGCAAGTTTGATAATACTTACAGGACTAAATTAAAAATGAAAGAAAAGTTGGAGGTATTGTACTGTAATTTTTTGAGCCCCAAAACGTGCAATTATAAAAACTATATTTTCCTATAAATTGAAGCTCATTCTTCCTTCATTTCTCACCAATTTACAAAAGCTTTAGAGTGATTATTATAGAGAGAAATTATAGAGAGAAAGAAGAAGAGAAGTCTGCTACCTCACTATTCCAAAGTATCCAGCTTTTTCTAAGGTAGGGAGTATTATTTCTTTCTTATCTATGAAGAGAACACATTATTCCATTCTTTATTATTCTATTGGAATAACTTTTGTGACATGGGCTACCCTATACTTGGTGAAATTCTTACATTATTCCATTCTTTATCATTCATTTGGAACATCCTTTTACGTGCGTTTCTGTGGGACCGGGTTCCATTATTTTTCATTCATTTGGAACATCCCCGCATGCGTTCTCTACGGACATAGTTTCATCTGTATTATTCTACATTGGAATATCCTGTCATCATGAGTTTCTGACGGACCGATTCCGTCTTTATTATTCCAAATATCCTGTCTGTTCATTTTATGCCAGACCTAATTCCTTTATTTATTATTCAATTGGAATAACACGCTCATGCGCCTATCGCATGCTGGTGATTTCTTTTGTTATTCCATTCCTTGTTATACTCGGTTGGTTAAAGTTTTGACTTCTATACTCCATGAAATTAGTGGAATATCCTTGATATTTATGCTTCATCCAAGATTTTTCATTGAAATATTCTTACGAGCATTATTGAATTTTACTCCACAAAGCAAAGTATCATGTTGACAATTTGGACGTTATTGATTCCTGGATAAAATAATTCTTGAACTTGTTTTATCGAATTCTTATATCATTGTCATCATCCTCATGTTTATATTTTGTTGAAAGTCATCTGTATCTTTTTGTAGTGGATAGATGTACTTGGTATGATTATGACGAGAGATTATTCGATTGTAATCATAACCGCAATGTTACAAATGATGGTAAAAGTCCTCATTGGCCCGTAGTGCATTGATGGATGATTATTGGCATGATCATGACCATTAATGAATACACAAATATTCTTGCCCGTAGTGCATGGATAATTGTGGTCGTGATACTAAAGAATATCCTCGGCCGTATTACAAGAGGTGATTCGGTGATGTGGATTATTTATTAAGTCGAGTCCAAAATGATAAAAGTGTTAAAAAACCTTTTAAATCATAAAAGATAGTAGATTTTATTCTTCTTGACTCTTTTAATGGATTGCTTGTTCATTGCAGCTTAAACTTGATGGTTGTTATATTATATTAGTTTAACACCGTTGAAGGCTAACGATAATATATTCTCGCATTATCTTAGTCGTAATATTTCTCTTGGGCTAGTTGAGCTCACCTTTTACTTTCATTGTTCTCTTTAGGAAATGAGCGTAGCGAGCAGGACTAGTCGGGAACGGGTGGACGGATTAGATGATAGCATTAGTAGTCCTCACTATTCGGTGAAATAGTGGGAAAATAAATTTAATAATATTGAATTTGAGTTTGTATATTGTCTAGACGACAATATTTGTATTAAAACTCACGACTTATGTTTTGTCGTACTTTTGCTGACGATTTGTATAATTAAGTTGTATTTGTATTCGTGTACCATGTATTTGGCGACTCAGAATAGGTGATGTATACCTGTTTTGGGGGCGTCACACATCTTGTGAGCTAGGAGTTGACTCCTGACGTCTTAAAGGTATAGCCGTTAAAATTCCTTGCTGATCAGATCGTTGAGTCTGATGGTTGATTTGTCTTGCAATAGGGCTTCGTGATGCTTGAGCATGAACTTGTCCTCTTCCCCTTTCTTGAGTTCCATGACCTACTCTGCCTTTACCTTGACATCCCTGTCCTCCCTGAACTCCTTTCCCTTTATTTGATACCACTTAAAGGTATAGCAGTTAAAATTCCCTATTGATCAGATCGTTGAGTCTGATGGTGGATTTATCTTGCAGGAGGGCTTCATGATGCTTGAGCATGAACTTGTCCTCTTCCCCTTTCTTGAGTTCCATGACCTCCTCTACCTTTACCTTGACATCACTGTCCTCCCTGAACTCCTTTCCCTTTATTCTCCCCCTTTATGTCAGCATCAAGGGTTCGAATATCTGCAGACAGTCGATTAACACCTTGGACAAACTCGTTTAGTTGGCTTTGTGTCTGAGCAATGTCCTCTCGACTTTCCTTGATCTGTTTTTTAGATCTAGCTTCTTTATTTCGGAGGGCAGTGAGAACAATATCATTCTGTCATTCCTGATTAACATAAGATTTCTGGAAGTCATGGACAGAAGCTTTCAAGTTGATAATATTCTCCAGCATCAGGGTATGTTGACTGTCTTGATGTTTCTGTATTTCAAGAACAGCCTCTCTTTGCTTGGCAGCTATCTGGAAGTGAATCATCTCTGTCCTTCATGCTCTTAAGAATTTCTTGAATAATTTCTCTCAGCTTCTTTGTAAGCTCAGTATTCATAGTGCCAGGGAAATTATTTGTAGCTGTGATCATTTGATTCAGCCGGATATTAATGAGATCGGAGTGAGATTCTAGACTTGCTTCTATAGACTTGACCATTTTGTCAGAGGTTTCTTTCAAGTCATCCTTTGTAGGCAGGTTTACGAGAGTATCATTGGCTTGAGGATTGTTGATTGGAGGTGTTGTTTGCTAGGATTGATCTTTCAGGTTGTAGAGAGCAAGATCAAGACTAAAGTAGTCATTTGATGAGGAGGATGGTATATCGGATGGAGGGGCTTGGGTTTGGATGTTTGGGATAAGTGTCTCTACGATCTCTATTTGGGACTCTATGATGGGTCTAGAGTCTGGAATCGTAGATTTGGTAGTTTGTGGGAGAAAAGTAAGGTTGACTTCATTTGGTTCTTCAGTTACAGAATTTTGGGATTCTACAATTGGAAATTGATTGAGTGGGTGAAGAATCACTTCCAACCATCGAGGAAATTCATAGAATTGACTGAATGAAGATGATGGCAAGTGATTAACTTTGAAGAGATCAGGGATAGTTAGTACCTCAAGTTTATCCTTGGATGAAGAATGGTCAGTAAGCAGCTTCTTGGCAAAGTTAACTTTCCCTGGGAATCCATGAGCCAGAACTGAGATGGCTGGATACTCTTTGAAGCTCCAAAACATGTGATCCCATGAGTTCAGGATTTGAGCTTGATGGTATGCCATCATGGGTAGGTAAGAAAACATTTGATTGTACAGATAACTTCTATATCCATCTTTACCCATACCAGTGATTTCGAGCTCATCATCATCATCCTGTTCTTCTTCTTTGTTCTCTTCTGAGGATTCCATTATCTCAATGGTCTCTGGATGGTCTTGCACTGGTTCATCTTTATTTTGAGAGTTCAAAAACTCCCCCTCAACTGGAACATCTTCTTGAGCTGCAGACATCTCCCCCTCAGCCGGTGTATTCTCTATCATGAGAATTTCAGAGATCTCCCCCTCAGCTGGAGCACTGTCCTCTTGATTTGCTCGGGACAGTTCTTCTTTTGCATCCACACTCTTTGCTTCCTTTTTCAGCACCTTTTCATTTTCAAGAATGTACTTCTTGACCAGCTTTCTTCTTGATTTTCTGGGTTTAGCCACAACTTCAGGACTCTCTTGAATCTCAGCTTTGTCATGTTCAATAGCCACTATACTTGAGACATCTCCTTCCTTGCCTGCTATACTTGGTCTGGCCTCTGTGAACAGTAGAGACTCTACGATAGAGGAGATTGATGGCCTTTTTGGACTTATGGCCGACTTTGTTCTTCTTTAGGATCTGTGATATGGTGGCTTGATCCTCATCACTTCATCTTGTTCTTTGCTTCCTTCTTAGCATCCTCGAGTCTCTATATCGAGGACTCTCTACAGAATATCGAGCTTGTAGATCCTTGAGGCTCTTCTATCCGCTCAGCCCTTAGCTTCCTCTTCCTTTCTTTTTTTACGTAAAGACAGAGGGTTCTCCTTGTTGGCTTCTCCTTCTTCTTCAAACTTCACGACAATGTACATGTTTCCAGAAAGCATGCGTCCTTCAATTCCCCAGTTCTTCCACTGGACTCAGTCATCATTCATACATACTCGCAGGGTTTCTCTTCCAATTTTCAAACAACTGCGGGGTCATTCTTTGATTTGGGTTTATGGCTTCTCCCTCTTCATCCCCAATTTTGTTACCCAAAGTGCATTGCGAGAATGATACTTAAGAAACGCCCATATAGCATCTTTCTCGAGGGCTTTTGATTTCTTCTTGAGTTGACGATCAACTTGCCAATCAACTCGAGTAACACTCCATAGTTGAGTTCAGTATACCATAAAACATGGCCGTCATGAGCTTAAGTTGAGCTTCATTCAATCGAAGTCATGACGCACGAAAGCTTACAAAGCAGATTCATTTCCCAATAATGTCAGCCAAAAATTCGTACCTTTGTAGGAACTCCTTCTTTTTGTACCCTTTCACAGAGGGGTTTTTCTTGTGATGTATTTTTCTTAGTCCCTCTTGGAAGTCTATGCTGTCTAAGAATGGGTGCCCTTCATTCTTGAAACCTAGGGCCAGATTGAAGTCTTCTGCCTTTAGTTTAATTTCCACTTCACTTACTCTTGTAGTGATGGTGTCATTTTCAAACACACCATTTTTGTAGAACTCTTTCACTAGCTTGGGATAGATAAGGGAATCTGTGCTCAGAGCCTCCTCGACACCCGCCTTCTTCAGCAGCGCTAGGGTCTTGTGAAATTTTGGTGGAGCTATTTTGAACTCGTCAAAACAGAGTCTATAGACGGATACCACATTTGAAGCAGCCATTGATTCTGTAGTTGGAAGTGAGACACGTCTGAGCTTTCTGCTGATTTAGGGTTTTTGCTTTGAGAGAGAGAGAGAATGAGAGAGAGATAATATTTTGGACTTCAGATTTCAAAAATATGATTTCAACTTGTACTTATAGCTTCCCTCTCCTCTTTTTCGCTTAGTGGGACATGTGTCGATTTTTGCTTGGCTCTACGATTTTGACTGTGCAGGAATGTACTGATTTGCCCTTGGCTTCTTCAGAGCTGAGGTGTCCTTAGGAAGACTACGATCGTTGAGGTAGTCTTATGTTTGTTGAGTCTGTCCTGCGATCGTCAAGTCTGTCCAGCATTCATTGAGTCTGTCCTACGATCGTCGAGTCTGACCGGATCCTTGTGATGAGTTTTTGACTAAGCATTCTTTTAAGGTAACTCAAGAAGGGCCAACCTCTTGGAGAGATTCAAGGGTTAGGTTTGTTCCTGAGGCACCTCTTAGAGAGATTGCTTTGTTATGAAGCTTGTTATCATAGGATACATTTTTGCTTTGTGGATGGGGCTTGTGTCATCGTTGAGTCTGCACTACGATAGTTAAGTCTTTGCTACGATCGTTGAGGTAGTTTTTTTTTAGCTCTACGATCGTGAACTTTCCTTGATCATGTCTACGATTTTGAGTTCAGCCTTTGTATCTGTCATGGTTAGCACAATCTAGAGCATATATTTCATGGTTGTAGATTTAACATTCCTACCTCACTTATTAACTTATTAAATCTGGATTCATCTAGCGGTTTTGTAAAAACATCAGCAAGTTAATTTTCAGTAGAGATATATTGTAAAGATATAGTTCCATTTTGCACATGATCCCTAATGAAGTGATACCTTATTTCTATATGCTTAGTTCTAGAATGCATGACAGGATTATAAGTTATTGCTATGGCACTTGTGTTATCAAAGTGTATGGGAATAGATTTGAAATCGAACCCATAGTACTACCGATTTCTAATCCATAGATCTCCGACGTGTTGCCAAAGAACAATATATTCAAATTTCCTCGCAGATTGAAGTAGACACTGAGTTTTGCTTTTTGCTAAACCAGGACACAATTCTATTTCCTAGTAGTTGACAAGTGCCACTGGTACTCTTTCTATCTATTTTGCATCCTACAAAATCAACATCTGTGTATCCTATTAGTTCAAATGAGGATTCCTTGGTATACCAAAGCCCCAAGTAAGGTGTACCTTGAGATAACCAAGATCCTCATTATGACAGATAAATGTGACTCTTTAGGGTTAGCTTACGAAATCTAGCACAGTACATATGCATGTTGCAAACATTATGTCCTGGTCTCATCGGCGATTAGGTATAAAAGAGAGCCTATCATACCTCTCAGATTGAGTGATATCAATACTTTTTACCTTTCTCATCCTTATCCAAATTTTAGTTGTAGGAGCAATTGTGTGTTTTCATGGGAGAGGTCGATTCCATGCCATACTTCTTCAAGAAGTCTTTGATGTACTTAGCTTGATTTATAAAAATTCCTTCTTCAGTCTGCTTTACTTGTAGTCCAAGGAAGAAGTTTAGCTCACCCATCATGCTCATTTCAAACTTGCTCTGTATTAGCTTAGAGAATCTCTTGCATAACTTTTCTTCAGTAGAACCAAAGATAATATCATCAACATATATTTGAACTAGTAAGACTTTATCTTTATGCTTTCTAAGAAACAGTGTGGTATCTACTCAACCTCTAGTGAACCCATTTTTGATTAAGAAGTTAGTCAGTGTTTCATACCATGCTCTAGGTGCTTGTTTAAGATCATATAAAGCTTTATCTAATTTATAGACATAATTGGAAAGAGATGGATTGATGAAACCTGGAGGTTGCTCTACATAGACTTCTTCTTGGAGTTCTCCATTTAGAAATGCACTCTTGACATCCATCTGAAAGACTTTGAACTTCATGTGGGCAGCAAAGGCAAGAAAGATTCTGATGGCTTCCAGTCTAGCAACAGGTGCAAATGTCTCATCGTAGTCGATACCTTCTTCTTGAGAATAGCCCTTTGCCACTAATCTTGCCTTGTTTTCAAGTTATGACCCCATCTTCATCCATTTTGTTTACAAGACCCACTTAGTTCCTATCAGGGATGACTCTCTTTGGTCTTGGTACCAATCTCCATACTTTGCTTCGCTCAAATTGGTTAAGTTCTTCCTGCATGGCTTCTATCCAACCGGAGTCTTCCATAACATCCTCTATCTTCTTTGGCTCTATTTGTGATGGGAAGCTTAGATAAAACATTCATTACGAAAAGCAGCTCTTGTTTTAACTCTAGCACTTCGGATCTCCAATGATTAGATCCACGAGTGTGATCTTCTCCCATCTGTTCCGATTGGGACATCCGTCTCCCGATGCCTTCATGTCTTAATTCTTCAAGGTCTATCTCTTCTTCTTGGAGTGGAGGCTCGCTGTCTTGCATGGACCTCTCTACAATCACATTCTCATGCTCTGCGATTTCACTATCTGGCACTACGATCATAGTGTTGAGCTCGACGACTTCATTCGTAGTGTCTACACTATCGGTCGTAGTGTCTTGAGGCACTATTTTGTCTAAGTCAGTTTCATCAAAGATGATGTGTATTGAGACTTCAACATTCAAAGGTCTTCTTGTTGAACACCCCCGTAAGCCTTTTTGTCATCGTGGCATATCCAAGAAAGATCCTTAAATACGACTTTCAATGGAATTTTATCGACATCGCTTTCCATTATTGAGAATGTAGCATGCACAACCAAAGACATGGAAGTAGGCGACACTTGGCTTCCTTCCTTTCACAGCCAGAGGCGTCTTCTTGATCATAGAGTGAATTAATGATCTGCTCAAGGTAGTAGATGCGATGTTGATAGCTTCCACCGAGAAGTATTGAGCAGATGTGGGTTGCATTTAGTAGAGTTCTTTCACCTCTATCAAGGTTCTGTTCTTTCTTTCAGCTACTCCATTTTGTTGAGGAGTTTGTGGAGCTGAGAAGTTGTGACTGACCCCATTGTCTATGCAGAACTGATCCATTTCTGAGAAATCAAATTCTCTACTATGATCACTCCTTATGGCCTTGATTTTCTCTCCTTTCTCGTTCATCACCAGTATGAACATCTTGATTAATTCGGAGCTTGTTTCATCCTTTGAAGTTAGGAAGAATACCCATGTGAATTTGGTGTAGTCGTCGACTATGACTAGAGAGTATCTTTTTCCTCCAAGACTAGTAGTTGGGATTGGCCCAAAGAGATCCGTGTGGAGTAACTGCAGGGGCTTGTCAATAGAGTTGGCGATCTTGCTTTTGAATGAGCTCTCGGTTTGCTTTCAAGTCGACGGGCATTGCATGGCCTTTCCTTCGAAGTTGAACTTGGGTAGGCCACCTTCAGTCTTTGATGCCGTTTGGACATGCTTTTGAAGTTTTAAGTGAGACAACCGCCTATGCCATAGCCACTCATTTCTTGGATGCTTTTGCCGAAAACATATTGTCTCATCCGAGCTTAGTTGACCAAGATCCACTTTGTGTAGACATTTCTTTCTCTTGTCCGGTTAGCTTTTACGGTTAGATGTCTTCAAATCTTCGACTTGACATTCAGATTTGAGGAATGTCACTTGATGACCTTTGTCGCAGAGTTGGTCGATACTCGAGAAAATTGTGTGAAGACCTTCCACATAAGGCTACTTTCTTTGAAAGATATTGCACCATTACCAGCAGAGCCATATCCTCTTGTCTTGCCCGAGCCGTTGTCTCCAAAGATAACAGAGGGACCCTCCTTTTCTATGTAATTTGATAGTAGGGCTTTGTTCCCTGTCATATGCCTTGAGCATCCACTGTCCAGATACCATGTTGAGATCGTGGAGCTCATTTCCTGTCAAAACATTTGAACCTTCATTTTGGTACCCATATTTGCATGGGTCCTTCATTGTTAGTGCCTTTGGGGACCCAAATATGTCTAATCTTGGGTCTCACATTTTGTAGCCCTATGACCATATTTATTGCATATGAAACATCTATTATGATGCATGCCTGTGTGTGTATGATGATTCATCTTCCACTTGGACTCGTGTGGTTCCTTAGTTAACCTTCTGTTAAACTGATTCTCTTTCTTCCACGTGTCCTTAGGTTTCATAAATAGTGATGAGTGTGCTTACCTCTACTGCATCTTCCCGGTTGATTCGTAGAGTTGGTCTTGCTTGACTCACGATTCTTCGAGGTTGGTGAGTAGAGGTTGGGTTACTCTTCTCCTTTATGAAGCCCGTGCCGCCGTGAGATCCTTTACTTCTTCCCGAGAATAACTAGAAACAAAGAGAACAAGGTTGAACTTTCTTCTTCCAACCGTGAGGATTTCATGAAAAGCAATGCCTCAACCAAAACTTCGAGGCATTACTAGTGCTAGTTTCCATTATCTTTTTCCACACATGACTCGAGATGGATTCCCAAAGCCTCAAACTGTTTACGTCGAACGTGCTTCTCTCGACTAGAGAGCAGCAATCCATGGATGATGAGGATTTGTTCCATGCAGAGATAGTCTTCTCTAGATTCTCAATTTTAGAGGTTAGCTTAGACTCTCTTTGTGCATTGAGTGTGTTTGTCTGTTTTAAAGTTTCATTCTCAACCTCAAGCTTGGAAAGAAGATTAGTGCATAGAAGGGCTATTTCAAGCTCTTCTTAAACTTTCTTCTTCTCTTCTTGAAGAAGTGAATGATCTTTAGACAAGAATCTAAACCACTTCATGTATTGATGTAGATCAGTGGTTATGCCATGCAAAGTAGTTCTTAATTCACTTATATCTACATCAAGAGAGTTGAAATCAAATACCTCATCGAGACTTACATCATGTATGTTGAGATTTTGGTTGCTCTTTGCATGTTTGGCCATTAGACGCGAATTGGCCATTTGTGGTTCTTCTTCATCTCCGGAGTCAGTATTTGAGTCATTATCTGAATCACTCCACGATCCTCCAGCTACCAGGCCTTTGTCTCTTTTCTGAGGCCTCTTGTTTCCTTTGTATTCCTTCTTTGCATGTGTTTTCTTCTTTAGTTCTTCTTTGATAGGTTTGTTGCAGTTGGCGATGAAGTGGCCAGGCTTTTTGCAATTGTAGCATAGGTCATTCATTTGCTCCTGGCTGCTGTAATTGCTGACCTTCTTTGGCTTGCTGATTCTGCCTTGTCGCATGAACCTTCTTAGTCTCTTTACCAGCATATCGAAGTCTTCATCATCATCTTCATCATAATCAGAGTCAATCTCAGTGTTGACTTTTGATGCACCTTCATTAGCCTCAAGAGCAACACCCTTGTCTTTCCTTCTTCCTTCTGATAAGGTTTCAGTACGTTGGGTCAGCTCCAGTTTGTAGGTCAAGAGATTGCCATATAGTTGTTGAACTGTCATCTCATTAAGATTCTTTGATTCTCTTATTGATGTGGTCTTGGCATCCCACCTGCTCGGTAGAGCTTTTATTAACTTTATGGTCAGATCTTTGTTAGGATAGACCTTTCCATATGCTCATAGAGAGTTGAGCAGAACATTGAATCTTTCATAGGTGGCAGTTACGTTTTCTCCTTGCACATGAGCGAACATTTTGTACTGCTGTGTTAGGAGAGACTGTTTGTTCTCTCTAACTTCTTTAGTTCCTTTGTGCATGATCAGCAGTGCTTCCCAAACTTCCTTAGCTGTTTTGTTGTTTACAACATTTTCAAACAGATCGTCCTCTAAGGATTGGAACAGGATGTTCTTAGCCTTCTTATCAAGTTAGACGACTCTCTTCTCGTTGTCATCCGCTTCTTCTTTAACTTTGATCAGATACGGTTTGATAAATGTTGGTAAGTTGGTGCAAGTGTAAAGCCCCCAAATCCAGGTACTTGAAACCTGAATTCAGTGCTTCACGATACCATTTCTATGAGCAGAATAATACTAACAATAACAACAATAATATAAATATTAAACTTAATTTACATATTTATCAAATTCTAGCTCCCAAGTACGTAACCTTTAATCATTCCTTACAATACATGATAATAAATATATAACATTGTCTTAATAATATTAAACTATCCCACAAGATAACATTGAAATCATTCAAAGAACCTTTCCTTTCCCTTGTTTCTAGTAGAGCCTTGATTGCTCGCAGACTTAGTCGAAAAAACATTTAAATTAAGCAAGGATGAGCATTTGAGTGCCCAAAGAAGTAATAACAATTATATATATATATGTCGAAAGAATTTAAATGTTTTCTTTATACTACCCTTCTACAACAAATCAATAGTTGTGAAGTAATCTGAACCGATAATAATAACATAACAACCCTCTTTCAAAATTTTAAAACTACGTACCGACTATAAAAAGGTTAAGGGGACATACTATGAACATTGTTTTCATTTTCGAAAAGGTTAAATAGAACTTCATCTGTAAACCGTCATAACTTATGGGCACGAGGGTGTACATCCCATGGACCCTGTATTGATCAACACTGCATGCAAGAACGATAGGATCATTCACTCTGTCCGCCTTGGGCGCATAAAAGTTTTCCCGTGTAAGGGATGTTCATACTTGTCGGGGTTTCAAACCAAAGCAATTCGGTTGGATAATAATAAGGTTTTATCTTGTTCAACAATAATCTATAATTCAACATATATATATATATGGGTAACTGACAAGGTGTATCAACATGTGATTAAATGCAATGATTATCCAAGTGGGGACACTTATATAACCATTTATAGAAACTAACGAACAAAATATATATCTGAATTATCATATACTAACATGTTGATAATCAATGAGCGTATATAATATAGGGTTAATAATCTGTACAATAATAATATAATTTTGAAACATTCCTTACTCATGTCCATTGCATAAAGAAAATACAAAGGTAGGATATTTTGATCGATATACCGCCACAATACTGTGACTTAGTTTTATCTCTTATATCACGACATATCATTAATCGGATCATTTGTTGATTAGAACAACATACTATAACATATAAGATCGCTTTTGCAGTATGATCAAATAAATAATCTAATCACATTATCACACATGTTCAACAGTCATTCATCACAAACAAACATTAATACAGTCAAAATATATAAGTCTAGATCAATTTCTGAAATATGCGTTTGATTGTCTAAAATGACTTTATCGAGTAATTATCGAGTCTAAGACTCTATACGTAACTCAATATTCGTAAATACCAGTTATATTTCTTTTAAATAACTTATAATAATTTTAAACATTTATCACAATTTATCATGAATTTTCAAACACCTAATCATTATTACATGATTTAAATATCAAACAATTCTATTATCATTAATATTTAATTAATATTAAACTATTAATGAAACCATTGCCAAAATATTAAAGTTAGTTATAATAACTTAGAATATTTTTAAAGTAGTAATATTACCCTTAAATGATTTTTAAAACATTTAAAATCATTCATAATTAATTACCATTAATATTAAAATATTAATGTGTTATTTATCCGATCATTAATTATAACTTAAAATATTTTTAATTCATTTATATCCTTTTTAAATGATTTTTAAATCAATAAAACTATTTTTAAACAATTTATTTAATATAATTATTAAATAAATTTACTATTAGGGGAGTTGGTGAAAGATTGATAATACTTGCATGACTAAGTTAAAAATGGAGGTATAGATGGAGGTACTATACTGTAATTCGTATTTTCACATGTCTAGAACTATTGATTCACATAATTTACTATTGAATCACATTATTTACTATTAGGGGGAGGTGGTGCAAGTTTGATCATACTTCCATGACTAAATTAAAAATAAAGGAAAAGTTGGAGGTATCAGATCGTAATTTTCGAGCCCCAAAAGCGTGCAATTATCGAAACTATATTTTCTATAAATAGAAGCTCATTCTTCCTTCATTTCTCACCAATTCACAAAAGCTTTAAAGCGATTATTATAGAGAGAAATTATAGAAAAAAAGAGAAGATCGCTACCTCACTATTCTAGTATCCGCTTTTTCTAAGGTAGGAGTATTATTTCTTTCTTATCCATGAAGAGAACTTTTGTTATTCCATTCTTTATTATTCTCATTGGAATAACTTTGTATCACGACCTACCCTATACTTGGTGAAATTATTACATTGTTCCATTCTTTATCATTCATTGGAACATCCTCATGCAGGCGCTTTTATGGGACCGATTCCGCCTTTATTATTTTGTTGGAATATCACGTCTGCGACGTTTTATTTGGACTCGATTCCGTTATTTATTATTCTGTTGGAATAACCTGCCTGTGTGCTCTATCGCATGCCTAGTGATTTCTTTTGTTATTCCATTACTTATTATACTCAGTCGGTTAAAGTTTTGACTTCTATACTCCATGAAATTAGTGGAATATCCTTGATATTTGCGCTTCATCCAGTATCTTTTCATGGAAATATTCTTCTAAGCATTCTTGAATTTTACTCTACAAAGCAGTATCATGTTGACAATTTGGACGTTATTAGTTCCTGGATAAATTAATTCTTGAACTTATTTTATTGAATTCTTATATCATTGTCATCATCCTCATGTTTATATTTTGTTGAAAGTCATCTGTGGCCTATAGTGCATAGATGGACTTGGTATGATTATTACCAGGGATTATTCGGTGTAATCATGACCGTAATGTTACAAATGATGTGGAAAAGTCTTCATTGGCCCGTAGAGCATTGATGGACAGTTGTTGGCATGATCATGACCATTATTGAATACACAAATATTCTTGGCCCGTAGTGCATGGATAATTGTGGTCGTGATACTAAGGAATATCCTTGGCCATAGTGCAGGGGTGATTCGATGATGTGGATTATTTATTGTCGAGTCCCATGTGATAAAAGTGATGAAAAACCTTCTAAATCATAAAAGATAGTAGATTTTATTCTCTACTTGACTCTTTTAATGGATTGCTTGTTCCGCTGCAATTAAACTTGATGGTTGTTATATTATATCAGTTTAACATTGTTGAAAACTAATGATAATATATTCTGCATTATCTTAGTCATAAAATTTCCTACTAAGCTAGTTGAGCTCACCCTTTTACTTTTATTGTTCTCTTCAGGAAATGAGAACGTAACAGGGACTAGTCGGGGAACGGAGTGACGGACCAGATGATAGCATTAGTAGTCCTCACTATTCAGTAAAATAGTGGAAAATAAATGTAATAATATTGAATTTGAGTTTGTATATTGTCTGCACGCGACAATATTTGTATTAAAACTCATGACTTATGTTTTGTCGTACTTTACACGATAGTTGTACAATTAAGTTGTATTTGTATTCTGTACCATGTATTTGACGACTCAGAATAGGTGATGTATACCTAATTTGGGGGTGTCACATAAAATATTTTTAATTCATTTATATCCTTTTTAAATAATTTTTAAATCAATAAAACCATTTTTAAACTATTTATTTAATAGAATTATTAAATAAATTTAATATCATTAATGTTAAATAAATATCATTAATATTAAATTATTAATGAAATTATCCTTTAAATATTAAAAGTTATATTTTATAACTTCAAATATCTTTAAACACTTTATTTTTATTTAAAATTATTTTTATAATATTAAAATCATTTTAAACTAAATTATTTAATATAATTATTAAATAACTTTAATGCCATTAATAATAATTAATTAATGAAATTCATCACGAAATATTAAAAGTCATTAAAAATAACTTAAAATATTTTCTCATTCCATAATATAATTTTTAAATGATTTTTAAAGTATGAAAACTATTTTAAAATAATTTATTTAATATATAATTAAATAAATTAAATACCTTTGATATTCTAAAAATATTAAATATTTGTGAAATATATCTAAAATAATTAAAATATAATTTTTGGACTTTAAAATAATTTTAGTAATTTAATATGTATTTTAATAATTAAAAACTAATTTTACGTAATTATTTAATGAAAATATAATTTTTATAATTAAATCGTAAGCTAATGATCACCTATAGCGACAGAATCGTCGCTGTAGGTGTTCTTCGTGTTCTTCATACAAACCCATATCTTCAAGCCAGATACCGAGTGGGTGGGTTTGACAAAAGCCAATCGATTGTGTGTTGTATTTTTGAACTTGTTTTTGGTCAGATCGTATAGTACTAATACAAGACTACAAGATCCAACAACAAACAAAATCATATCATGCATAACAAAGGAGATCTATTGGCCTAAAATAATAGTTGTTGAGGTCGTTTCTTCATTTCTAGGTTGCCCGAAATGAAGAGCAGATCGTCAAACTCACTTTGGACTTCCACCACATGTCGATAGTGTAATATTTTGGGGATCTAAGACTTCCAGGTTGTAGACAACATGTAAGGCTACAACTCTATTACATAACATCGATCTAACAACAATACAATGAGCAGAAAAGGTCCGGTCAAACCATGTCAGGCAAAACATTCATACGTTTTCTAGGTTACCCAGAAAACAGAGAATGTGTTCGTCTTGGCTTGTTTGACCGGCTGCTATGTCCAATCCGTATATTATTTAAGTGCTATTATGGTATGAACATATACTACACATAAAGAAGCAAGATCTAGTCGATTTAAAATGTTGTCGGTAGTTTTTGGCGGTTTACTGGTTACCCGTAAACGCTTGATACGTAAGCGGATCAACGGCTTTGACCGTGATTATCTTGCAACCTGTTTAAGATATGAACTTGATTCTTGTTTCAAAGCAAAGACCACATACCAGACTACACATAATAACTTAAAAACAACAAAAAGCATAAACAACCAAAGATCTGTAGCCACTGACATTTGTTGTCAGACCACAATTTGATTTTTTCCCAGATTTTGTAAAATGCTAGATTTGAGCCTATAGATGTTATGGATCTAAGATCTATCAACCCAGATCACTTAATTAGACTCCATACAACATATTTAACACAACAAACTTAACATTTAACAATAGATCAAGATCAAATTATATATGGCTAGGGTTTTATACCTTTAAACGAACAAGATCTGATTTTTTTGGCTACTGATTAATGATATGTGTTAGTGGGGCTCGGATATATGACTGATATGCTACCAAATTTCGTTGGTTTAAGAGAGAGAGAGAGTCTAGGTTGAGAGTTGATACAAAATGAGCTAGCAAATGACTTAGTTTCTCTCTCTAATCTATTTATAGAACTTATGTGCAATGTATGTGGGATTTAGCTATTATCCCCCATATTTGTGTTGTCCATTAGACAAAACCCCTTATCTTATCTTTAAGTATGCTTAATGAGATTCCCAACCAATGAGGAGTAGACAACATTGTACTTTGTGTAAGAAAGTAAGTTCATTAGCTATTTAAGGAAACTTGATTAGCCTAATTTGTTGCCTTAAAAGGCCATTTGTGGCCAGCCATATATATCCCACTAATTCCTTTATTTAGCTTTTATTTTAATGCATAAATTAGATAAATCAAAGGTCTAAAATACCCTTAATTATGTGGGCTAAGTTTGGGCTTGAATTTGATTACTTTTGGGCTTCTCCCATAATTGTTTTGGGCCGTGTAATAATCATAGTCTAACAATTTTAATATATTTTACACAAATTATTTATTTAGGGTTTTAAAATAAAATACAATTAGTTTGCAAAACTTATAATTAGGCTTTTTTAAATTTGATTAGGGTTCTAATCATACATGAACATTAGGGTTTATTATATAATAATTATAATTATCCTTGCTAATTTAGCAATTAGGGTTTATAATTTTGGTAATTAGGGTTACCAAATCACAATTAGGGTTTATACTTAATAATTAGGATTTCAAGAACTTAATATATAAATGTTAATTAGGGTTAACCTAGTTAATCGCAAAATCATACAACACAGTTATATAATAGACTTAAACTCACAATTGAGTTTCAAATTAGGGTTTCCCACAGTAAACTAGGGTTTGACATAATACACCATAACTGACCAATCATTGTCAATCCATATACATACAGTATATAATTATACCACTAAAAAATCAAAGTATAAACGATATTATATTATTGTTCTCATTCCTTGATCAAAATCCAAAATTAGGGTTTGGATTCCATATTTGACTTATCTGTCATACCTAATATTATTTAATTAAGTTAAAATAATTAACTTAATAATCTGTACAAAGATTCATATAATAAAATAATTATTATAATAATTCTAAAAGAATTTATACGCAAAATTTCTAATTTATTTTTAAATACATATACACATTATCTTGGCACATATTCCCCATATTTATTTTTAAAAAAAATTTATACGCAAAATTTCTAATTTATTTGTATAGAAAATATCGGGTTATTATAGCAAGCTTGGTTGGAATGTAGGGCCCATTTTGAACGGTTTCAAATAGATCTTCATCTATTGAGTCCATGTACGCTTGCATCCTGACCTTCCAGTTAGCAAATTTATCCTTGTTGCACATTGGTGGCTTGCTGCCTCCCCCGATCTTGGATTCGCTTGGTACGAGTGTCATTGGATCTACTAAAGCTTGTGAGCTATAAAATAGAACCTGCTCTGATACCAATTGTTAGTTCCTAGTTGGCACAATAGTTATCTAGAAGGGGGGGGGGGTTGAATAGATATTTAAAAATCTTTCTCTTTTTTTTTAACTAGTTCTTTGATAATGATTAAAACTTAGCGGAATTAATATTTGTTTTAATCTTCTTTACCAAGCTGTGGAGTTATGAGAGTGAGGCAGTTATGGCAGATATAATAGATATGGCAGTTATGGCATGAACAAAAAAAGACACAGTCGTTTTTAAGTGGTTCAGAGCACTTAAAGCTCCAAGTCCACTCTTTTACTCAACGAGTAGGATATCCACTAAGGATGTCTCATTACAACTTCTAAATCACATGATTCCTTCTAGACCGGTGAGCCCAGGAACTTCTTTAGTTCACTCTTGAACTCTTCAAGTCCAATGAGACTTGGCTTTCTTATAGTTCTATTTAACTCTTTCAAGTCCAAGCAGACTTGGTACTCTTCTTCATTGGTTGATAATGTTGAGTTCTTGATGGTTGCTACTCAGTTGCTGTGTAAGCACTCGTTCTAAAGAACTGAGTAGCTGAGTAAGCTTTGCAATATCTCAGATCGTAGAGTTAAGCTTGAGAGAGATGTTCACATTGTTTGTTCAATGCTTGCTTCGTTCTCTCTCATCTGTCTGATCTGTATATATGTGATCTGGAAAACAATCCGTTGGATCCATCCGTTGAGGCATTGAATGCGTTTGAACTTTACATCTTGTGATAGAGACATTTACGCACATCTTCAGATTTCGCATTACGCCCACCGACACCGCAGATTGATTTTCTCACCTACCACCTGAAAAGGTGTTTTGTCCCTCTTACCCATGGTACTATCCTTAGCTTCTTCAATACGTTTCTTTGTTGCATACTAAGGATATTTCATATACTCTGGGACTGATGAGTACTGCAGCATATAGAATCCATTCCTCATATGTTGAAATCTACCTTTACACAAATCATGGGGCTCGACATTTTCTGACATGAGACAGATGATGCTCTATGATTTTGGATCGTGGTACTCTACGATTCAGATCGTAGCGTCTTGACTTCTTTGCACACTACGATGCTATCAGTCGAGAGCACTACGATTTCCCTTAGACCTTTGCACACTACGATCTTCGCTTGCTCGTGTTGTTGATTCTACGATCCCGAGAGCACACTACGATCGTTGACTTGTAAACTCCATGTTTCCCTCATCACACTACGATCGTGGAGTTGATTTCAAGAAATGTTGGGATCACTCTACGATTTCTCGAAGAGTCCTTCAAGCGGTACACTCACGATCTTCGATGCTCTACGTTTACGCTTTAACTTGCAGTGTTGATCGGATGATACACTACGATTTCTTGAAGCCTATCTATTACATCTCAAGATCAACCTACTTGACTTTGATCTTTTATCTATACATTCCATTACGAATGATACACGTTAAGATCTTAGATCAACCTAACAAATTTGATCTATCACTAAGTCCTTGTACATATATTCATTGAAGGACTTTACAAATAATCATGAGCATATACATTAAAACATCAAATCATAATATGCATTCTCCCAACAGTATCACCAGTTGGTCATGTTCTTCTCAACACATGTTCATCTTTGCACTACGGGCCAAAGATATTCATCAGTTAATCATTCATCTTTGCACTACAGGCCAAAGATATTCAGTAATATCGTCATTTAGGACTGAGGATGATGAAAAATATTTTTAAGAAACGAATCCAGTGAGATAAAAGATCAAAGATTAGGGACTCGTACTTTAGTTTATCCAAGTTCAAAAATACTCCAAAATAAACCATAGTGGAGTAAAATTCAAGAATGAAGATCAAAACATGGATACCACCAAAGATAGTAACCATAATAGACATCTTGGATAAAGAAGAGAAAATTTTATTTTTTTGTGAATAGTGTCGTATTCGTGAATAGTACCGTATACGTGAATAGTGTCGTATACGTGAATAGTAACCCCGACACAAAAAGGTAGAAATTGCACAATAAAATTCATATCAATATTTCAGCATAATGATATTGAAGAAAATAATATCATTTACGAAGGAAATAACATCCCTTACCTCAAAATAACAGTACTTCCTGCTGAAATATCAGGTATAAGGCTGAAGGAAAGTTGCACTGAATAACAACTCACAAAGTATTTAAATACCCACAAAATACGATCGATAATATAGAGAGAGAAATCTTAAGATTCTGGTGTGATTTTTAATTTTAACTAAGCACCCTATTTATAGGAAAATACTTAGAACGCCATAGCAGACTAACCTGCCACCTGATGGTTTTACCTGCTACTATTCACGCCCACCACTTTTGAAATAAAATTTCATCACATTTCTCACCAACCAAAAGTGGGGCCCACCATGTTTTTAATAAAAAAATATTTATTTCTGAAACTTAAATAATTCATAATAAATAGTCATTTTATCATAAAAATACGAATTTTATGTCCATTCCATAGGAAATTAAATTCTCTATAACTTTGTAGATCTAAGTTTTTCCAAATTCCAAACGAAAAATGACCGAAATCCACCTACGGACGATTTTTAACGCCTCTATTCTGACAAAAATACTGATAAAACACCTCAACATTAATTCCTTCATTTATAACCACAATAAATATATCCATTATTTATATCCACATAAAATAAATATTTCTTTATCATATAAATCAATAATTAATTATTCATAAATAATATTACAGAATTGCAATTATGACAACCAGGTCGTTCCCAGGAAAGAGGGGGCTTTCTGATAAGGATTTGTCCTAATTGGCGCGCAATTAGGTGACCAAACCCATTTCCTAGACAGAACTTTCTTAGACATTGTCAATAATGTTATCTAACAATATTATTCAAATAATATGAATTATTGATCTGATAATGGAGATACTGTACAGTGACAATTATTGGAACAACAATAATATAAAATATCAACGTAGCAATTATTGAATCAATAAAATAAAATATTGAAGCAGTAATTATTGTAACAATTATTGAGTAGTAGTGCCTTCTTTAAAAAAAATCAATAATTCAAAATAATGTGCAATCAAGGTGCGCTTCGCCATGTAAAACCACGTGTATTACTATATTTTAACCACCGGGTATTCCAACAGTGTTAACGGTAACAACTACGCCGTTATTTGTAAATACTCAAACTTGTCGTTTTCTTCATCCGATCGTTTTTCGTTATGGGCCCCACAAATGGATGTGCCGTCGTACGAATATTCCTTAACATCAAGAATATTCCACGACCAAACGAATATTCCCCGACAATAATAAATATTTTATAACCACTTGCTTATTTTGCAAAATTTGCACATTTCACCCATAACCAAAATATTATATCAAATTAACACCTTATTATTCACAATAATAATTAGAGAAAATTTGATTTTATTTATAAAAAGTTGGGGTCTTACAGTTTTGTATGGATTGTTTAGATGTTCGTGTATGTGTAATTCATGCAAATATTAATCAATCCAAAGATGGGTTCATATTTGATCGAATTTCATACTTATTTGTGATGATAAATATGTGATACTTATCGAGGTAACCTAATATGAATAATGAATTCATGCAAACATGGATTTATTATTTGACATAATTATTGTCATTTTTTATTTATTTTAACAAGAGTACCAATTACAATTAATATCACTGTCCAAAGGCATGATATTAATGTTGTGCTAGGTATCTTAAAATGTTGTCATAAAATTAATCAATTTAAAGATTGTTTATTTGGTTATTTAATGTGAACATAGTAGTTTATTAATTTTTTATATTTGTTCTCTATTCAGCTTTACTGTCTACTACTGCTATATCTGCTAACATGAATAAAGTTCCAATGTTAAATGGAACAAACTTTAAGGACTGGAAAGAGAACAAATTAATTGTTATTGGCTGCATGGACATAGCCTTGGCATTAAGAATGCCGAAACCGAATGACCTCACCGAAGAAAGTACTTCCGAGGAAATTGGGTACTTTGAAAAGTGGGACCATTCGAACAGGCTAAGTCTTATGATCATGAAGTGTGGTATTCCAGAAGCCTTTAGAGGTGCAATTACAAATGACAATATCACAGCCATTGAGTTTCTTTCGTAAATTCAGAACCGTTTTGTCAAAATGATAAGGCTGAAACAAACACGCTTTTAGCAAGCTTGATTTCAATGAAGTATAAGGGCAAGAGGAAAGATAGGGGAAAAGAAGTTGATGTTCCTAAGGGTCCGGGGCAAAAGAAACAAAAGACTGAAAATGGTTGTTTCTTTTGTGGCAAGCCCGAACATAAAAAGAAGGATTGTACCAAATTTGTCACCTGGCGTGAAAAGAAAGGTACATTTTATGTTTTGGTTTGTTCTGAAATCAATTTAACTTCAGTACCAAGAAACACTTGGTGGGTAGATTCTGGTGCTACTACTCACATTTATGTTTCTATGCAGGGTTGCCTGCACTCCCGAATGCCAACTAATGTTGAAAGACGTATCTATGTGGGTGATGGCAAATCAGTGGAGGTGGAGGCAATAGGGCATTTTAGATTGTTGTTAAGTACTAATTACTATTTGGATTTAAAAGACACTTTTGTTGTACCGTCATTTAGATAAAATTTAGTTTCTATATCTGCATTGGACAAATTCGGTTATTATTGTTCTTTTGGAAATAAGAATTTCAGTTTGTCTATTAATTCGAATGTAGTTGGTACCGGTTCACTTAATTTTTTTGATAATCTATATTTGCTGGAAACTATTTCATCTTACAATGAAACCTTGCATGTGGAAACACATGGTACTAAACAAAAATTAGATAAAGAAAATTCAGCCTCATTATGGCACAAACGCCTAGGTCACATATCTAAATCTAGAGTTGAGCGTCTTATGCCTGATGGAATTTTGGACTCCCTTGATTTTTGTGACTTTGATGTCTGTATTCAGTGTATCAAGGGAAAACAGACTAAAATGAAGAAAATAGGTGCCAATCGAACTATGGACGTCTTAGAATTAATACATACGGATATTTGTGGTTCATTCCCTACAACTTCTTGGAATGGTCAACAATATTTTATAACATTCATAGACAACTATTCTAGATAAGGTTACCTATTTCTTATACATGAACAATCGCAGTCTTTGGATGTGTTCAAAACATTTAAGGTCGAAGTTCAGTTACAACTCAATAAACAGATTAAAAGGTTCAGATCTGACCGTGGTGGTGAATATTATGGCAGATATGATGGCTCCGGTGAACAATGTCCAGGACCGTTTGCTAAATACCTAGAGGAATGTGGAATCGTCCCACAGTACACTATGCCAAGGTCGCCTAGTATGAATAGTGTATCTGAGAGACAAAATCGGACTCTTAAGGATATGGTAAGAAGTATGATTAGTCAATCTACTTTACCAGAGTCACTCTGGGGTGAGGCTCTAAATACAACAACTTATATCCTCAATCGGGTGCCAACAAAAGCGACTGCAAAACGCCGTATGAACTTTGGGTTAGGCAAAAGCCTAGCCTAAAGCACTTACGTGTTTGGGGATGTCCTGCTGAAGCGAGGCCTTATAAGCCTCATGAAAGGAAATTGGACTCCAAAACTGTTAACAGCTACTTTATTAGCTATGCAGAACGATCACGGGGTTACAAGTTTTATGATCCCACTAGTAAGTCAATTTTTGAAATAGGGACTGTAACGTTCTTTGAGGATGTTAGGTTTGGGGGAAGAAATCAAGTTAGGAACATGTTGGGTTAAATCTAATTACGCACAACACGCAAGTATACGTGGTCAACAAGTAATAAAGTGAAAGTAGAGTATCGTTCCCACGAGGAATTGTTTAATAAAAATCACCAAGTACTAACCCGTAACCAACTAATCTTATTTAAACGAATGAATTTCAATTTATAAGTAAACTAATTCTAATTACCACTAATTAAATTAAGATTACGGAGATTTAAGATCACAACTTCACTTATTGCTTCATTTAAATTAACACACTTCTCATCAATTATTCTCTATCCTAAATTGTTAATCAAGAACACTAAAGCAGATAAAACCACCCCTCGATGCATAATACACATACTCACTTAAATCCACAGATGATAGAATTAAGCAAGACACCCTAATTAACTAATCCACTATATCTCTATGTGAATTACAATTAAAAAATATTTAAAGCACAAGTTCTCTATAAAATCACATATGGCGTAAAGGCATATCTCTATCCTAAACAAGAATCATGAATTCCATCTATGCAGAAATCACAAACACATGCTATCATAATCAGATCTAAATCTAAACTTCATCTCTCGAGTTCACATAGATTATCACGGTAATTGATGGCCAATCAATTAAACAATTAAGTCCAAATCACAATAGACAATCCTCACGATAGAACCTAATAATTGATAGCGAAGCATATTAAAATAAACTACACAATAAGATCCATTGTAATCTCAAACAAAGAATTAGTTCATTGAATTAAAACTAAGAATCCAAACTTGAATACACATTAAAAGATAAAACTAAGAGTAGAGTAAAGAATAAATCTGTTGTCAGCAAATCTCCATCTTCCTCAAGCTCCTCCTCTTGATCTTCAATGGTCTCCAAGTTGCTTCAATCTCGAAATCTCATAAGAACTAAGGTTTTGCTCCTAATCTACTCTAATCTAATTTAATGGAATCCTTCAAAACTAGCCTCCCAATCCAAGTTAAAATCAAGTATTTATAGTTCTAATGGACACCCTAGCAAGTTAGACAACTAAGAATCCTATTCTAACTCAAATTGGACATCAAATCACCCAAATTAACTCTCCCCCGGCCGATTGACGTGCCCAGTGCTGTTCCTAGGCTAATTTGGGGGCGCCCCGCGCTACTATAGCAGAGAAACTGATGGCCCGGTGCACCTCGCGCCGTTTCTGGCGGGCCCCGCGCCGCTATGTTTTCTGCTGTAACGTCCTATGGAAAAATAGGCATAACTTTTGATCCGCTAGGAGTTATGGGGCCAGCCACCTATCAAATCGAAGATATCGATGAGATATACAACTTTCATTCTTTAAGAATTGACAGATTCTAGCTGAATCAAGATTGAAATTGGGCTTGAAGTAGATGCTTTGTAAATTGCAAGCAGGACAACTTTGAGCTTTGATCTTTGTTGATAAAAAGGCCATAACTCTCGCATCCGAGCTCCGATTGGGATAATTCAAGATGTTTCGGAAATCCAAGAAGTAGATCTACAATAAAATCTAATTTACAAGCCAAGAACATACATCCAACGTGGTGTTAAAAGCCCTGCAATCTTCCCTTCTTGCACTTGCTTACATATTTTAGTCCAAAAGATGTTTGAATTCTTTTTCCTTGCTTCTTCATGCCAATGCCGTGTCATAGCCTTCAAAATAACATAAAATGTATAAAATGAACACCCAATGCATGGAAAGTAACTATGAAACATAGGTTTAAGAAACTAATTCAAGTAATAGATACTGGATAAGTATGTATAAAACCTACTTATCAGAACATTGTCTTTCAGGAAGGAGAAGGAGAAATCTCAATTCCTACTACTATTTTTGACAATGTGTAGGTTTCTATACCTGTAACTCAACAACATCAAGAATCTGAGCAATTAAGGCGATCCAGGAGAGAAAGAAAATTTGCAATTTCAAACGATTATATCGTATATCTTCAAGAACGGGAAGTAGAAAGTGGAATGTGGGAAGATGATCCAATTAATTTCTGTCAAGCCATGCAAAATTCTAACTCTCAAAATGGGATTGAAGCCATGAATGAAGAGTACAAGTCTATGCAAGACAATAAAGTTTGGGAACTTGTTCCATTACCGTATGGTGCGAAACTCGTACGTTGCAAATGGATATTTAAAACCAAACGGGATTCAAATGGTAATGTGGAGAGGTATAAGGCACGTCTTGTGGCTAAAATCTTTACTCAAAATGAAGGAATTGACTTTAAAGAGACTTTCTCTCCTGTTTCTTCGAAAGACTCTTTTAGGACAATTATGGCGCTTATTGCACATTTTGACCTTGAGGTACATCAAATGGATATCAAAACAATGTTTCTCAATGGTGACATTGAAGAAACAATTTATATGGTGCAGCCAGAAAACTTTGTGTCTGGAGACCCTGTTAGAGTTTGTGCCCTAGAGGCCAATTATTTGATATAATTGCTTAACATTTCGATATTATATTTGATTAAATAAATGAATGATTTTATTATAATTTTATTTACTGCGTTATATAAATGTTAACATAATAAAATTCCTTAGAATAGTGATACAAATTATATAGTTTCAATTATATGACTTGAACATGAGATTATATAATTACAATTTAACATTGCGGAGACAGGATATTCGTCTTTTAAGAGGAACCACGAAAGACAATCCAAATCCATCTAGGATACTACTAGGAAGTTGACATCAACCCCGGATCATCTGGGAGTAACAATTCAACCTCGGATGTAACTTGAGAGAGGCATGCGAGATCAATCTGGAACACACCGGAGAAAGGCCGATTAATCTGGAGATAACCTGAGGTATCGGTCTCGATCCCAACCATAGGAATAGCCACCAACCTTGGTGATAACCCCGAGGAATGCGGATTTGGCGATAACCCGAAAATGCTTGTTTCAAATCGACCGACTTCAATCTCGGCGCTCTGGCGAGATCTATACCAACGGCGATAATAACATCGGGAAGGCAGGCACACCTCAAAGATGACAATGAGGACCTTCAACAATTGCGGCGGTCAATCTCGGTGAAGTCACGAGCAGCGTCGCTTTATCATTAATCCGCGATAACTGCCGGTGAGGGCAACATCGTCATCTCGTCGACACGATGCCACGTCACGTCTCTACATCTCTACGCAGCGATGTCCCCACAAGACTAACCAATCCGAGTGACTATTATGCGGGGTAGCGGATGAAAGTTGAAGCTTGAAGGCCAGGAGGGCATCGTCCCATCTTGATGACTTCGTACAAACTCTAATCCCATGCCATCGTCTGACTCTCGACAATGGCGGTCGAAATAGGTCTGTATACCTCAAGCGGATGCGGATTGCACCTAAAAGTTTGAGTGGACATTACGATTGCTGAGTGCACGTCTTTTGAGACGACGACCCAGAAAAAACCGGGCCCCACGGGTTGCCTCTGGTACACTGCGGCTCATTGCAGGTACACAATGACTAAAATGCCTATAAATAGAGGGCTTGGGCTGCCCATTTTGCAAAGAGAAAAAAGCGAGGAAGCCACACCCAATGATTTGCTCTGCACTCACCCCATGCGGTGTACTTTCCCCTTTTAAACACTGTGAGCTCATATATAGCCCTTTTGTACCTACAAAAGTCGGTGTTTACCCACTCTAAAGATATAGAAGTCTTCTTTGGCGTCAATTTGTAAGCCTCTCACACACTTTAGAGTCTTTCTCTTCATCTTCACACACACCCTTCTACGCGTTGAGAGTCGTGTTGCTTGCTTTTGCGGGACTTGGTTAGTGGTTTCATTTATATATATATATATATATATATATATATATATATATATATATATATATATATATATATATATATATATATATGCCTCGATTAACATTATCGAGTTATGCCTCGATTGAGCCTGAACTTGATGCATATATTTATTTATATATATATATATATATATATATATATATATATATATATATATATTAGCGTGTGTCGAACTTTGTTCGATGAGCCTGAACTTGATGCAGGATGCGTTTTTTGCTTTATATATATATATATATATATATATATATATATATATATATATATATATATATATATATATATATATATATATGGACTTTATTCGATGAGCTAGATTTTACATACATTATTATTTTATATATATATATATATTATATATATATATATATATATATATATATATATATATATATATATATATATATATATATATATATATATATATGTCGAACTACATTACGATGAGCACAGATTTTTACATTTAGTATATATATATATATATATATATATATATATATATATATATATATATATATATATATATATATATATATATATATATATATATATATATATATATATATCCAATCACACAGATTTTATACTTGGTGGTGGTTGATATATTTATATACTTTATTTACGTTTATCATCTTTGGAGTTTACTTACGTGGTAGTTGATCGCTTTTCTGACTTTATTTACATTTTTCACTTTGGAGTTTCCTTCGTGGCGGTTGGTATATTCTGACTTTATTTACGTTTTGTCACTTTGGAGTTTCCTCAAGTGGCGGTTGATAACTTTTCTGACTTTATTTACATTTTGATCCCCCATGGAGGTGCTTACGTGGTTGGTGATGATATATATATATATATATATATATATACTGCTTTTATATATATACTACTACTGCTTTCATATAAATTGCGATATATTTACATGCCTAGGAATCATGTGATCATGATTCATCCCATTGAATCTAGATTCGGTTCCGTGATGGACATTTTCAATTTATGGCGACTTGTAAATTATTCTGCGTTGTGCGAATTTCCTCGAGATGGTTTCCATACCCACGAGGAAATCGGCATTATTTTGTACATTATTTTAAATACGGATGCCTCGCATCTATAAAATAAAATCAATCAAGCCGAACACTTAATAAAATGGGAGTGTAAAGGTCTCAATTACTATTGAGCATCGGGTTTGAAAAACCTTTTATAAAACATCATTGCTATATCTTGCTAAAATTGAATTTTTACATAAATTCAAACCACAATGTATATATAAGTTGAGCGAGGCCTCCTCGCTTACTTCCAAATATGACACATTGATTACACACACACACACATTAGGATAATAGTTTCTTGAAAAAAAGCGGTCATAGTGGTAACACGGATGTGGGGGTGCCTAACACCTTCCCCCGCATAACCAAGTCCCCGGACCCTAATGAATCTCGGTTTCATAGGCAGTTTAGCGATGTCACATCTTTGGGTCGATGTGCAAACCTTTTCTCGGTTGTGTTGGTCTGACCATTTAAAAAACCAATGGCGACTCTTAACGGTCCATAAATCGACATTATACATATCGGACCTTTTTCACTTTTTTTCAAACAAATCTCACCTAAAATGAGAACACCAAAAGAACAAGTAGCGGAAAGGACATCAAAAATCCCGGCGTCGGCGGTGGCGACTCTGCTTTGGGGACTCGATAAGAGGACTTAAGCGCTATTACAATCTTTTCAAAATTATTATCTGCTTGTGTGTGGATGTTGCATTTACATTTGATGAATGTGTGCGAATGCATTTCCTTATTTGCTTAGTGTGCTTCGCACCATAGCTTGCTTGTGATGCTTTAGTGCTTGCACCATAGCTTGCTTGTGATATTAGTGCTTCGCACCATATATCTGCTTGTGATATTAGTTAGCCGCACATGTCATCATTTTCATACGGTGAGGCGCGATGTATGTGAATGTATGTTGTGTGGTCCCTCCACGAGGAGGCTATCCGTCGGTGTTTGATTCTTTGGACTCGTGAGAAGACTAATTCTCGAGGCTCGGGAAAGGCACCACCAAATTCGCTCCGGTTGAAAAAGCAGGATTAACTTCCGTCAAGTAGATTGCGATGATTTGGGAACCTTCATACCAAAAAAAAGCGCGAGAGTAACCTAAGATAGGTCGACCTCGATAAACCAAAAAAGCGGAGAAAGTCTCTTCATGCTCTCATTTCAAATTACTTGTAAACAAATTACTTGTAATTACATTCCATATCTATCTCCATGTAATGAGAAATATGAAGAAAATGTGTACACATACATATTTTTAACATCTTCTAAAGCAGTGACATCATCATTTTGCGGGATAAAATTCCTAAAATGGACACATCACATAGCATGTTATTATATACATTCCCTAAAGACTAAACTATGCAAGTCTTTTCGCGGGGAATCAATCGGACCCTACTACCGTTCAAAAAAGTCCAAAAAAGGCGCGAGGCCTACGATCGATCATGTCGTCATCAGGCCGGTGAACTTAATCGAGTTTCTCACAAAAATTGACGGATTAAGCAAACAAATTCTGATTTGGTTATTACTCTAAAAGAATTACACGGTCTCTACGGTCGGGAAAATACCCGTACATCTTTGAATCCTCCACCACGAGGAGGAATCCGGTCATTACCATATACGAACTACAGTTGGATCGACCAACAAAACTCATGATCTTGCCCATCCCTTTGGAGATCCAGACTTTGGTGACATCAAAAAGAAAAGTCCTCAAATGGAAGAGACCCTTGTATTTATCAAAGGAATTGGAACTGCGGGAGTGTTTCATATCTTGATCTGTGTATTTTTCACGGTGTTCATTATCCAGAAAAATTTAAAACTCCTGACTTTGAAAAATATGACGGGTTAGGAGATCCTTACACACATTTAAAGGTGTTTATTGGAGAACTTGGATCTTATACAGAGGACGAAAAGCTTAGAATGCAATTGTTCCAAAAAAGTCTAGCTGGAGAAGCCGTTAAGTGGTACACAAGATTAGACAACTCAAAATCCATGGTTGGGAAGAGCTAGCACATGCTTTCCTCACTCAATCTGACTTTCAAACTCGGATGGCTCTGATCGGTATCAAATTACCAATCAAGAAAGCAGATCTAATGAGTCTTTCGAGAGAGTATGCTCAAAGGTGGAGGCCTTTGGTGCCCAAGTTAGTCCTTCCATGGTGAGAATCGAAATGGTCATGACTTTCATAGACATCTGAAGCTCCCTTCTATGAGAGAGTTTTAGCGGCATCGGCAAACCATTTTCTGAAATGGTCGAACATGGGGAGATGGTGAGATGGGATTGAAGTCAGGAAAGATTCAAGACCTAATTTGCACTCAAAAGTTATTCTTGATCACATCAATCTGGAAATTATGGGAACAACCCCGGAGAATCCATAAAAGAAAGAAGAAGATGTTTCCACGATCTCTGAGGGGCAAAAAGGCAATCAGAACATGCCTATTCAAAGGAGAAACTACACTCCCTTTCAAGCACAGTCTGTAAACCCTCCAATACCTAAAGGTGGAGAAGTCAAACGCCCTCGAGTGTTTACACCCTTAGGGGATACCCTCGAGAACATTTTAAATCTTGACAACACGAGAAGAAAATTACACATCTTCTTCCACCGGCCCGACCCCTAATGGGCCGGGGTTTCAATCTTTGCTAGGAAAATGCTTATCATCATTGGGGCACTGGACATGATACTCGGGATTATTGGGCCTTGAAACACAAGATCCGGGACACGATAGACAACGGAGAGATCGTGGTCACCAAACCGGATCGACCTCATGTTCAAGACAACCCTCTTCCTCGACCAAAGAAGAAGAGGTCAACATGATTAATTGGAGCAATGGACGAGTTCAATTTCATTTGTGAATCTTCCGGACCCTCAAAGGCGGTGATGACGGATGGGATTATGCAAGTTCGATTCCTGATGGAGCGAAAGATGAAAGCTCTCTCTGCAAACAAATTGAAGCAATTGGCGGGCGGTGACTTATCGACATCAAGTGACTCGTCGGTTAATCGACCCGAGGAGCATGCCGGTCTCTACCTATTGTCATGAATATTCCTCGTCACTTTCGAGAAAATGAAATCTTTGGAAGACAAAAAGTATGAAGAGAGCAAATGCAAAAGCGTCGGGATTTACATGACAAAAGGAATTCACTATCTGGGCCGACCTATGGAGGAAATCCTTCATATGTTAATCAATGAAGGAAGGATCGGTTCCTTCTACCTCAATCAACCCCGATTCGGGGCGGTACAACTCGATGGAGTATGTCGATATCATTCCCGATCTCATGGTCACGGCCACGGAAGAATCTTTGGGCACTCATACCTTATTCAAAATCTAATCGGCGGTGGTGTCCTGCGCTGGCGGACGGCGATCTTGTGTTACGTGCAAGTGAGAATCACGGCCCTACTAAGTGGAAAAGTGTGGTAGCGGTCATATCCACTTTTGGCTGATGGGATTAATACATTACTCACTGCGCCAACAATTGACTCGAGGAGGCAACAATCCTTTGAAAGTGGTGGCTCGAGGCAATCAACTTTCGATGCGAGCCTGATATCCTATTGTTAGCTTGCTTGCGAAGTTCCGTGGAATTATGGAGAAGGTGAAGGATCCACCTCACATACAAGCTGCTACGAGTGTCGAAGGAAAATCCTTTATATCTTCCCCCACGGGTGATGAAGCCTACCATCAAATCAAAGGGAAAATACCCATGGAAGAAGATTGAAAAATTCCTCCGCTTTATGGGTCATAATGAAAGCGGTGGTTTTAAGCTTGAAAGAAGCTCCACAACAAATATCAATTTTGGACTTGGTCTAACTTGAGAATCATAGGAAGGTCTTGTTAAAGGTTTTAGAAGAAGCCTATCTCCAGAGCATCGGTGGATACGGAAAAGTTTCAACATCTGGTTGATCACATTTTCAACAACAATGTGATATCCTTCTTTGATGATGACATATCTGCTTAGAAGGGCCGGTCATTACAAGCCGTTGCACATTGCGGTCTTGTCCTCGGATATATGGTAGTTGGAGTCTTAATAGATGGAGGTTCCTCTACGAATATCGCCCATATCGCTACCTTGGTGAAGATGAATATCAATCTCAACCCGAATTGGAGTAGCCATACTATCATCAAAGCTTTTGATGGAGCCGTGAAATTCGGTCGGAGTAATTAATTTGCTTGATCGAAATTGGTCCTCACACATTCTGCGTATCTTTCCATGTGCTCAAGATAGATTCGGGATACAACTGCTCTTGGGGCGACCATGGATTCATATGGTGAGGCGGTCCCTCCACTCTTCACTGATGATTGAAATACATTATCAACAATAGCACAGTCACGGTCGGGCTTTGAACGGAGATTCCTCGACGGGGACATGCCGTTCATCAATGCCAATGCGGATGTAGACGTTCGGTTTTCATGCTTTGAAATAAGCAATACCCAATACCATGCTATTGGAGCGCCATTACCCCGAACCAAGATTTACTGCTAGAGGTAATGTAAATTTACTCGAAAATGATGTCGTTGGGTCATAAAAGCGGGACAAGGGTTGGGTAAAGATTGCGGTATCAAGTACCCAATTAAGCAACCGGCAAAGCTGGAGCAATTTGGGCTGAGGCTATTACGCGATTCTAGTCACGAGGAATCCTCATAAACATCGTGATTCCTTGACTTCAACCATGTGGCGTTTATCTTCGCCTTCAAACTACGAGTCGCACAACCTCACAGTAAAGGTGCCGGCCGATGTAATGGCTATGTTATTTCCCAAGCGATGCGGTGAAGGAAAAAAAATCTTTGTTCCAAATCCATGGTGGAAGAAGAGAGCGAAGAATCAAGCAAGGCGTCATCACGGATGATGTCGGTATCGCATCATCGTTCATGATGAACATACCAGCAGATACACCCAGACGATGATTGCCCGGACGTAATGGCCATCATTCGGGGCGAGGAGGATGATGACAATCCCTCCATCACTGCGGTCCACCGGACTTTGCCCTTGCCAATTGGAACAACATTCCTTGCATTGGTCGTCGAGGGTAAAGCGAGGCGAAACTCTTTACGCACTGTAGATATAATAGCTTGCTTACTTTTACATACGGTATTAGCGGTTTATTTTTGCGATATATGCTAAACTTGTGTATGATCAACACATTTCATATATACTAAGTGAAAGCATATTTTGTTTTGAGGACTACGAATTTAGATGTGCTGTACTTGCGTCTGATGCCTCTTCTCCACAAAGATTGTACCTTTGATGTAGAGATGAATTGACCTTGATGGATATCTGAGGATGACATTGAGGTGCCTCGAAATTCAAGAATGGGTCAAAGACAAACCCAAACCCAACCTTGATCAAACCACTTCTTTCGATCTCGGAACCTTAGAAAGCCCTAAGTTAATCCAGTTGGTTGGACCTTACCCCAAACCAGCGGAATGACATGGTTACGCTATTAACCCAATTCGAGGATGTGTTTGCATGGTCTCATGAAGACATGGTGGGTTTGTCCTTGACATTGTCCTTCATCGCCTTCCCATTAAAGAGGATTTAAGCCGGGTCAAAAAAAGCTCGAGGCGATTGAAACACGAATGGAGTTTAAAGGTGAAAGAAGAAATTGTGAAACAATTTCATTTGCAGCATCATAATGGTGTCTACATATCTGAGTGGATATCAACATTGTGCCGTGCCTAAACACGGAGGAAGGTGCGAGTTTGCGTGGATTCGGGACTTGAACAAAGCTTGCTTAAAAGATAGCTTTCCGTGCCATTTATCCACATTCTCATTGACAATCTTGCTTGTGATCGACATGTACTCCTTTCTTTGATTGCTTTGCGGGGTATCATCGGATCATGGTTCTTTGAGGAAGATCGTGAGAAAGCGCTTTCATCACTCCTTGGGAACTTTTTTGCTATAGGCGGTTGTCATTCGGCCTCATCGATGCAAGACCACTATCAGCGAGCTATGATGGCTCTTTTCCACGACTTAATGCATAAAGAGATCGAGATCTCGTGGATGACATCATTGTCAAGTCCGGAAGGAGGATGACCATATAGACCATCTCGAGAAAGTTGTTCAGCGAGGTTGCGTAAGTACAACTTGAAGTTGAATCGACTAAATGCGCCTTTGGCGTTAAATCGAGGCAAGTTGCTAGGATTTCTAATCGACCACAAAAGGATTGAAATTTGGATCTGCCAAAATCAAGCCATCACGAAATGCCCATTCCTCGAGACGAGAGAAGGAAATACGGGGATTTTTGGGAAGAATCAACTTCATTAGCGGGTTTATCTCGACTCACGACAACTTTGTGAGCGATCTTCAAGCTATTAAGGAAGAACTCCTCCATGAAATGGAATGATGAGTGTCAAAATGCCTTCCTTACAATCAAAAAAAACAGCTAATCAAAGCTCCGTCTTGGTACCACCCGAGGATGATGTTCCCCTGTTTATGTACACTGTCCATAAGTGACAATGCCATGAATTTTGCATCTTTGGAGACGAGAGAAAGGCGATAGAGGCGAAGCGAGCTATCTATTACCTCGGCCAAAAGGTTTTGACGGTGAACACAAGTACACTCTGATCGAAAAAGGCGTGTTGTGCTTTAGCATGGGCTTCCATGAGGATTTGACATTACCTCCATGGTCACCTGACCCATCTCATATCCGCGTGGATCCTCTCAAATCGTGTTCAACAAACCTATGTTAAATTCTTAGAATTTGTCCGGATGGCGGTTGATCCTACAACAATTTGACACGTATATATGACTCAAAAAGTCCATCGAAAAGGTCGAGGAAATTGCGGATCAGTTGGTAGCCGCCGCACCTTGAGGATTTCAAACCCTTGAAACATATTTCCACGATGAAGGAGTAATGCGGTCTGACAACACCATCATCGATCGATCTGCGCGCCGATCATGGAAGATGTATTTTGATGGGGTATTAATATGGAAGGTTACGGGAGTGGAAGCGGTTCTAGTATCAATCTGGGGGGGCGGTATCCGTTGCCGTCAAATTCTAGTTTATCGGCACCAACAATCTGGTGAGTATGATGAAGGTACATCTCATGGGGCTAAAACTTGCCGATTCGATGGGCATCGGTGCGGTTAAGCTTGTCTTTGGAGATTGAGTTGGTAATCGAGACAATCCACGGAATCTATCAAACCGAGGAACTACATTTCTTTGCCTTACCCATGGCGGAGTTTTGAAGATGGCTTTGGAGTTTGAAGAAATCTCCTTTCTACACATTCCTCGTAATAGGAATGACTTTGCGGACGCGCATTAGCAACTTTGGCCTCCTTGATTCGCATATCGAGACAAGGAACACTTGCCAAAGCGTCACAAATTCCCCACTGAGAGGCTGACTATGGGAATTACGTTGGAGAAGTATCGGATGAGCTACCTCCCATCCAACATCCTTGGTATCGACATATCAAGGAATATCTACGAGATGGATCTACACCATTTGGCGAGCTTGCAGGTGAGAAAAAGCGGATCCATCGACTTCTTTATGAAATTCTACACGAGTGGAGATCGCTCTACAAAGAGATGCGAGGACTAGGTCTCCTCGGATGTTTAGACAAAGATCAAGCCCAAAGGCTTATGGATGAAATCCATGGTGGAGTCTGTGGCCCCCCATGAGTGGCCCCCTCCTTGTCGAAGAAAGTCCTCGGGGCGGGACATTATTGGCTATCTCTCGAAAGGTGATTGCAATGACCCGTCGTCGGAGATGCTATCGATTGCGATTCATGGGAATCTATACCGCCCCTCCACGGAAACTCCTGATATGAGTTCACCTTGGCCCTTCTCGATGTGGGGAATGGGCGTTATCGGGCCCATCGAGCCTAAAAGCGATAATGGTCGCCGATTTATCTTCACCATGATCGACTACTTCACCAAGTGGGTAAAGCGACCTCCTTCCCCGGGGTTACTAAAGAAGTCATCATTGCTTTCGCCGAAACAATGTCGTTTGTCGATATGGACAACGAGAGGTGATTGTGAGACAATGCAAGAACCTCAACAACAAAATGATGGAGGAATTATGCGATAAATTCCACATCAAACATCTTAACTCTGTCATCTATCGTCCAGAAGATGAATGGTCTTTGTTGAAGCGGCTAACAAAAACATCAAGAAGATTATGCAAAAGATGTCATGACCACAAAGATTGGCACGACCTATTGCCTCGACTCTGTTAGCCTCTGAGAACCTCAATGCGTACTTCCTTTGGGGCAACCCCTACGCTTTAACCTATGGGATGGAAGCAGTACTCCCCATAGAAGTTGAAATGGAATCCCTCGAGTGTTGATAGGCGCTCAATTTGGATGAAGACCAATGGGTACAAGGCGGTATCACCAATTGTCTCTAATAGGCGAAAAGCGAACCGCGGCTATCTTCCATGGTCGATTATATCAACAAAGGATCGCGGATCCTACTGACAAAAAAAAAAGTCGACTCTGGCGGTTTAAACAACATGACTTGGTTTTGAAGAAGATTCTTGACAACAAGATCAAGCTAAAGGAAAATTCGCTCCCTAGCTGGGAAGGCCGTTTATTGTCAAGGAAGTATTATTGAGGAGGCGCTCTCAGTTGCAAGAAATGAATGGCGATGAATTTCCACAACTCATCAACTTCGGCGCCAGTGAAAGCGGTACTATATACGAAGTAATTCATAAACACCACAGTGTCGGACCATCGAGATCACCGAGTCATTCGGTTCTTTAACCCTTTACCACCTACAACTTTTCTACACTTTGCCCCTCGAGAAACATACTTTTCAAGCCCGGTGACTGGCTTTCTCCTTTGCGTTCCTACGACTTAGGTCATCCCCCGCGGATTGAACCTCTTGCGTTTGCGGTTTGGCTACCCATACATGGGATCAAACTTCTCATACCTGCGATTTATCCTCAACCTAGGATTAAACTTTCTCCTCCCCCTTTTCGACTTTTGCATGGGATTACGCTTTTCTTCTCTCATACGACGAGGCGAACTCGTCGACGATCTCCTCTTGATAGAATGCGTAGGCAACCATTTCATATGGCGGTCATGATAAAACAAAAACAACAAAAACATTTCTACCCTCTTCTCCCACAAAACAAAAACAACAAAAACATTCCTACACCATTTACGCCATATCTGACGTTGAACCTCTCTTACACGAGTTGAACTACATGAGACTGATCTCCTCTTGATAGGAATGCGTGGCGACCATTCATAGTGCGGTCTCACCCCTACCAAAACACAAACCCTTGTCGGTTTGATCTTTGGGATCATCCTTATCCACTACATTTCATTTGGCTTGAGACGAAGGGATGGAATTACGAACTCCTCCCAAATAGGAGATTTGGCGACCATCTAAGGCTGCGGTCATACCTTGAAAAGCAACACCAATCCATAAGAGATGGAATTAACTAGGCTTCTCCTAAATAGAATCTTCTTGGCGACCATCGTAGTGCGGTCGATCTCGAGAGAGAAAGCCACACTCCTCTCCACATTTCCATCGAAACCGGTCCCAAGACACCAAAGATGGTAGGGATACACATAGATCGATGATCCATTACGAACTATCGAGAGACAACTCGATGTCCATCCACGGGAGGAATTGAGAATACATCAGAGACCACAAGCCACAGAAGCGGCGGGCAAAATATCAAGCAAATAAATAGAGGCATATCTAAAAGGGAAGTGATCCAAAAATATATTTCCACATCATATATATAATGTTGTTTGATATATATCTGATATAAATTATACATGACAAAATGGCTAAGCTAGCTAGATGCATGAGGTAAATACAAGCTCATCTACAAGTCGGGGTATATGCGAGCTAACAAATGACATGGCGTCCCTCTCGAGAAGAAGAAGGAGGCGAAGTTGTGGTCTCTGTGCGAGAATATCCACACGACCCAGCGGATCTGCGACCATCTGCATGGTGACCATATGATCATCAATATATATGCTCATCTCTGCGATCATACCCGGTGGTAAGGGACCTCAACTGCGGTACTATCTGTGATGACTACATCCGGGCGGATATATAGCACTATCCGCTCAACTATCACTGCATCTCTGGTGATATGGCCTCATCGCTCAACAACGGTGGCATCTCTGCGATCTAATGCCTCGTCTCTCTCTAATGAGTTGCGTCCCTCCCATCGAGGCGATCGACATCATAGATCGAGCTGATCTCTCTCAAAGGTCATCGGATGAAGACTACTGCTCTAAATCTTGTCTTAGAGTCTTTGAATCACAATGATCTTGGTACTAGGAGAATCGGAAGAAATCTTGGCAACCCGATGACGGGCTCCTCCTCGATGTAGGTATCGATGTCTCTCCATGGGCTCTACATAAATCGACTCATTATCCGTCTCTGGAGATCTCTGCTATGGGTAGATAAAATCTCTGTCTCCATCCATGCGGAATACTCTGCGAGAACAACTGGATGGCTCGAGAAAAAAAAAGCTATCTCTCGTTGATCCCAACAAGCATACACACAGGATCGGTCTCTCTTTGAGAGATATCGAAAGTGACAGCGACTATCGCCCCCCCTCGAAAGGATGGAAATCTGGGGCTGGGTGAGCTGCGACATCACGGCCGATGGGTGATAAGTAGTCACGCCCCTCAAGCCCGACCCGGAGGAGGAAGTCCATGCGGGCGTGAGTAATGAAAGGTTGTATGGTGAAAAGCCCGAAACGCGACAATATGCTAAATGGATCTCGATATCGCCAAAAATCACGGACCAAGGCAGAGCATCATATACACTCCGCAATTTGAAAGGAGTATGACATGGCTACATCATGGGTGAACCAATACCCATGCCGTCTAAAGGGTACCAGCCGGTCTCAAGTGTGACATAAACCACACATCTGACATGGTAGAACTCCCGGTGAACACTCTGGCCAGGATAAGTGCAACAATAGGATCTTGGCGTAGTGGGTCTCTGCTTTCTGATCATAGGTCTGATGGTGCGACCCTCTCTAAGAGCTCTCACGGCCATGATAACACCAATGTCTATCTCGTCCATATATCGTGGCATATAGACATATGACGATATGCATGCATACATCGATACATCGACGACTACGGCCCAAAGCGCCGATGGTCCTCGGTGCGGTGAAATCCCGGAAATGTCGTGAATAGCTATCCTCTCGAGCCAAATCATAATCTGAGAAAATCTTTGGGATATCACGTGGCTAGATGTCGACTCGTCTGCACTACTCTACTGCTTGCAATCTGTGAGAGTCATGAATCGTCTACTCATGTCTCCCCAAAGCGGATGCATGAGAAGTGCATCAAAGCGGCATCGTCAAGCGTGCGTACTCCTCCAAAGTAGAGTCGACTCATGGGTACCAAATCGGAATACTGCCTATCCGGTAGTGATGCTCTAGCATCCGTCTACAAAACCTGGGGAACTGAAACATCAATAAAGTCATGGTATCTTTGCGACAAGTGATCTCTGATCACCACCATGGTGGTGGTGACATCTTTATCATACCACGATCGCATACCCAATACCACCAGCAGCGGTGGGGTATGATCTATCTGACTAAGCTGTCGAAGAAGACATCATGCGGGGCGTGTCATAAGACCATCCGGGGTCGATCTTTGAATATCTCTGGACATACATACATATGCATAACATGATACATGCATAACGAGATAATGGATGGCAATATGATATAGGGAATGAAAAAATGGTGCATACATTCCTAAGTATATATCATCATCTAATACATCATCTCTATCTGACTACAAAAATACGGAGGGAAATGGGGCACGACAGCCCTACTACTATGAGAGCTATCAAAAGATATAGCGAGAATGGGAACGACCACCCGATATCTAACGAGAGGCTATCAAAAGATATAACGAGAATATACATGAGAAGAAGACCGGGGTCTCGATGTCCACATCCTCAAATCTGTCCACGATGTAACTCCTCTGAGTCCTTTGGATCTCTATCAGCGGGGATGTCGGGCCTATAAAAAGGAGGATCTCTGCTGTGGCAAAACCAAATGGGTCGTCGAGGGGCGGTGCTTTTGTGGAAGGAACAAATGACTCACCTCTCTTTGGATCTCTGCCCAAATCTTGGGATAAATATATGTACTGGTCAGCTGCCGCGGGTCAAACTATCAATCCAGGTCATATGAGTGGAGCTCGGACACAAGCTACCCAATCCGTCATCATCAAAGATCACGGAACCATATCCCCATAAAGCGTGTGTGGCGGCGGAATTTGGGCTCCAATAGTGCGAGGAACCACCACCATTTGGAGCGTCTCTCTGAGTACATGGACCCTCGATAATGCAAAACCATCGACCCCAACAATGGGATATCGGTGGCGGGTGGCTGTGATGAGACAGACGATGGCGCTGGCGGGAGGCAAGATCGGTATCTGGATCTCCCACATGGTGCTCCCTAATAGCACGCTCTCTAAATAGAGCTCCGGCCTCCATGTGAAGAGAGAGGAACTCTCTGGTGGAAATCAAATACTCGACTCCAGTCGGGTGTCCATCCTCAAAGTCGATGGTCAAATGTTCCCCTGAATAGGGAATCCATGTAATGGCGTCATTTGTCGACAACTCATTTGCATCTGGCGGTGAGTGAATCCCTCATTCTGAGGGACCTCGCAAAAAATAGAATGGTGCCATAAATCGTCCTCGTGGATAGGTATCTAAACCTAACACACTCACGGGGGCATGAAACATGGGAGCCTCTCATAGCCCAAAAAGCGCTTGACCTGATGGCAAAACATACTGCTATCGATAAACACTCTTAACCTATGAATGGGAAAAGATAAGAGAAATACTCACGGGAGAAATGGGTAAAATCCTAGCCAAGCCTCGGTCGAACCACAGTGGCGCATCGCATGCCCCGGAGGAAATAGGCAAAGGTGTAAGAGCCCCGATCATACTCTCAATACGGTCCACATCACGTGTGTGGTGATCAAAGCAAAAGATCTAGTGGAAGAGTTATACGCTATGAAGCGACCTCGAATGATCATCGGGAACAATCGCGCGAAACGCGATCCACGATTCGACATCATCGGGCATGGGCTCACTCAAAAGCCCACTCTCATAGCATCTACGCTCAAAAGGACTGAGCAGACGATCACGCCTTTGGCGCCTCCGCGGAACTCTAATAAGGATCTAATGGCGGTAGGGGTAATATTAGCCGCCATCTGAGAAGCTTTGGCTCCTCTCAAACTCCATACTTGTGATAAATCGCCAATCCATAGGCGTCATCATCACCTCGCAATCGGCCGAGATGGAGTGGTGAGTGCGATGAAACCATCGCTTTCGAGACAATGCCACGAGGTAACCCGGGGGACAACGGCGGGGAAGGATGGAGAAGAATGCCCCGAATCCCCACTCATATGCACTCTTGCTCTATAGTCGGGATGAAGCGCTGGTACATGGGTGAATCTTTGAACCAGTTCCCTCGAGTACATGTAAAAACCGGGAACTGCATGAAATGCGGATCAACATCAAAACCCTTTAATCCTCATCAATAGGAAAAGAAGGAAGATCAAAGTCTAACGCCATACCTCGTTAGCATGCAAGTACATCGATGGATGTACTGCTCAAATCACCCAATGACTCTGGGTTTACCACCTGAATACTCGGAAGCTCCCTACGAGGGACATATGCGGCGAGGCGGGATCCTCAATCGGAATATCCGCCTCCTCGTCCTCAGCGTCGGCACATCTACGCGGACGGGGGCGAATCACGGCCTCCACCAAGCCAAGCGAAATTTACATGCAGCGAGAAGCAGGGGCGAGGCACTTGAAGCCCTCCGCGTAAATGCGCGAAGTGGTCTATAGGAGCTGCTTCTCGGTGATCCGGATCCATAATATCTGGACAACAAGTCTCAAATCACCTCAGAAAGGGTGTGGTATTTCCTTACCTGGAGCTTTCTAAAATGCATTTATGACTATATGCATGCATGCATTTACTTTAACATATAATAGAGTTAAAATGCATGACTACTGATGCCTACATTTGGAAATTTTTTGCCATAGTCCCCTTTGAAAATAGGACTATCCACATGCACATAGGCGTATACAGGTGGCCATTCGATAGCTTTTTGCCCCAAAGTCATATACATAATATATGCATTAAAAATCAAAATCATCATGCATAAGGCCAACCTCAATACTAGGAGTACTTTGCCTTTCTACCTTTTGCTCATTGGACCTCAAATAGGACAAAAAATAGCGAAAAAAGGTGCGATTTGGTATCTCAAAAGTCAAATTTTTCACATCATTATGTTGACATGGTTTAATACTAACATTTACTATGTTGAATATTTTTTATCAAGTCATTTGTGCATACATAATCACTACTATGTGTTTAGATGCATTTAGATGCGATAACTCACAATCAGCGGATAAAAGCTGGAAAAAATACATGCATACGTTACGGGATAGTGTAGAACACTTATGCGGTGGCGAAATTTCTGAAAGCGGCCCGAACTTCAATGAGATCACGAAGATGGCTCGCGGTTTTTTCTCTATCTGACAAGTTGAAAATGACTTGTGAAGACCAAACTGCGGGATTTATGATCCACGATTGGTAGCGAGCTCATCTGCGAGCTGCGGAGGTGCACACTACTGGCACCCCTATGTGGGTCCCACCCCTCGGCTCGGTCGATTCGAGTTCTGAAAGGAGTTCTTCACGGACTAGAAAGGTCGAATCGAGAATAAAAATGCCGCGCGATTGAGCAAAATAGCATCTGATCTGGGTCTTCTCGGATGAGACTTTGAATCATACATCGCTCATTGGTAGTCACACCGAACACGAGGTATACCCTACCGATGATCTCATTTATCACAAATCACATCCGCAATACCTTATCTGGTCCGATGCTGCTTGACTCGGGTCGTTACCTAAATGAGTCCCGAAGCCAGGAGTTCAGCGTAGATAGAGCGGGGGATTCTTACAACGTAGATCCCGGTGGGGGTTACACACACGTTCATCCGTTGACACGTCTATCAGCGAAGGTCAAGCGACCTTGGCGTTATTTGGACCGATGGCAAGTAAACCCATCGAAGCATTGAGAAGCTGATTCGATAATTGCGTGCGTACTCATGAGTCCCGATAGATCCCGAGCGGGGATTCTGACGTGATATCTCCGGCATGGGATTACAACGTACATTCAAGCCGTTGACACATATATCAATGAAGGTCAAGCGACCTTGGCGTCATTTCGGTAGATAGCGATTAAACCTATCGAGCTCTAGAGCTATTCGAGGTTTTCATACCCAATTGCTCGTATTCCCGGCATATCCCGGTGGAAGTCTAGCTGTATGATGCTCCGTTGATCTGCGACGGCGAAGGTCAAGCAACCTTGACAATCTACCCATAGAGTGTCGGTAGTTGATTCACACGTCGGTGAAGGTCAAGCAACCTTGACGGTATATCCCACGAGGATTTTTCGGTAGTTGATTCACATATCGGTGAAGTACCGTCGGCGAAGGTCGGGCATCCACGACAACATTTGTTGTTGGCGATAAATCAACGAGGATCTTGACATACTCTGGCGATACTAACGAGGGAAAGGTCAATGTTATCAAAGAGGATAGATGATGGAATATGTTTATACACATCCTCAAGCAGATCAAGCTTTATCCCCACGGATCTCTTACACATAAGAAGTACATCTTGAGGATCAAATCGTTATCAAAGACACAGGAATTTGGTGATAACTCAACATCAACATCTATGATTTGGATTACACATCAAATCTGGTCATCATTGCCAATCCCGGTTGAAGCAACGAGGATCCGGCAATCATCCCGGCGTGTTGGGCTACAACCCGTACATACACATGCATCATACATTTGCATCATGTTCTATCCATAGTACCACGTTCGTCTTGTTGCGTTTCAAGTGTCTAGGATTCTTTATCCTACCCATGCATCGCCATGCATGAGTATGATAAAGAGGGCATCTATGAACACTCAAATTTTTTCTACTACTCTTATCACTAACATTGCGGGGAGAGGACAGATTAGTCTTTTAAGAGAACCACGAAAGACAATCCAAATCCATCTAGGATACTAGGAAGTTCAACATCAACCCGGATCACAATGCAGGGAGTAACAATTCAACCTCGGATGTAACCCCCGAGGCATGCGAGATCAATCTTTGGAACACACACGGAGAAAGGCCGATTAATCTCGGAGATAACCCCGAGGTATCGGTCTCGGTCCCAACCATAGGAATAGCCACCAACCTTGGTGATAACCCCGAGGAATGCGGTTTTGGCGATAACCCGGAAATGCTTGTTTCAAATCGACCCGATCAATCTCGGCTCTCTGAGCGAGATACCTTTGTACCAACCAAGCGATAACATCGGGAAGGCGGGCACACCTCAAAGATGACAATGAGGACCTTGACAAATTGCGGCGGTCAATCTCGGTGAAGCTGAGCAGCGTCTGCTTTATCATTAATCCGGCGATAACACGGTGAGGGCAACATCGTCATCTCGTCGACCACGATGCCACATCCGTCTCTCTACATCTACTGACGATGTCCCACAAGACTAACCAATCCGAGTGACTATTATGCGGGGTAGCGGATGAAAGTTGAAGCTTGAAGGCGGAGGGCATCGTCCCATCTTGATGACCGTACAAACTCTAATCCCATGCCATCGTACAACTCTCGACAGCGGCGGTCGAAATAGGTCTGTATACCTCAAGCGGATGCGGATTGCACTTACGAAAGTTTGAGTGGACATTTACGATTGCTGAGTGCACGCGTGCTTGAGACGACCCGACCCAAAAACCCGGGCCCACGGGTTGCCTCTACTGGTACTACGGCTCTGGCGGTACAAATGACTAAAATGCCTATAAATAGAGGGCTGGGGTCTTTGATTTTCCAAGAAGAAAAAAAGCGAGGAAGCCACACTTGATTTGCTCTCACTCACCCCCCATGCGGTGTACTTTTCCCTTTTAAACACACTGTGAGCTCATATATAGCCCTTTTGTACCTACAAAAGTCGGTGTTTACCCACTCTAAAGATATAGAAGTCTTCTTTAGCGGTCGATTGTAAGCCTTCTCACACACTTTAGAGTCTTTCTCTTCATCTTTGCACACACCCTTCTACTACGTTGAGAGTCGTGTTGCTTGCTTTTGCAGGACTTGATCCAGTGGTTTCATTCGATCATATATATATATATATATATATATATATATATATATATATATATATATATATATATATTGACTAACATTATCGAGTTATGCCTCGATTGAGCCTGAACTTGATGCGGGCGTTTATTTGCTTTAATATATATATATATATATATATATATATATATATATATATATATATATATACATTTATATATATTAGCGTGTATGAACTTTGTTCGATGAGCCTGAACTTGATGCAGTGAGTGCGTTTATTTGCTTTATATATATATATATATATATATATATATATATATATATATATATATATATATATATATATATATATATATATATATATATATTGTGTGTCGAACTACATTCGATGAGCACTGATTTTGATGCAGATGCGTTTACTTTGCTTTTATATATATATATATATATATATATATATATATATATGAGCGTGTAGTCGGACTACATTCGATGAGCTTTGATTTTATATCATAATGCGTTTATTTGCTATATATATATATATATATATATATATATATATATATATATATATATATATATATATATATATATGAATGAGTATATAATTGAACTACATGTTGATGAGCACAGATTTTACATCAGAGTGCGTTTATTGCTTTTATATATATATATATATATATATATATATATATATATATATATATATATATCCACACAGAGTTTACTTACGTGGTGGTTGATACTTCTGACTTTCTTTACGTTTCGTCACTTGGAGTTACTTACGTGGCGGTTGATCGCTTTATCTGACTTTATTTACATTTTTGTCACTTTGGAGTTTCCTTCGTGGCGGTTGGCCAAGTATTCTGACTTTATTTACGTTTTGTCACTTTGGAGTTTCCTCAAGTGGCGGTTGATAACTTTCTGACTTTATTTACATTTTTGATCCCCGTGGAGGTGCTTCGTGGTTGGTGATCATATATATATATATATATATATATTCTGACTTTTTATATATATACTACTTCTTGCTTTCATATAAATTGCGATATCTTGTGCGCTAGGAATCATGTGATCACAGATTCATCCCATTGAATCTAGATTCGGTTCCGTGATGGACATTTTAATTTATGGCGACATAAATTATTATCTGCGATTGTGCGAATTTCCTCGAGATGGTTTCCATACCCACGAGGAAATCGGCATTATTTTTTGTACATTATTTTCATACGGATGCCTCGCATCGTAAAAAAATAAAATCAATCAATAGAACACTTAATAAAATGGGAGTGTAAAAGGTCTCAATTACTATTGAGCATCGAGGTTTGAAAAACCCTTTTTATAAAACATCATTGCTATATCTTGCTAAAAAAATTGAATTTTACATAAATTCAAACCACAATATATATAGGTTGAGCGAGGCCTCTTACTACTTCCAAATAACGACACATTGACCCACACACACACACATTAGAGATAATAGTTTCTTGAAAAAAAGCGGTCATAGTGGTAACACGGATGTCGGGGGTGCCTAACACCTTCCCCGCATAACCAAGTCCCCGGACCCTAATGAATCTCGGTTTTCAGGCAGTATAGCGATGTCACATCACTTTGGGTCGATGTGCAAACCTTTTCTCGGTTGTGTTGGTACAACCATTTAAAAAACCAATGGCGACTCTTAACGGTCCATCGTAGGCCTATCGACATTATACATGTCGGACCTTTTTCACTTGTTTTTTCAAACAAATCTCACCTAAAATGAGAACACACAAAAAGAACAAATATATGGTTTGCAAATTGACAAAATCCATCTATGGACTCAAGCAGGCATCTCGTCAGTGGTACTTCAAATTTCATCAAGTCATTGTTTCATATAGTTTTGAAACAAATATTGCTAATAATTGTGTGTATCACAAATTCAGTTGGAGTAAACATATTTTCCTGGTTTTATATGTCGATGACATATTACTTGCCACAAATAACATAGGCATGTTGCATGACACCAAGAGATTTATATCAAAGAACTTTGAAATTAAAGATCTTGGTAATGCTTCTTTTGTATTAGGAATTGAGATACACCGAGAACGTTCTTGACGTATATTGGGATTGTCACAAAAGAACTATATTGAGAAAGTTCTCAATAGGTTTAACATACAAAATTGCAAATCAGGTAAAACCCCGATCGCTAAAGGAGAAAAGTTTAGTCTTAGTTAATGCCCAAAGAATATCCTTAAAATTAAAGAAATGCAAAAGATTCCCTATGCATCGGCTGTAGGGAGTCTAATGTATGCTCAAGTATGTATGCGTCCGAATATTGCGTTCATAGTTGGCATGTTAGGCAGATATTTAAGTAACCCTAGCATGGATCATTGGAAGGCAGCCAAATGGGTTATGAGGTATTTATAGAGAACAAAGGATTATATGCTTACATATAAGAGATTGGATCGGTTGGTATTCCAATTTCTGATTTTCCTGGATGCCAAGATAGTTGGAGATCCACTTCAGGCTATGTTTACTTATTGGCTGGTGGAGCGATTTCGTGCAGGTCTGCAAAACAGACGCTCGTTGCTTCGTCTACCATGACTGCAGAGTTTATAGCATGTTATGAGGCATCAAAATATGGAATATGGTTGAAAAATTTTGTCACTGGGCTGCGAATTTTGGAGGGTGTTGAAAGACCATTAAAATTATATTGTGACAATAAATCAGCGGTATTATATTCCAACAACACCAAAAGCTCGACAAATTCAAAGCAAACTGAAATCAAGTTTCTCGTTGTGAAAGAAAGAGTGCAGAGTGGACAGATTTCTATAGAGCACATTGGGACAAACTCCATGATAGAGGATCCGCTCACAAAAGGATTATCACCAAATGTCTTTCACGAGCACACTACTCATATGGGTGTTATTCTATTTGAGGATACTTTAGTATGGTGGGAGTTTTTATTTGGATTATTGCTTTATGTTAAAACTACAGATTTCATTTATATATATTTTCTGCAGAATTAAATTATTCAATTTACCACACTCTATTAAGTATACTGAAGTATTTATTTCACAACAGTTAAGTAGGACCAGTTGGAAATAGGCATGTGTGAATCACATTACATGTAATTTCCATGTTATGCATCCATGATTGATATGTGTCATTTAGCTATGTTGACATACGAGACCATTGATAGGTCCAATTACGGTTATTGTAATGAAGACCACTTTGATCCTATATTGATGTAGCTAATGGATGAGATTGTTTGGAGACCCTTCAGGACATAAAAACGAATTTCAGGAGCTCACTAAAGTTAAACACATTTCTTAGAATACATATGTGGTCTAGTGGGAGATTGATAGATTAATTTTTATATCAATCTTAATTGGGACCATACATTTATATTATTAATGTGTGTTATCATATATAGGCCTAAATTTAAGTGATTTAATTAAGTTTTTAAGTAGACTTAATGGTATGTTTTGTCATGGAATTAATGTGTAGATATCAGAATTGTATTTTTAAATTGATAAGAGGCCAATTTTAAAATACTAAAAGATAATAACTGTCATTGGCAGTTTCTTCACAATACAATTTTCTATATAATGGGGTCATGGTACCCAATTGAGCGTATATTTTTTTTTCGCTTCATAGTTTTCTTTGTATCCCCATCAATAGAGAAATTCACTTATGAAAAAAAAATTACGCATCAATTGGAAGATCTTAACTCGTTTGATCAAATAATATTATGGAATCTGGTACGCTTTCGTTATGTTCTTTCTTCTTCTTTTTGTTTCAACATGGGTTATATTAATAAACATGTTGTAGACACTCGAAATTTTTTGCATACCTGTTACTAACATTGCAAGAGGGCAGAAGCTTCTTTCAGAGATAACCCTGAAAGACATCTCAATTCAATCCCGGAAATAACCTTGGGATATTCAGTTATTACCATCTCAGAGATAACCCCGAGACATCCAGAAGTGCAGTTCAAATACTAAAAATCACACCGGAGAAGACCGTTTAATCTCGGAGATAATCCCGAGATACTCAGTCTCAGTCGCAGAAACAACACTGGAAAAGATAGTATCAACCTCGGAGACAACCCCGAGGCATGCAGTTGCAGTTCTGGAGATAACCCCAAAAATGCTTGTTTCAAACCCATGTAAACAGCTTCAAACACTCGACAATGGCCCCGAGGCACTCAGTCTCCAAGCCCGAAGATAACCCTAGGAAGTAAGGCACACCTCAGAGACAACCACGAGGATGATTGACACTGCAGCGATCAATCTCGAGAGATAACCCGAGCAATGATCGCTAAAATACTCAAATAGGAGATAACCACGGTGAGGCGAGAATCATCATTTTGCCATCCCAAACCCACATTGCATCATCTCAACATTCATACATACATTCTACACAACAATGTCCTATAAGAACCAAAGAGCTTCAATCCTGAGTGACTACTGCACAAGACATCACACCAGATAGAATTTGAAGCTTGAAGACCAAGGGCATGGTCCCATCTTCCTGACTTCGAACAACCTCTAATCTCATGTCATTGTGTAGCTCTCAACAATATCATGCTGTAAAAGGTCTTATACACCTCGATCGGATGCCCGGATTGAAGTTCTGAAAGTTTAAGCGGACATCACGTTGCACGCTTGCACGTACTTCGAGATGATAGGACCCGCGGAACCCGGGGCACCACGGGAAGCTGCAAGTACACCTGCGGCTCCCCCCTCTATAAATAAAGGGCTTGAAGTAGCCATTTTGCATAGAGAAAAGGCGAGGAAGCCCTGTTACTCTGTACACACTATAAATTGAGTGCTTTCTCATTTTAAACACTTGTGAGCTTATATATTGCTATATTTTTACCGACGGGAGCCGAGTGTTCATCCCTTTAAATTCATTGAAGTCTTCTTTGGCAGTCCACTGTAAGCCTTCTTACACTTTCTAAAGCCTTTCTCCACTACTGTGCACACACAGTTCTGCACGTTGAGAGTCGCGTTGTGTGTGTATGCCCGGACTTTGGTCCGTGACTTTTATTTCATTTTTTATATATATATATATATATATATATATATATATATATATATATATATATACTTATATATATATAAACTATTGTCGAACTCTGTTCGATGAGCCTTGATTTACATCCGGAGCGTTTACTGCTTTTATATATATATATATAGCGACAAATCGCTGAAATGATAAACCGAGTCGGGATTGATATATATCATGTGCGTTTACCGCTTATATATATATATATATATATATCTACATTTCTGTCAGGCCTGAAGTTTACTTCATGGCCTTTTACAGCTTTCTTTATATTTCGTCCCGCCTTGAGTTTACTTCGTGGCGGTTGATCATTTTTTATTGCTTTATTTACATTTTCGTCCTGCCTGGAGTTTACTTCGTGGCTGTTGATCATATTTATTGCTTTATTCACATTTTTGATCCCTCATGGAGGTGTTTCGTGGTGGTTGATCATGTCTCTATATATATATATATATTTACCGCTTTTATATATTTACATTTCCGATCCCCCATGGAGGTGCTTCGTGGTGGGTGATCATGTTTGTATATATATATTTATAGTTTTTATATATATAACTGCTTACAGCTTTCATATAAATTGCTACATCATGTAAGCCTAGGAATCAAGTGATCATGATTCGAGTTCTTGAATCTAGATTCGATTCCGTGATGGACATTTTAGGTTGTACACACGACTTGTAAATTATTCGGTACTGCTATGTATATTATTTTCTCGAAGATGCTTCGCATCTCGAAAATAAAAGCAATCTAGTCGAACACATAATAAAATGGAAGTATCAAAGGCCTCAATTACTATTGAGCACAAGGGTTTTAAAAACCTCTTTTTTATAAAACATCACTGCTATATCTTGTTTAAAACTAAATTTTTACACAAATTCAAACCCTTTGTATATAGGTGCAAACGAGGCATAGCACTACTTCCAAATGATTGCACATTGATCCACACACACACACATTCATATAACAGTTTAATTAAAAAGTGATGGTCACCGTGGTAACATGGATGTCGGGGGGTGCCTAACACCTTCCCTCTGCATAACCAAGTCCTCGGACCCTAACGAGTCTCGGTTTCATAGACCAGTTAAGCAGTGTCACATCACTGGGTCAATGTGTAAATCTTTCCTCGGTTGTGTTGGTACAACCATTTAAAAAACCAACTGGCGACTCTTACAGTCCAATCATCGATATATACATGTCGGACCTTTTCACAACTTATTTTTTCAAACAAATCTCACCTAACATGAGAACACCAAAAGACAAGAATAGAAATAGGACAAATAAAAATCCCGACGTCGATAGGTGGCGACTCTGCTGGGGACTCCAGTAAGAGGACATAAGCCGCTATTACAAGCTTTTCAAAATTATTATATGCTTATGTGTGGATGTTGCATTTACATTTGATGGATGTGTACGAATGCATTACTTACTGTACTTAATGCTTTACACTATATCTACTTGTGATAGTAGTGCTTCGCACATGTCATCATTTTCATGAACGGTGAGACATGTTGTATGTGAATGTATGTTGTGTGGTTCCTCCATTAGGAGGCTATCATGTCGGTGTTTGATTACTAGACTCTTAGGAAGACTAATTCCAACGAGGCTCAAGAAAGGAACCACCCAAATTCGCTCCAGTTGAAAGACCGGATTAACTTCACGTCGAGTAAATTGAAATGATTTGGGAACCTTCATACCAAAAAGCCGCGAGAGTAGCCTAAGATAGGCCAGCCTCTGATAAACCAAATGCGGAGGAAAGTCTCTTCATACTTTCCCATTTCAAATTACTCGTAATTTCAAATACTTGTAATTCCATATTAATCTCTATGTAATGGGAATATGAAGAAATATGTGTGCATGCATATTTACATGATATCATGTATTACAAACAGCTAACATCTATTTTGCAGGATAATACTCCTAAAATGGATACATCATATAGCATGATACACTCCCTAAAACTAAACTACGTCAATTTTTCACAGGGAGACAATCAGACCTATTACCCGTTCAAAGTCCAAAAAGGCCACGAGCCTACAACCAATTATGTCTTCATTTGACCAGACTAATATTAATCCAGTCTCTCATGAGGAATTCGACAGATTAAGTAAACAAATCACAGATTTGGCTGTTCTGCTTAAAGAACTACACCAATCTACTCAGGGTGCAAGGATACCCGTACATACTGAATCCTCTGCACAAAGAGGAACCCAAGGTCCAAATAAAGCTATTCCAGTACCTGAGCTTCAGTTGGATACAACCAACAAAATTCATGGTAACACCCATCTCAAAGAAGATCTAGACACTGGTGATATCAGAAAGAAAGTCCTTCAAATGGAAGAGACCATCCGTTCTATCAAAGGGATTGGAGCACATGGGAGTGTTTCATATGCAGACCTTTGTATATTCCCTGGCGTGCATTATCCAGAGAAGTTCAAGACTCATGACTTTGAAAAGTATGACAGGTTAGGAGACCCTTACACACATTTGAAGGTATTCATTGGAGAACTCAGATCTTATGCCAAGGACGAGAAGCTCAGAATGCAGCTGTTCCAGAAAAGCCTAACTGGAGAAGCCCGATCGTGGTATACCAAATTAGACAATTCAAAAATCCATAGCTGGGAGGAGCTAGCTCATGCCTTCCTCACTCAATATAGCTTTCAGTCTCAGATGGCCCCTGACCGGTACCAAATTACTAAAGTTAGGAAACAAACCAATGAATCTTTTAGAGAGTATGCTCAAAGGTGGAGGCGCCTTGCTGCTCAACTTATCCCCTCTATGAATGAGTCAGAGATGGTGATGACCTTCATAGACATACAAGAAGCTCCTTTCTATGAGAGAGTCTTAGCAAACCGTTCTCTGAAATGATTAAACATGGGGAGATGGCTGAGATGGGATTGAAGTCAGAAAAGATTCAAGACCTAGCTGCCCTTAAAGCTGTTGCTGAGCACATCTAGTCCAGAAATTATGGAAACAACCCCCGGAGGGTCCATAAAAAGAAAGAGGAGGATGTTTCCTTGATACAAGGTCAGAAAAGCAGTCAGAATATGCCTATCCAAAGGAGAAATTACTCTCCCTTTCAAGCACAATCTTCAAACCCTCCATTGCCTAAGGGTGGAGAAGTCAAATGCACTCGAGTGTTAACGCCCTTAGGGGACTCACTCGAGAACATTCTCAATCTTCTGACCATTCAGAAGAAAATTACTAATTTTCTTCCACCAGTAAACCCGAATGGGAGAGGTTTCAATGCTACTCAAAAGTGTGTTTATCATGCTGGGGCTCTAGGACATGATACTCAGGACTGTTGGGCCTTGAAACACAAGATCCAAGATTTAATAGACAGCGGTGAGATCGTGGTCACCAAACCCGATCAACCCCATGTGCAAGATAACCCTCTTCCTCAACACAAAGAAGAAGAGGTCAATATGATTAATTGGAGCAGTGGACAGAGTTCCAGTTTTCATGGTGGATCTTCCCAGACCAGCAAGGATAATGCTGACAAGTGGGACTATGCAAAGTTCCAGTATACGATGGAACAGAAATTGAATGCTCTGCGTGAGCAACTTAACCAATTAGCACAACTGGTGGTCCATCAACATCAAGTCACATGCCAATTATTTAGTCAGGAGCATGCTAGTCTCCTTCCTCTGGTCATGAACACTCCACCACATACTCCGAAAAAGGAAACACTGGAGGATAAAATTGTAAAAAGAGCAAATGCCAAAGCCCGTTGGGATTTTGCCAACAAAAGGGAATTTACATACCTAGGCCAACCGATGGAAGAAATACTACAGATGCTAATACATGAAGGAAGAATCACAACTCTGCTGCCTTCAATCAACCCGCAGTCAAGACGGTTTGATTTCAATGGAGTGTGCCAGTATCACTCCCAATCTCACAGTCACAACATAGAAGAATGATGGGCACTCCGCCACCTTATTCAGAATTTAATTGACAACGGTGTCCTACAGATGGCAGACGATGATATTGTGGTACTAGAGAGTGGGGACGCATTTCCTATAAAGTAGAAGGGGGTCGTAGAGTCATATCTGCTGAGACAAATACATCTACTCCCTCACAAATAATCCAATAAATTCAACTCAAGGGAGTTGACAATCCTTTGAAAGTGGTTACGCCAGAGCCAATTATCTTGCCATACAGACCGCAATATCTTGTTTTCAGCCTATAGAAAGTTCCATGGAATTATGGAGGGGCTGAAGGATTCACATCTCATATGACTGCTGCAGTGTCGAAGGATAATCCACTGTATCTTCCCCAACGGGTGATGAAGCCTACCATCATGTCAAAGGGGAAGATTCCCATGGAGAAGGTGGAAGAATTTCTACGTACTATGGGCCATAATGAAGTCAAAGTGGTTTTAAGCTTAAGAGAAGCTCCGTATCAAATTTCTATACTGGACTTGGTTTTCTCCTCTAAAGATCACAGAAAGGTATTACTCAGGGTTTTGGAAGAAGCCCAACTGCCTAAGTCAATAGATAATGAAAAATTCCAGCATCTGGTGAAGATGAATATTAATCTCAACAGAATCCGAAGAAGCCATACAATCATTAAAGCTTTCGACGGATCCCGACGAAACGCTGTCGGAGAGATTGAACTACCAGTGGAGATAGGTGCACATACATTCAGCATATCTTTTCAGGTGCTCAAAATAGATACAAGATACAACTTGATCTTGGGAAGACCGCGGATTTATATGGTCAGGTCCTTCCCCTCCACCCTTCATCAACAGCTTAAATACATTATCAACAATAGCCTAGTCACTGTCGACGCTGACCCAGAATGTCCTTAACAAGGTGACATACCCCTCATCAGCTTCAATTCAGAAGTTGAGTCAGTCAGTTTTCATGCCTTGGAGGTAAGCAACACTCACTACCATCCTGTTGGGGCGCCACCTCTCATACCCCAGATTTCTGCCGAAGTAATGCCAGCCACTCAAGAAATGATGTCATTGGATTATCAACCTGGACAAGGGTTGGGCAAAGACAATCAGGGCATCAAGCGCCACATTCAAGTTCGATCAAACAAGGAAAATTGGACTAGGCTATCTTTGTTAGTTCCAGTCTTAGGAATCCTCATAAGCACAAACAGATTCCTTCAACTTCAGCCACACGACGAATATCTCCACCTACAGTTCCTGAGCCTGTACAGTCTCCGGTAAAGGTGCATGCCCATGTAATGGCTATATTATTACCTAAATCGATACCGGTAAAAGGGAAAGAAGTCTTGGTTCCAAATCCCGAAGTGGAAGAAGAGAAATGAAGACGTAAACAAGACATCGTCAAAATGATGTCAAACGTACGCATCATTGTCCATGATGATCACACGAACAGATACACCCCAGACGATGATTGCCCAGACGTAATGGTCATCATTCGGGAAAAGAAGGAAGATAACAGCCCCTGTAACGATTTGATTGTTTGAATTATGATTCTGAGGACAGAATCCTTGTAAGGAGGGAATGATGTAACATTCCATAATTTTAATTATAATATTAAATATTTATTGAATTATATAAATATTTATAGATGAGTTAAGGAAATTATTATTATATTGATATTTCAATTTGATGGTTAATTATTTGTATTGAGTTATGTGATTAAATGATTTATTTAATTAATTATTATTTGAATTAATTAAATTAAATATGAAAGCTTGATTAAATAAATTGTGACAAATAACTATAGTATGAGGAGTTATTAAAATAAATTAAAGTAGTTTAATTTAGTTTTACCCAAACAATGCTTAAGGATATAAACTCTTTAATTTTAAATGATTTGCCAAACAAAGCCCTATGGCTTTTGGATTTCTTTTTTAATTTTAAATTATATAAATAAAATATAAAATAAATTTATAACATATACGTTATATTTTATTTGTAACTGATATTATAATAAGTATATGTACTATTATGTCTATCAGTTGAGTTTTACGCATTATAGCTATCAGGTTAATTTCTTTTTACGCATTTTAGTTGCTGAGAAAAGAGAGAAGACCATTTAGAGAGAATTGAGAGGAAAATTGAGGATTTCATAGTGATTATCAGTGATGTGTATTACGGCATAGTGTTGTTCATGTTCCACGAATTCAAAATTCTAAGTTTACGATTATACAACTGAGTACTTGTAGTTGTATGAGTTTTTGATGGTTAGAATTTGTGTTTAAATCAGAATTGTATGTTAATTTTGTTTGACAGTAGGAAGAAAATAATGTCAGTGTATGTATTTTTCATATGGCTTATGTAAGTACCAATTTTGATGATCAATTCATATGTTAAACTGTAAATTGAGTCTTGTATATGTTAGGTCATTAAGATACGAGCACAACGTAATTTGAACGAAGCAATTTGGCCAAGTATAGAGATTACAGTGATGATTTTTGGTGAAGAAACTTAAAAATGGAGTTTTAGTATGAAAATATGAATTTTGAGAAATTAAACTAGTTCTAGTTGATGTTAAATTGTTCAAATTGGTTGTAAATGTTAGCAAACATGTTTATGATTAGTTTATATCAATTGTTTGTGTTAATTTCACTGTTTGGTGGGTGAAATTCGTGTTAGTTGGGCTAAAAATGGCTACTGTTCATGTCGTGGTTCCGCCTCTTCGTCATAGGTACCAAACAATAAGAATACATTTGGTGCTAAGGCTAAAAGCTACAAGAATTAGTTATGTATGCGTATGTAAGCAATTGCCATTACCGATCGATATGAGACAGCAGTAGCCATCTGCCGCTTCATTCTTGGGGTAGCGACATAAGTTGGTCGAATGATGTGTTAGTATAATAAACATGTACTAATATAGCTAAAACAGAATCATGCTATATGGTTAGTAGATTCAAAGTTTGAATGATTAGTAATTGACGAACGTGGTATATTAGAACTTAGTGAGCATGATGATTAGTAAACAAGCGTTGTGAAGTTTAACACTTGTAATTTCTGATATGTGCGTGGTATCTTAAGACTTGTGCTAAAATAATAAGTCTAACTAGAAATGCGTGTTATGTTGGAACGTGAATGTTAGTATATCTAATAGATGATGGTACTAAACCTATATGTAGGTGAACGTGATTTAATATTATAGCTTACGCTCGAGGCAAGTTTCTAAACCTATCTTTTTCAATTAAGCAAGTTCTTTAACTCTATTCTTATAATAATTATGCAAGTTTCCTAACTCTATACCTTATTGAGCAAGATTACTTTTGTTGAACAAGTCCTTCTATCTAGATTGTTTATAATGATGCAAGTTTTTTTTCCCTAAATCTTGTCTCTTAACATTGAGCACTGTTATTGTTTCTAATTCAATTACAATTACGCAATTTCCTCTAACTCTACATTTTCGTTGAATTAGTTCTATTATTAAATTGGGCAAGTTTTTCCTAAACCTAAAACTTTTTATTTTTGCATGCAAGTACCTTTATTTTGATGAACAAGTTTATCGTTCAAGTTATTACTTATTATGCATGCTTAATATTAAATTCTAAGATTTTAACATTAGCTTAGTATTGTTCAAAGCAAGGTATGTGAATTATTCAACACTTATCCTATTAGATTATTCCTAAAGTATGAACTTAGAATGCAATGTTTATCCAGTTATGATTATTCCATAACATAGTACTGTTACCTTTTATTCAACTAATCCTTAGTTGATGTCCGTTGAATTCCAAATTACCTTGAAGTGTATCCAAACCAAACTTACTTTGGTGCGGACTTGTAATCTAAATACTGAGATGAACAACCCTATTTTTTAGGGGTTTACGCTTAGCGTTGAAATGTTTGTGCACAATACATTGTACGAAGGGTTGATCCCCCTAAGTACGTGGAGTCCTTATAGTCTTATGACTGTTAAAGTTAAAGTTGAAAGATTACTTATAACTGTGGACATTGTTCATGGTCATTAGACCCTCAATAATATATTTTAGAATGTTAATAGAACATATCATTCAGTTCTATTGAGCCTATTATTTGGCAAATGTTGTAAATTTTATTCATTCTTATTTCAAGTGAGCTTTGTTTGCTCACTCTTGCTTATATAACCATTACAGCTAAGGATGAGAAGGTAGATGTACCTAGCACCAGTAAGGGAAAAGGGAAGATGAACAAGTATTGAAGACTTGTAATATGTTGATAGTTATTTATCAGACTTTAATTTGATTGATGTAATGAAGCATTTATTTAATTTCCGCATTTGAATGATTGTAATTAAAGGTTAGATAACCGGGAGATAATTTTATTAATGTAATCCTCAGATGTAAGGTGTTTTATTATTCAATTTTATTATGATTGGGTAGTTAGATATGAATGTTTTGATTAAGTGAACACCAAATCTTGAGGTAATGAAGCACCGGATTTGGGGTGTCACACCCTCCATCATTACTGATCCATCAGGACTTCACCTCGACAATTGGAGCAAAGACTTCTTTCATTAATCGATTAAGGTAAAACGCGAAGTAAACTCATTTTGCCTCGTAGATAATAATAATCGCTTACTTTTACATGACATTATTAGTTGTTTTGTCGAAGACATGCTAACACTTTGTATGATCGAATAGTTTCATATATATTAAGTGAAAGCATATTTTATTTCAATACTCAAAATTTAGATGTGCCTATACTTGCTGATAAGGTGCCTTTTCTCCACAAGGATTGTAACTTTGATGAAAAGTTGGACTCAGACTTGATGGAAATACAAGAGGACATTGAGATACCTCAGGAGATCAAAGAATGGGTCGAAGACAAACCTAAACCCAACCTTAATCAAATCTCTTCATTCAATCTCGGAACCTTAGAAAGCCCTAAACTAATCCAGATTGGTACAAACCTCCCTCCAAACCAAAGGAATGAAATGGTTACACTATTAACCTAATTCCAGGATGTGTTTGCATGGTCTCATGAAGACATGGTGGGTTTGTCCACTGACATTGTCATTCATCGCCTCCCCATCAAAGAGGGATTCAAGCCAGTCAGGTAGAAGCTTAGGCTATTAAAACCTGAGTGGAGTTTAAAGGTTAAAGAGAAAATTATGAAACAATTTTAAGCAGGCATCATCATGGTGTCTACATACCCTGAATGGATATCAAACATAGTCCCCGTGCCTAAACCAGGATCTGAATAAAGCTTGCCTTAAAGATAGCTTTCCCCTTCCATTTATCCACATTCTCATTGACAACAATGCTCAATACGACATGTACTCCTTTGCTGATTGCTTCGTGGGGTACCATCAAATCATGGTTGCTAAAGAGGATCATGAGAAAACTGCATTCATCACTCCTTGGGGAACCTTTTGCTATAGACGGTTGTCATTCGGCCTTATCAATGCCGGAGCTACCTACCAGTGAACCATGATGGCTCTTTTTCACGATTTAATGCATAAGGAAATAGAGATCTATGTGGAAATAGGTTGCGTAAGTACCACTTGAAGTTGAATCCAGCCAAGTGCGCCTTTGGCGTTAAACCAGGCAAGTTGCTAGGATTCCTAGTCAGCCACAAGGGGATTGAGCTGGATCCCACCAAAATCCAGGCCATCACGGAAATACCCATTCCTCGGACAGAGAAGGAAATACGGGGATTTTTGGGAAGAATCAACTTCATTAACAGGTTCATTTCTCAACACACAGCAACCTGTGAGCTTATCTTCAAATTGTTAAGGAAAAACTCCTCCACAAAATGGAAGGATAAGTGCCAGAAGGCCTTCCTTATAATCAAAGAGCAGCTAGTCAAAGCTCCTATTTTGGTACCACCCAGGGATGATGTTCCCCTGTTCATGTACCTGTCCATAAGTGATAATGCCATGGGATGCATGCTGGGACAGAAAGATGATAGAGGCCAAGAGCGAGCTATTTACTACCTCAGCAAAAGATTCAGCAGCAGTGAACACAAGTACACTCTGATTGAGAAGACTTGTTGTGCTTTAGCATGGGCTTCCATGAGGATATATCATTACCTCCATGGTCACACAACCCATCTCATATCCCGCGTGGATCCTCTCAAGTACGTGTTTAGTAAACCCATGCTGAACTGGCGACTGACCAGATGGCAGTTGATCCTACAACAATTTGACATCGTTTACGTGACGCAAAAGTCCATTAAAGGTCAAGGAATTGCACATCAACTGGCCGCCGCACCTTCAGGGGACTTCAAACCCTTGGAAACATACTTCCCCGATGAAGGGGTAATGGCAATTCAGCAACACCATCAGTACGATACACACCAAACATGGAAGATGTATTTTGATGGAGCTGTAAACATGGAAGGTCATACTGTTTAGATACCAACTGCAACACCCCTGAAACCCATTCTATCTTTAAACCCAAGTTTGTTACATCACGGTACTACCTAACCAGTATAATCTTAAGTCATGAATGTAATTAATATATTATTACAATATATTACTGCTTATCCAGTTGCTAAGACCTTTACCTCTTCAAATTATAATATTAATGAATATTACAACATAAAATATTAAAATTACACAAACTATTACATTACAACATGTAATTCTCTAAGCCTTCTACTTTAACAATTCCTTTATTCTTAATATCATCTGACTATTCAAGTCCATCTTCTTTAGCTGCAAAAAATTTAGAGTTTTGCAAGATTGGGCATTTAATTGCCCAACAAGTTAGAACAGTTGAATAAATATCAAAATCATGAACAACTTATCATTTCTTGAAAACTTCAATAACCAAACCAAAGTTATGAAGCAGCTTGAATAAATAGGAATTAAATCATATTCCTATCATATAACACCTTCATTACCATCCTAAAAGAGAAAACACTCTTTAGTTCTTCCGCCAAAAAGTTTATCATCATATACTTAATCAAAATCACCTAAGACCATCTGTTTTCTCATACTTACTAAAGACAATCTTCTTAAATAACAACTTTAGGACTTAACTTAGCCTAGACAATTATATATGTGAAAATAATCACCTTTTCAACATATACACAAAAATAGTTATCAATGTAGTGAAATGAGTGGTCACAAATCCCCAACCCATACAAAGGAGTTGTTCTACTCATTAGTTACACGTCAATGATTAAAAAGTATGTGATTGCACTCACAACTTAAACTTATTTAACACCATAACATTTAGGTAGTCCTACTGACTTTTACATTTATCCTTTCTTAAATCTTACGCTTTCTAACACCAACAGTGTCCATATCTTTATCATAACACAACTTGTGTTCGTTTCCATAAACATCTTAACATGTGTCCATCTAAAATAATTAGTATGGACTTAATCATAAAGAAATTCATGCATCAACAGAACTGTAACAACGTATACATTTCAAAAACATATCATTTCTTCCACAAAAGCACATAAGTGCAGATATTGGCAACCAGCACAATTCATAGCTCAACAACTTGTACAAATGTAATCTATTTGCAAAAAAAAACATGAAAGTTGCATTCAATTCAATAATTTGAATGAATTTAGAAAACTCTCTCAATAAAATTAGAGTAAGTTTAAGAAACTTGCCTTTTACGCGATTTATCATAACACTATCTAATCGCTCTTCAAACGACTTATATATATCATTAAGGTCAATTATACCAATTAGTTACATATATACGTCACATTATGGTTTACTTTTACTCTATTACATGTTTTATAATGTTAGTCTTAAAAGAATTAGAACACTATTTAAGTTTATTAACATTCAAATCGGCATTTCGACGTTCATACGTCGTACGCCCGACTTGTTTAACCCAAACGCTTAACCGACACACAATTGCTTACGATTAACACATCACATATACCTACCAAACCTTGGTTTACATTTCTCTAGATTATATCTCCAAGGTCCAATATTTAGAACTCAGAAATACTAGTCAAACATGGCTCAGCACCACAATGGTTCAAAGAAACCACCACGGTTTGCCCCTGATTACATAACAGTCCCAACAATGCCCATTTTAGGCCTTGATCCCGACCTCAACTTTCAAAACCTAAAGAATTAAAGTTGTAGGTCTAGTCTTTATCTTTCTGAATCATCCTACATCACCTTAATCGGAGTTCGTATGGAAACATTACGCTCGTCTTACTAAAGCATGTAAGAGCTGACTTTTGGCTTAACAATTGGCCAGCACCTAGGCGCCCAAAAATGGCCTTAGGGCAGCGCCTAGGCGCTTGGGAGCAAAGTATGAGTATCGTGTCAAGCGCCTATGTTCTTGGCTTTGACACTTCAACTCCAATTTTTAAATTCTTGCACTTCCATCCACGCTTACTTCAATGTTCCATAACTTCGTCATCCGATATCGGAATGAGTCCTCTCTCATAAAATGGAGGTTTTTATATGTCGATGAACGTGATTACCATCTCAGTTTCTATCATTGATGGAATAACTTGAGCAGCCAGACGTCTTCATCTTTGGGCATATTCTCTGAATGACTCAGTATTCTATTTTTTGATTTTGGTAATTTGATATCTGTCTAGAGCCATTTGTGACTAGAAGCTGTATTGATTTAGGAAGGCACGAGATAACTCTTCTTAGCTGTGAATTTTGGAATTGTCCAGTCGGGCATACCAGGCTCTGGCCTCTCCAGCCAGACTTTTTTGAAATAGCTTCATTCTCAGCTTTTCATCCTCTACATAGAATCCAAGTTCTCCAATGAACACTTTCAAAATAGTATAAGGATCTCCTAATCCGTCATATTTTTTAAAATCCAGAATTTTGAACTTGTCTGGATATCGGGCCCTTGGAAAGATACAGAGGTCTGAGTAGTTAACACTCCCATATGCTTCAGTCCCTTTGATTGACCGGATGGTTTCTTCCATTTGCTGGACTTTTTTTCGGATACACCAATATCTCGATCTTCCTTAAGATTGATGATTTCAGGGGTTTTGTTGATTTTCTCATTGTTTTGAGGTTCTAGAATCTAAGGTTCCTTTTTCTTATCAGTACCCTAACTGCCACCTATAGACACTCAAAAAATTTGCATTCCTGTTACTAACCTTACAGGAGAGCAAAGTCGTCTTCCAGAGATAACCCTAGAAGTCAAGTCAACATAGTCTCGGAGATAACCCCGGGATACTTAGTCAGTTCAATCGCAGAGATAACCCCGAGATATTTAATCCAGCCCCAGAGACAACCCAGGGAGTTTCAGTTTCAACCTCGGAGACAACCCCGAGGAATACAATTCCAGTTCTGGAGACAACCCCAGAATCCTAAGTTCCATCTCGAAGATAACCCTGAGATCTTATGTTCCAATCTCGGAGACAACCCCGGGAGATACAGTTCAAACCTCGGAGACAACCCCGAGGCATGCAGTTGTAGTTCCGGAGATAACCCCGAAAATGCTTGTTTCAAACCCCAGCAATCAGCTTCAACACTCGGTGATATCTCCGAGGCACTCAGTTCCAAACCCGGAGATAATCCCGGGAGGACATGCATTCAGCACTTGCAGCAGCCCAATCTTAGAGATAACCCTGAGCAACGACTACTAAATCAGTCCAGAGCTGGAGATATCCCCGGTGAGGGGCAAAATCGTCATTTTGCCACCTCGATCCCACAATCACGCCGTCTCAACATTTCAACCTATATGTTACACAAAAGTGTTCTACAAGAACCATAGCTCCAATCCCGAGTGACTACTACACAAGACAGCACACCAGATGGAATTTGAAGACCTGAAGACCTGGGCATGGACCCATCTTCCCGACTTCTTACAACCTCCTATCCCATGTCATTGTGTAGCTCTCGAAAATAGCATGCCGTAAAAGGTCTTATACACCTCAATCGGATGCCCGGATTGAAGTTATGAAGGTTCGAGCGGACAACATGTTGCACGAGTGCACGTATATCAAAATGGCGGGGCCCGCGGAGCCCGGGGATCCTCGAAAGCGACCACATGTACATCTCATGGCTCAGCAGTACACTCATGTTGCCATGAGTAACACTCATGGCTCCCCTCTATAAATAGAGGGCTTGGGTGGCCATTTGTAGGAGGAAAAAGCGAGAAAGCCTTATCCAATTTGCTTTGTACACACTATAAATTGAGTGCTTTCTCATTTCAAACACTTGTGAGCTTATATTTGGCTACTTTTTATCGGTGGGAACCGAGTGTTCATCCATTTAAAGCTATTGAAGTCTTCTTTGGCAGTCCACTGTAAGCCTTCTTACATTACTTAAAGCCTTTTCTTCACTTCTTGCACACACTTTTATTCACGTTGATAGTCGTGTGTGTGTGTATGTCCGGACCGTCGGTCCATGGCTTTTATTGCTTTTTTATATCCGGTGCGTTTATCTCTTATATATATATATATATATATATATATATATATATATATATATATTACATTCATATATCTGGCTCGGAGTTCACTTCAGTGGCCATTTATTGCTTTTATTTACATTTCGCCTTACCTTGAAGTTTACTTGAGGCGGTTGATCGATTTATATATATATATATATATATATATATATATATATATATATATATATATATATATATATATATATATATACTGACTTTTTTATATATAAACTGCTTATGACTTTTATACAAATTTCTACATCATGTGTGCCTAGAATCATGTGATCTGATTGATCTCTCGAATCTAGATTTGGTTCCCGTGATGGACATTTTTTCAGCTGTACATGGCTTGTAAATTATTCATGGTGTTTGAATTTTCTTAGACGGCTCTCATGCCCATAAGGAGTTCGACACTGCTTTTTATCTTATTTTCTCGAAGATGCTTCGCATCTCAAAAATAAAAGCAACCAAGTCGAACACATAATAAAAATGGAAGTATCAAAGGCCTCAATTACTATTGAGCACAAGGGTTTGAAAAACCTCTTTTACAAAACCTCACTGCTATATCTTGTTAAAATTGAACTTTTATACAAAATTCAAACCCTTTGTATATAGGTCCAAACAAGGCATAGCACTACTTCCAGATAATTGCACATTGATCTACACACACGCATTCAGATAATGGTTTAAATTGAAAAGTGGCGATCACCGTGGTAACACGGATGTCGGGGGTTGCCTAACACCTTCCCTCCGCATAATCAAGCCCCCGGACCGTAACGAATCTCGGTTTCACAGACCAGTCAAATAGTGTCACATCACTAGGTTAATGTGCAAACTTTTTCTCGGTTGAGTTGGTGCAACCATTTAAAAATACCAACCGGTGACTCTTACAGTCCAATCGTCGACATAAACATGTCGGACCTTTTCACAACTTATTTTTTCAAACAAATCTCACCTAACATGAGAACACCAAAAGATAAGAACAGAAAAGGGACAAATAAAAATCCCGACGTCGACACCACCTTGTTCGGAGGACTCTGGTTGAGAAGGTCTTTGTTTACCCTGAGTACTTTTGCTCTTTTCTTTTAAGAAGATAACTAATTCTGTTATCTGATTTCTAAGTCCCTCGAATTCTTCTCGAGACACAAAACCTGACCCTTGTTGGGTGCTTTCTTCTATGTTAATGAGTAGGCTTTTTGCCTTCTTAGATATGGATCTGGTAATGGGACCAATCTTGCCTACCGTAAAAGTAGGTAGTTTAGTCTTGATAAACCCGAACATTATGCAATGCGTCAGTTTTTAGGGGTTTTTTAATGTTTTTCTGCAAAATAGATGTCAGTTATTTTGATGACATGATATCATAACAGGATTTGATATTTGACAATGAATTTGGAAAAAATGATATTTATAATATTTTACATCATTTACAATATTTGACAAGATCTACATAGGACATGTATTGAAAGAGGGAAGGCATGTAGAAACTTCCCTTTACTTTTGGTTTATCAGAGGCTGACCTATCTTAGGTTACTCTCACAGGCTTTTCGGCATGGAGGTTCCCAGATCATCGCAATCTACTAGATAGGAAGTTAATCCGATCTTTCAAATAGAGCGGATCTGAGTGGTACCTTCCTGAGCCTCACTTGGAATTAATCGCCGTTGGAGTCCTGTAATCAGTGACCGATGGGTTTGCCTCCTGGTGGAGGAATCACACAACATACATTCTTCGCGTCTCACCGCGGGCAAAATGATGACATTGTGCGAAGCACTAATATAAAGTGTGGTAAAGAGACATTCACATATATTCAATGTAAAGACATCATTTCACATACATGCACAAAGAAGGGAATCAGAAAGATTGAAATGCAGCTTAAGCCATATGTTGTCCCTAGAAGAGTCGCAACCTGTTGCGCCAGAAAGATTTTATGTAAGACCCCAACTTTTTATGAATAAATTTGAATTTCTTCTATTTATTATTTTGATATAGTAAGGGTTGATTTGATTAATGTGTTTAGTTATGGATAAAATGCGTAAATATTTTAAATAAGCAAGTGGTTATAAAATATTCATTATTATCGGGGAATATTCGTTTGGTCGTGGAATATTCTTGCTGTCGGAGAATATTTGTAGGATGGCGCAACCATTTGTGGGCTCCATAACGGAAAACTGTCAGATGAAGAAAACGACAAGTTTGAGTTTTTTTATAAATAACGGTGTAGTTATTCAAGTAATTAACACATTGGAATAACAAAGGTGGTTAAAATACACGATGTCGTGTGGTTAACGCGATATACGCGGTATTGCACAATTTTTTTAGATTATTGATTCTTACGTAAGAAGGCACTACTCAATAATTTTTATAGTAATTACTGTTCAATATTTTATTTTATTGATTCAATAATTGCTACGTTGATATTTTATATTATTGTTGTTTCAATAATTGTCACTGCACAGTATTTCCCATTAATAGATCAATAATTTATATTCTTTGAATAATATTATTAGATAGAATTATTGGCAATGTCTAAGAAAGTTCTGTCTAGAAAAGGGGTTTGATCACCTAATTGCACGCCAGTGAGGAGAAATCCTTATCGGAAAGCCCCCTCTTTCCTGGGAACGACCTAGTTGTCATTATTGTGATTCTGTAATATTATTTGTGAATAATTAATTATTGATTTATATGATAAGGAAATATTTATTTTATGTGGATATAAATGAATAAATTAATGCTGAGGTGTTTTATCAGTATTTTGTCAGAATAGAGGTATTAAAAATCATCCGTATATGGATTTCGGTCATTTTCTGTTTGGAATTTGGAAAACATTTCTTCTACAAAGTTGTAGAGAATTAAATTTTATATGAAATGGGTAGAAGGTTCATATTTTTCTGATAAAAGGCTATTTATTATGAATTATTAAAGTATCGGAAATAAATATTATCATTAAAAACATGGGTGGGCCCCACTCTTGTCCTTTGTTGGTGTGAAATGTGCTGAGAATTATTTCAAAAGTTGTGTGCTCATTTTTCAAAGAAGGGGTGCGTAGAAGCCATCGAAGGGATTTTATTTATCCTAGTGTCTAAGCATTTTCTATAAATAGGGTGCTTAGTTAGAAATGAAAATTACACCAGAATCAAAAGTTTCTTTCTCTATAATATCGAGCATATTTTTGTGAGTATTTAGATACTTTGAGAGCTGATAAGAAGTGCAAGTTTTCTTCAGCATTATATCCGATATTTCAGTCAGAAGTACTATTCTTTTGAGGTAAGGGATGTTATTTTCTTCGTAAATTATGTTATTTCTTTTAATATCATTATACCGAAATATTGGTATGAATTTTATTAAGAAATTTTTACATTTTTCATGTCGAGGTTACTATTCACGTATACGACACTATTTACGAATACAGTACTATTCACAAGTACTATTCACGAAGTATGATTTTTCTTATGAATTTTTTACCTTTTTGTGTTGGGGTTACTATTCACGTATACAGCACTATTCACGTATACGACACTATTCACGAATACAGCATTATTCACAGAAAAATTAAATTTTCTTCTCTTGTTCCAAGTTGTCTATTATGGTTATTATCTTTGATTGTATCCATGTTTTGATCTTTATTCTTGAAGTTTGCTCCACAATTGATTATTATGGAGTATTTTTTAACTTGGATAAACTGAAGTACGAATCCCTAATCTTTGTCCTTTTATCTCACTAGATTTGTTTTCTTTAAAATATTTTTCATCATCCTCAGTCCTAAATAGTGATATAACTGAATATCTTTGGCTTGTAGTGCAAAGATGAAGGATTACTTGATGAATATCTTTAGCCCGTAGTGCAAAGATGGACAGGTGTTGAGATAAACATGACCAACTGGTGATACAAATGAATATCTTTGGCCCGGAGTGCAAAGATGAATATTTGATTCATGATGTATATTGATTGATGTTACATGGATAAAATATTGATGATGGACTTTTAATCATAGAAGATAGTAGACTTCATTCTCTACTTAACTCTTCTAATGAATTGTTATTTCCGCTGTGAATATTGATCTAAAACTTATTGTCCATATCTGATTTATTGAAGTCTAATGATAATTTGTTCTACATTATCTTAGTCATAATATTTTTTACTGGGCTAGTCGAGCTCACCCTTTTCCTTTTTGTTCCATTTTTCTTCTCAGGAGGCGAGAATATAGTGGGAACTAGTCGGGGTGTAGAGTGATGTTTCAGGGCAGTTTTTTTAGCAGTCCTCACTATTTTGTAAAATAGTGTATCAATAATTGTAATGAGGACTTATTTGAGTTTGGATATTGTCTAAAAGATAATATTTGTATTTAAACTCACAGCATATGTTTTGTCGTATTTTGCACGACAATTTTAATAATGAAGTTATAGTTGTTTTATGTACCATGTATTTGGCGACTCAGAATGGTTTGTGTGGACCTATTTTGAGGGTGTCACAGTTGGTATCAGAGCTTAGGGATATGCTCTCTGATGGAGATCTGGGGTTAGAACTAGGAAAGGAGTGACGAGTAAATACTTCGCTAATGTATCCTACTTAAGCTTATTTGTATTTAATTAGTCGGTCGAAATATAGGGATAATATGTGGAATGTCAATTTCTTTAATTAACACTTGTTTTATGGTAGTATTTGAGAATGGCAGCTGAAAATGTTAATAGTGGAGTGAATGAAACCGTGGAGACACCTTTAATCACCAACCAGGAGAACGTGCAACAGGACGACAATGTTCCTCCTGTAAACAACACCACCGATCAAACGATGAATGATGTGATGTTTAGATGATTTTTGCAGTTTATGCAAAATCAGACGAGGGAGACTCGTGTACAAAATACGGGTGGAAATAATAGCAACCTGCGGCTTGTTACAGCCAAGCAGTTCAAAGAGTTGGGACCACCAGAGTTTTTGGGAAAGCCGGATCCGATTAAGGAGAAAACGTGGGTTAAGTAAATTACCAAGATATTTGATGTCTTGGGATGCACGGAGGAACAGAAGGTTCCATTCGCCACCTTTATGTTCCGTGGTGAGACAGATTACTTTTGGGAATCTGTGAAGCGTACCCAGCCAACCGCACTCAATATGTCTTGGGAAGCATTCCAGAAACTGTTCAATGACAATGACTTTCCTAAAACTATTCGTCATATGAAGGAGGTAGAGTTTATCAGACTGGAACAGAACAACATTACTGTGTCCCAGTACAAGGCTAAGTTCGCGGAGTTATCCAGGTTTGCACCTCATTTGGTAGAGAATGAGGAACGTATGACGCAGATGTTTCTAAGAGGTTTGAAACCTAAAATTCGTCAATACCTCATTTCTCACAAATTTTCTCTATATTCAGATGTTGTGAACAGAGCTCAATTATTAGAACGAGATAATGAGTTTGTTCAATCGAGGGACCACAACCAGGATCATACAGGTGGCAGCAGTCATCGAAATAATGATAACCAGCGGGGAGGAAAATATCCGGACAAAAGCGGTAACCACTCTGGTGGTAATCGTGGTCATGATAGTAGAAGAAGCGAGTCGGGGGGAGATTGTAAAAAGAGAAGGTACAACAATGACAACGTGAAGACGTCAGCACCAACATCAACTGTTTCTAGGGGAGGAGAACGACCAACGGTCGTATATTATAAATGCGGGAAAAAGGGACACATCAGCCCAAACTGCCACAACAATTCAAGGTGTGTTATAACTGTGGAAAGGAAGGTCATATAGCTCGAGATTGTCTTGTAGCGAAACCAAGTCCAACGGGGATGGTGACTCAAAAGGCTGTCCCAAACAAGTTAAAGTCGGTGGTTCCTGAAAGAGCGTTTGTCCTGACTGTCTAAAATGCGAGAAACCTGAACGAAGTGATCACGGGTAAGCTAATCATAAACTCTTATGAAGTTTATACCTTATTAGATACCGGTTCTACCCATTCTTTTATTTCTCCTGCTTGTGCTCAATGTTTGAACTTGACCCCTAAGAAATTAGACTTTAACTTATCTATTGAAACTCCGTTAGGAGAAACTTTCGTTACATCCATAATTTATAAATCTTGCTTGATTCAAGTCAGGACCATCACATTACCATTCGATCTTATTTCTTTGAAAATACTTGCATTTGATGTGATTTTAGGGATTGATTGGTTAACTACTCATCATGCCAAAATTGATTGTTTTCGTAAGGTTGTTAGTTTTCATATTCCTAACCAACCTGTTATGCGAATTCAAGTAACCAAAATTGATTCTTTTCAAAGATCGATCTTCGTTCATGATATCATCAGCTGCAGATTAAAACTGAGGATATTCCAAAGATTGCCTTCAAAACTCGGTACGCGCATTATGAATTCTTAGTCATGTCTTTTGGATTGACTAATGTTCCTACTACTTTTATGGATATGATGAACCGTGTGTTCAAGGAATATTTGGATTAATTTGTTGTTGTCTTTATTGATGACATCCTCATCTATTCCAAAAGCCGTGAAGATCATGAGCACCATTTAAAGCTGGTACGTCAAAGGCTTCGTGATAACAAGTTATATGTCAAGCTGAAGAAATGCGAGTTCTGGCTTGAGCAAGTAGAATTCCTTGGGCACGTGGTGTCAAAACATGGAGTATCTGTTGACCCGGCGAAGATTGAAGTAATACAAAGTTGGGATCAACCGAAGTCGGTGACTGAAGTACGTAGCTTTTTGGGCTTAGCTGGTTATTATCGAAGATTCGTGGAAGGATTTTCTCGAATCGCTACTCTGTTAACTCAGCTGACTCAGAAAGATACAAAATTCGTATGGAGCGAGGAATGAGAGAAGAGTTTCCAATAGCTCAAGAAGAGACTCATTTCGGCACCTGTTCTGACAATACCATCTGGTTCGGATGGATTTGTTATCTACAACGATGCTTCGGGCAAAGGGTTAGGATGTGTTCTCATACAACATGGGAAAGTCATAGCCTATGCCTCGCGACAACTCAAAGAATATGAGAGGATATATCATACTCATGATCTGGAGTTGGTAGCAGTCGTTTTCGTGTTGAAGATCTAGAGACACTACCTGTATGGGGAGAAAGTGGAGATTTATACGGATCATAAAAGCCTCAAATATTTCTTCACCCAAAAGGAACTCAATATGTGGCAACGACGTTGGCTCGAGCTGTTGAAAGATTACAACCATACCATTCAATATCATCCTAGAAAAGCAAACGTGGTAGCTGACGCATTGAGTAGAAGATTGTATGCGGGTACGAGTGCGATGTTTTTAACAAAAATACCCATTGTGTACGACTTATAAAGGATGGAGATAGAGTTAAAGGCTCCAAGTACCCACGTGATGATATCAAATATACGAGTAGAACCAACTTTAATCGACAACGTTAAAGTTGCTCAAGCCACAGACCCAGAGCTAATGCGTATGAAGAACAAAGTACAAGAAGGTGTTATTCTAGAATCAAGAATCGATGAAGAAGGAATACTTCGAGTCAACGCCAGACTTTGCATTCCAAACGATTCTGACTTGAAGCATAGAATCATGATGGAGGCACACAACACACCATTTGCAATCCATATTGGGAGTACCAAAATGTATCATGATCTTTGACATACATTTTGGTGGAGCAATATAAAGAGAGAGATCACGGAGTTTATCTCAAGGTATTTAACTTGTCAACGTGTAAAGGCGGAGCATCAAGTACCAAATGGTCCATTGCAACCACTTTAGATTCTGAAATGGAAGTGGGAACACATCACCGTGGATTCCATTACGGGTCTTCCCAAGGTTTCTCAAGGCATAGATGCGATTTGGGTTATTATTAATAGATTAACCAAGTCTGCTCATTTCTTACCGATATGGGAGACTTATTCCCTTGAACGTCTTGCTCGTATGTATGTGAATGAGATTGTGACATTTCATGGCATGCCAATATCCATAGTTTCAGATTGTGACCCAAGATTCACTTCACGATTTTGGGTTAGTTTGCAGAAAGCAATGGGCACGGATTTACGATTCAGTTCGGCATATCATCCTCAAATGGACGGGCAATCAAAAAGGGCTATTCAAACTCTTGAAGATCTATTAAGACTCTATGTCCTAGATTTCAAAGGAATTTGGGATAAGTACTTGCTATTGGTGGAATTCTCCTACAACAACTGTTATCAAGAAAGTATAGGCATAGCTCCATTCGAGGCGTTGTATGGATGAAAGTGTCATTCTCCAGTATACTAGGACGAGGTGGGTGAAGCAACATTGTTGGGACCGGAATTGGTACGCATGACTACAAAAAAGATTCAAATGATTCGGCAACGTATACAAACCTCACAAGATCGACAAAAGAGTTATGTTGATCTTCATCGAAGGGACATGGAATTTAATATTGGGGATCATGTATTGTTATGTGTTGCTCCATGGAAGGGATTTACAAGATTCTGGAAGAGAGGAAAGCTCAATCCATGATATGTTGGTCCATTTGAGATTCTTGACCGAGTAGGAAATGTGGCCTATAGACTCGCATTACCTCCAAGCATGTCTCGTGTTCATAATGTTTTTCACATATCTGTGCTTCATAAATATGTGAAAGACCCAAACCACATTATTGAGTTAGAACCAGACGAGATAACTGAAGATTTAACGTACGAGGAGGTACCTATCAAGATCTTGGATAGGAAGGAGCATGTCCTGCGCACAAAGGTTATACCTCAAGTTAAAGTTTTGTGGAGGAACCATGTTATTGAGGAAATAGCCTGGGAGTTAGAATCAAAAATGAAAGCGAGGTATCCTAACCTTTTCGAAATACCAGGTACGTACGTCAATTTCGAGGATGAAATTTATAAGGAGGGGAGGTTGTAAGACCCCAACTTTTTATGAATAAAATTGAATTTCCTCTATTTATTATTTTGATATAGTAAGGGGTTGATTAATATGGTTAGTTATGGGTAAAATGCGCAAATATTTTAAATAAGCAAGTGGTTATAAAATATTCATTATTGTCGTGAAATATTCTTGATGTCGGAGAATATTTGTACGATGGCGCAGCCATTTGTGGGCCCCATAACGGAAAAATATCGGATGTAGAAAATGACAAGTTTAGTTTTTTTATAAATAACGGCGTAGTTGTTACCGTTAACATTGTTGGAATACCCGGTGGTTAAAGTACAGTAATACGCGTGGTTGCACAAAGAAAGATGCACTGCGGTATTGCATGCGATATTTTTGGATTATTGATTCTTACGTAAAGAGGGCACTACTCAATAATTGTTACAGTAATTACTGTTCAATATTTTATTTTATTGATTCAATAATTGCTACGTTGATATTTTATATTATTGTTGTTTCAATAATTGTCATTGCACAGTATTTCCTATTATCAAATTAATAATTCATATTATTTGAAAAATATTATTAGATAACATTATTGGCAATGTCTAAGGATGATCTGTCTAGGAAAGGGGTTTGGTCACCTAATTGCGTGCCAGTAATGAGAAATCCTTATCAGAAAGCCCCCTCTTTCTTGGGAACGACCAGGTTGTCATTATTGTGATTCTGTAATATTATTTGTGAATAATTAATTATTGATTTATATGATAAGGAAATATTTATTTTATGTAGATATAAATGAAGGAATTAATGATGAGGTATTTTATAAGTATTTTGTCGGAATAAAGGTATTAAAAATAATCCGTATGTGGATTTCGGTCATTTTCTATTTGGAATTTGAAAATATTTTCTGCTATAAAGTTGTAGAGAATTAAATTTTATATGGAATAGGCATAAGGTTCATATTTTTCTGATAAAAGGGCTATTTATTATGAATTATTGAAGTTTTGAAAATAAATATTTTTATTAAAAATATGGGTGGGCCCCACTCTTGTCCTTTGTTGGTGTGAAATGTGCTGAGAATTATTTCAAAAGTGGTGTGCTCATTTTTGAAAGAAGGGGTGCGTAGAAGCCACCGAAGGGATTTTGTCAATCCTGATGTGCTAAGCATTTTCTATAAATAGGGTGCTTAGTTAGAAATGAAAATCACACCAGAATCAAATGTTTCTTTCTCTATAATATCGAGCTTATTTTTGTGAGTATTTAGATACTTTGAGAGTTGATAAGCAGTGCAAGTTTTCTTCAGCATTATATCTGATATTTCAGTCAGAAGTACTATTCTTTTGAGGTAAGGGATGTTATTTTCTTCGTACATGATGTTATTTCTTTTAATATTATTATACCGAAATATTGGTATAAATTTTATTATGAATTTTTTACCTTTTTCATGTCGAGGTTACTATTCACGTATACGATACTATTTACGTATACGACACTATTCATGAATACGATACTATTCACGAGTAATATTCATGAAGTATGATTTTTTTTATAAAAATTTTACCTTTTTGTGTATGAGTTACTATTCACGTATACGGCATTATTCACGTATACGACACTATTCACAGAAAAATTAAATTTTCTTTTCTTGGTCCAAGTTGTCTATTATGGTTACTATCTTTGATTATATCCATGTTTTGATCTTCATTCTTGAATTTTTTCCCCACAATTGATTATTATGGAATATTTTTAAACTTGGATAAACTGAAGTACAAATCCTTAATCTTTGTCCTTTTATCTCATTGGATTCGTTTTCTTTAAAATATTTTTCATCATCCTCAGTCTTAAATGGTGATATAACTGAATATCTTTGGCCTGTAGTGCAAAGATGAATGATTACATGATGAATATCTTTGGCCCGTAGTGCAAAGATGGACATGTGTTGAGATGAACATGACCAACTGGTGATACAAATGAATATCTTTGGCCCGCAGTGCAAAGATGAATATTTGATTCAGGATGTATATTGATTGATGTTACAGGGATAAAATATTGATAATGGACTTTTAAATTATAGAAGATAGTAGACTTCATTCTCTACTTAACTCTTCTAATGAATTGTTATTTTCGCTGCGAATATTAATCAAAAACTTGGTGTCCATTATATTTTATCTAATTTATTAAAGACTAACGATAATTTGTTCTACATTATCTTAGTAATAATATTTTTTACTGGGCTAGTTGAGCTCACCCTTTTCCTTTTTGTTCCATTTTTCTTCTCAGGAGGCGAGAATATAGCGGGAACTAGTCGGGGTGTGGAGTGATGTTTGTATGTTGTTTTAGCGATCCTCACTATTTTGTAAAATAGTGTATCAATAATTGTAAGGAGGACTTATTTGAGTTTGGATATTGTCTAGAAGACAATATTTGTATTTAAACTCACAGCATATGTGTTGTCGTATTTTGCACGATAATTGTAATAATGAAGTTGTAGTTGTTTTCTGTACCATGTATTTGGCGACTCAGATTGGGTTGTATGGACCTCTTTTAGGGGCGTCACATTTTATCTCCCTCTTTCTATCTGTTTCTAACCCTTTATGTTTTCTATGTGAGTTTGTTTGATCTGAAGGGTGAGGTTTTCAGGAAAAAGACTGACATATAATGTCGACGATTCGAAAAGATTTGATTTTATTGGTCCGGATTAGACAAAGTCGTCAGTTGGTATGGGTTAAATGGTTGTACCAACTCAACCAAGTTTAAAAAGATTTTGCAATATGGCCCAATATTGGACTCTGTTTAATTGGTATTAGAAACAAAGATTCATAGAGTTCGGGGGCTTGATTAAGCAGGGAGAAGGTGTTAGGTACACTTAGCTCTTTCGTGAAACACGACACGCGCTTTTTTGTTCCCTAATTTATGTGTATATGTGTGTGTGCATTGCAGTTTAATTGGGCCTAAGTGCTTTATTTAGAAGTAATGCTATGCCTCTTTTGCACCTATATACAAAGGGTTTTGACTTGTATAAAAGTTCAGTTTTAATACAAGACATATAAAATGATGTTTTGAAAACAAGTTTTCAAAACCTTATGCTTATATAGTAATTGAGACCTTTGATACTTTCATTTTATTCAATATTCGACTTGTTTTGATTTTATTCTCGAGATCCGAAGCATCTTTGACAAAATATATATATATATATATATATATATATATATATATAAGTGACGAGCTCCTTATGGGCATGAAAGCCATCAAAGTATGCCTGAGCACTACACATAAGGTTTTCACTATTACGAGGACCTTAAATCCGGATAACCATTTTAAGGTCCTATATTTACAATTACAAAATTTGCAAGCTAGTTGTACAACTGAAAAGGGTCCATCATGGGAACAAGATCTAGATTCGTCAGTTGGATCTTAGATCATGTGGCTCCTAGGCTCACATGATATCACATAAATAGCCTACATAGCAAATATACTGAAACTAAACAGATATATTTACACTATACGTCGCAAAACAAAGGATTCATCAGTCAAATCCTTGCATACGCTTAAGCTTCCAGCTTCCTCTAGATACAGATCTAGGGTCGCGTGGTTGCTAAATATTTATAAAAACTAGAGAAAAAAAAACTAGATCTATACATATCTTAGCCATTCTAACTTCCAGGTTCAGGTTTCACAACCTTTAAACCGGTTAAAAGTTTTATCTGGCTAGATCCAGTACAGATTTAGTCAATACAACTCAAATATTGACTATTTACAAGAAATGAACGATTAAAACTTTAGATCTAACGAATATCAACCGTTAAAAAGTTGTATAAAGCACTTATATGCGTATTAAAGCAAGCTAAGAAGTCAGATATGGCGAAATCTTATAGTTAGACACGAGAATGGATATCGAACATCTTTTGACGCCTTAAAACTTGTTTTCCACCGGTTAAAACTTGATATGTTGTAGTATATATGTATATGAGTGTTTAAAAAGAAGTTTTACAAGAATTAGAGCACAATTTGAGCTCCGTTCAGCTATTCTAGCCTCTATTTCTCTCGTCTGGCCCTCTTATTGCCTAATTTTCTCTTAGAAGCCAAAGGGGGGAGGGTGTATATATAGACCCGAACAATCGCGAGTCTACCCGCCGACACCATACCGCATGGTCTACTCGAATCGACTCTAGTAGTCCTACCGGTGTCTCGTCGTCTCGAAGTGTGTGCACTACGACCAATGCACAGTCTGTTTGAACCTTCATAACTTTCAATCCGAGAACCCGATGGAGGTGTGATATACCTTTTCGGAAAGCCCTTTCCGAGAGTTACACAATGACATGAGATTTGAACTTTTTTGAATCCAAGAAGATGGGTCCATGACCAAATCTTTGAGTCTTCACAATCTATCCGTTGAGCTATCTTGCGTCGTTTTCACTCGGGATTGTTGTTATGGTTCTGCATGACCTTCTTCATGGTAATTTGATTTGATGTTGAGTTGGCAAAATTACTCTTTTGTCCTTCCAGTTTGATTTTCGGGCTTGATGTGTTGCAGTTGTCTTTCCTCATGGTTGTCTCCAGGGTTTAACAGTTGTTGACTTCTGTCTATCCTCAGGTTTGTCTCTGAAGTTGATTTGATCCTCCGGGGTTTTTTCCGGGGTTGGTTTGATGGTTTCCCGGGGTTTTCTCCGGGGACTAGTTTGATGATTTCCCGGGGTTTTCTCCGGGGAACTGGTTTAATGATCTCCTAGGGTTGTTTCCGGGGACTAAAGACGTTTCTACCCTCCTGCATAGTTAGTAACAGAAATGCGAAATTTTGAGTGTCTATATGTAGATATTGGTGTACGGGGGAGAGAGAATTGATTTAATTGAAAATATTTTCAATAATTTCTTCAATCTTCAATTCAACAAATTAATCGTTCATTTAAGTCTGTGGTTGCTTCTGATTATCGATTTTGATCTCATTTTGCATTTGATTGTTCTTTGCTTGATGAAATGGGAGAGAGAGAGAAAAAAAATGTGTATGACATTTAATAAATGTAAAAAATTCATTTGAAATTATATTTAAGCCTTACCTAAGAAATTATTTTTATATTAATTATAAAAATAAGTAAAAAAATTATTTTTCCATATTTTTTTTCTTAATTTTTTTGATTTTATTTTATTTTTAAAAAACTTTCAATTCCCTTAATTTTAATTAGCAAATTTTTAGTTTTATGTTTTACAATTTCCTTAATTATATTTATCTGTCACTTGATTAAATAAAAAATCATTTGATATTAATTATAAAAAATAATTAAATATATATTTTTTGTTTTTTTGTTTTTTTGGCTAACTTTTCTAATTTATATTATACTTTAAAATATTTTTTTCATTTTCTTCATAAAAATTTCCCTCCAAAACCACATAATAAAGGTCACGTAGGATAATCTTTGGCACATAAGCTTTTTTTTTTACAACTCATCAGCTTATGTGTATTTTTGTTTAAAGTCAACATGATTTAACGGATTTTCTAACGATTTGTAAGTAAACAAAATTATAATGAGTTGACTGTAAAAAAAATGGTTGATTGACTCAGTTGTAAGTTAATTTAAGATAGATTGACTTAAAAAACATTTATCCAGTAATACTTTCAATCATAATTTTTTGGGTTGGTGAAAATGAATTGGGTTTATGGTACCTTAAACGATTTTGATTCAATTAAATAAAGTCAAAAATACAATACTAGTCCTAATTTATGAGGTGAAAGTCTTGCCTTTCGCACGTGTATCTTAATCAAACATTTTCGTTAACTTTTATGAATTCTACCTTTGAAGTTCCTTTCTTGAAGCCAAGTTGTTATTACTAAAAGAACAAAACTTTTTTCTTGCAAGAAATAGAACAAACTAACAAACATGCCTCAAGGAGTATTTTTTACATTTAAAGTAGAAAGTGACAACTTTACAAAAGGTTTATATAGAATCCTAAAACAATAGTTGCTTGTTGAAAAGTGAGCATTTCTTTAACTTTAGAAAAGCAAGGCTTATTTGTTTGTGAGTTTATTTTATCTCTGGTGAGACTTTTTTCTTTATGTCAGGCTTATTTGTTTGTGAGTTTATTTTTTTTCTGGTGAGACTTTTCTCTTTATGCAACGCTTATTTGTTTGTGAGTTTATTTTTTCTTCCTCTAATGAGACTTAATTGGCTTTTGATATTGTAATAGTGTGATAATATACTTGATTATGAGATTATATTGTACTCTTCATAAAGGGGTTTAAAAAAAATTAATTACTAAAACTCACAAACAATAAACAAACATGGAAATCCTTCATTTCTTTAAAGGTTGGGTCTCAAATTTGAGACAACTAATATTATCCTTTTATACTTGGACAAAATAGATTAAGAGCTCAATATGCATGCTGGTGTGATAAATTAAAAAGCGTTGTCAAATTAAAATTTAAAATATTTTAATCTCTTTGAAAGCCTTTATAGTAAATAGATATTTTAAATTTCAAAATACTTTTGTCAAAAATAAATAAATTTCTATTTTTAGAAATTATTTTATCATAATTTTTTTATTGAATCTATCTATTTAAATTTAAATATCTAAACCCACAAACCAACTTTTAATTTAGTAGCAATTGTAGGGAAGGTTGATCCATCTGATGCATAGCTTTAATGAGGGTAAATCAAGGATAATGAGGAGGGATGGGAGGGAGAGTTGGTTTCAAGGAAGAGGGAGGATGAAGATGTAATAGAAAGAATATATCTTTTCCTTTTCTTTTTATGATTTTCCTTTCTAATTTCTTTTATTATTTTGTTGTTTTATTTGAAAAGACTATTATTCCCTTCTCACAAATTAGAAGGTAATTAATGGACCTAATGGTATTAGGTTATTCCATCTGTTTTTTACATGGATCTACTGTACTACAACTTCGAATTCAAGATTTAAAATTTAATTTTTGAAAAACCTAAATTATTACTATTTAGCTTAAGGTAAAAATAAACTAAAACTAGTACATTGTACTAAATGAACCAACGTTGAAGAATACAGTTTATACCTCTAGTTGGGCTATTATAAAGTGGACAATTATAGTTGTTAAATATTTCTTGCAACTGATATGCCCATGTGCTTAGGTGTGACGCCCCCAAAATAGGTCCACACGACTTATTTTGAGTCGTCAGATATCACACTACAGAAATCAAATACAAATTTTATTTATACAACTGTTGAACTGTCGAACAGAGTACGACAATACATAAGTTGTTAATTTTAATACAAATATATGTAACTCTCATGGCGCCTCGACCACAACACCTTACAATAATACTTTACATAAAAGTGCAGTCAATAACTGTTTTAGAAATTAAAATCTTTGGAAAATTCTCAAGGAAACCTTCGTACATGAGAGGCCATGCATCTAATTTATGATAGATATCATAAGACTCGAGAATTATCCTTGGTTGACCCAATAGACCCCAAAGAAAAATGAGAAGATGACTATCATATTCTTTCCAATGGTGAGTCTTCTCTTGACATATAATTATCTCCATTGTCTCCAATGGAGAATTATATTTCAACCAAACTCTAATATTATATAGGTAGTGCTCATAGATATAATCAGCAAGTGCATGTGCACAACCCTGTCTTATGATAACACGAAATCCCCTGTCATTAGACATCTTGTATAATAGTGGCAAAAATGGCCTTTCAAAGTTGGGTTCACCTCACCCTATTCGGTTCACCAAAATCAACAGTTAAAATGACGTATAAAATACGACACACTTATCTATAATTCTCAATAAAATTATTTCCATACTATTTTAGGAGAAACCTCAACAGCTATAGACCATTGTTCTATTCCCCTGTTACCCCTGCTCGACCCAGCAACATTTTTATTACTTGAAAAGAATTGTGAAGCAAAAGGGTGAGTACAACTAGCCTAGTAAAGAATATCATGACTAAAGATAATTAAATTATCAATAGCCTTCTTCATCAGAGATTTGGAACATATGGTAGATGATAAAACTTTGCAATCATAGTGGCAGCAGAACGAGCAATCCATTAGAAGAGTCAAATAAACCATAAAATCTATTATCTTTTACATGTTAAAAGTCCACCAACAATATTTTATCCCTGTAACATCAATCAACAGTTCATGTCCACAATCATGTGAATAACTCATAATCATAATTGTGATTCTAAATTCCTCTTCACACCTAGGACGAAGATAACTTTTATCACCTGTCTTTGCCTGAAACATCAAAGATCATGGTTATACCAAATCACAGTTCATGTTCATAATCATACAAATAAATTCATCTTTGCACTACGGGCCAAAAATATTCATTAACAGTTCATCTTTGCACTACAGGCCAAAGACATACAACTGTATTTTAGAAGAATCAAGTAGAGCATGATATCTACTATCTTCTACGAATTAAAAGTTTATTATCAATATTTTATCGCTGAGACTCAGCTCAATACATCACTGAATTATCCATGCACTATGACCAAAGATATTCGTTAGTATCACATCCATAAATTATTCATGCATTACGGGCCAATGATATTCATTAGTATCACGACCACGAACTATCCATGCACTACGGGCCAAGGATATTCGTCTTTTCACCAATGGTCATGATCATGTCAAACAATAATTCATCTTTATACCCTTGGCCGAAGAGAACGCATGGTTATGATCATACCAACATATGTCCATCAATGCACTATGGGCCAATGAGGACTTTTATCATATTATTTGTAACATTACGGTCATGATTATATCGAATAATCCATGGTCATAATCATACCAATCAACAGTCCATCTATGCACGTAAGCCACATATGACTTTCATTACAATATAAGCATAAGGATGATGACAATGATATAAGCATTAATCAAACGAAATCAAGGATAAATATTAAAGACTTTAAATTTATCCAGAGTTTAAAAATATCCAAATTGTCAACATGATACTGCTTTGTGGAGTAAAATAAAGAATAATATCCATGTATCAAAAATAATTTGGACAGAAAAAAAATATATTTTCCGGGTGAATAGTACCCCGTGAATAGTATCCTGTGAACAGTACTTCAGAAATAGTACCTCGTGAATAGTATCCCAGCATAAAAAGTGCCCCAAATACCCGAGTGAATAATATTCGGGTGAATAGTAACTAGGTGAATAGTAACTCATGAATAGTACTTCGACACGAAAAGTGTCCCGAATACCCGAGTGAATAATATTTGAGTGAATAGTAACCGAGTGAATAGTAACCCGTAAATAGTAACTCGTGAATAGTATTTCGGCATAAAAAATCAATAATTATCAAGAAAGCACAGAATAATATTTCCATGAAAAGATACTGGATGAAGCGCAAATATCAAGGATATTCTACTAATTTCACGGAGTATAGAAGCAATACTTCAACAAAATGAGTGTAAAAGTAAGAATACGAAACGAAATAATATTACTTACATACTACAAAGTATGGAAGAAAATATTATTTCATTCGAATATTGAACGAAGATAATATCTATACGAATACGAAAAATAATATATCTTCTGAATATGAAATAAATAATACCCCTTATTTTGGAAGAAGACTGGATACTGGAATAGTGAAGTAACAGACTACTCTTCTACTTTCTCTCTATAGCTTCTCTATCTATAATTGCTCTTGTGAGTCTTAATGAATTGGTGAGAATGAAAGAAGAATGAGCTTCTATTTATAAGAAAACATAGTTTCGATAATTGTATATTTTGGGGCTTAAAATATTACAGTATAATACATTCATCTTTTCCTCCATTTTTAATTTAGTCTTACAAGTATTATCAAACTTGCACCACCTCCCCTAATAGTACATCATGTGAATCAATAGTTCAGTCATGTGAATCAATAGTTCTATTGTTGCCTCTTTTATAGTTCTTATAAAAGAGCTCTAACTCATGCAAGTATACACGGGTCAACAAGTAATACAGAGTAAGTAAAGTATCGATCCCACAGAGAAAGTTATTAACTTTAGACTACTATGCATTAATTAACTCACTATATTTATATGCTAAGACTATAAACTTAATTGTTGATTTGAATCATTTATAATTACCAACTACAAATGAGAATATAAACGAATTAAATATGATGTGGAAACAATGAGATCCTAACTTCATTCAATATTTCATTCAATCGCCATATGTCATGCAAAAAGTGTTCACATATCACAGGATAATAGCCAAGGGCATAAAAGCGAAGTTATAACCATTTTCCAACGTACTATAACCAACTCACATATATCATCTACGGATGTTAGAATCTATGTAATCACCAATACCATCACAATTACCATATATCTATCTTGCAATTGCAATCCTATTGATTTTAAGCACAACCCTTATTCTAGCTCATACCAAGAAAACAAGATATTCCTATTTGTTTCACAAAATATGCAATCCCATATTTGCATGCTATCATGATTTCATCCATATTCATATGTTCATTTCCAATTCCATACAAATACTAACATGAAGATTATCAGTCATTCATACATACAAACCAACCATGATAGATAATCCATATGATATGCAAAACAAATCTAACATTTAGATGTGCAACCAAACGACATATTAAAATCCGTTAGGATCCCATAATGGAGTTTAGTTCATGACTGAACCAAAAGCCATTATGGGATCAAGGCTAAACATGATCAATAAACAAACGAATGGAAGAAAGTTAGAATGATCAAACCCAATCGTTGAATAGAAACCAATGATTAACTATTGAATCCACAAAGAATTCCCATAAACAATAATCAATATCCACGATGACAGAGATCTCCAAGAAGAAGTAGAGAAAAATAGACGTTATGGCTTTCTCCTACGTTGGAATCTCTCCCAAGGTGTAAACCCTAGTTTCTACTATGAAAAGAGAGAAGATGGAAGTAGCTATTTAGCCCCCAAGGGGTGGAATATGTCTTACATAATGATAATATGTCTAATATATAAGCCCTAATTGAATCCCTCACTCAATCACACTTCAATTGCTCTATTTAGTGAAAAGTCAGCTGTGGTCATCGCCCGAAGTCGCGTGGCCGCGCGCACGGGCGCTCAACTTGCAGAAAGTTGCATAAAATCGCGTTTTTTTGGCTAAGAGTCGTGCGGCCGCGCGCTAGTTCGTGCGCCCGCGCGCGTGTGATTTTCTGCTGTAGCGTGCTCTGATAAAATGGTCATAACTTTTGATCCAGGAAACGTTACGGGGCCTGCCACCTATCAAATCGAAGATATCGACGAGATCTACAACTTTCATTCTTTGATGATTGAGAAATTCTGGCCGGATGAAGGTAGAAATCGAGCTGGAAGGGACTGTTATGAAAGTGGTGAATCAAAACAAAATAAGAGTTTGACGTCCGTCTCAAGATAACGATCATAACTCTTGCATACGAACTACGATTAGAAGCGATTCAAGATGTTAGGAAAGCTATGAAGACGCTCTACAAAGTAAGCTAAGTTCCAAACCAAGAATATGAAGTAACATGGAAGCCCAAATGATATCCGGATTGCCTTTTCTTTGCATTTTCTTTGCGTTTCCTTACAATAATCGTTCACACCACTTCCAATCATAAAATCTACAAAATAAACACAAAATACATGAAAAGTAACTAAGACACATGAATATAAGCAACTAATTTAAGTAAAATATACTGGATAAATGCATAAAAAATCAACTTATCATCTATACATATAAAAAAATAGTTACAGTATAGTACATTCATCTATACCTCCATTTTTAATTTAGTCATGCAAGTATTATCAATCTTGCACCTCCCCCCCCCCCCTAATAGTACATGCATGTGAATCAATAGTACATACATGTGAACAAATAGTTATAAGCATATGAATTAATAGCAATTAATTGCTTATTTATCCGATTAATTATCCGATTGGTAAATATAACCTTCAGAAATCAATTATTATCAAAATAAATGTCGATTTCCACTAACACTAATAATCCCAACACAATGAAAATATCAAATTTATCTTTAATCAACACGAACTTATTCATCATTAATATTATAACTCACAATATTTAACAACCAGATCATTCCCAGGAAAGAGGGGGCTTTCCGATAAGGATTTCTCCTTATTGGCGCGCAATTAAGTGACCAAACCTCTCCTCGACAGAACTTTTTAGAAATTGTCAATATTGCAAATAAGATTAAGAATAACTTTGTCGTCTCAATTATTGAATTAATAATATAAATATTGATACTGTGACAATAATTGAATCAATAATATAAGAGATATTATGCAGCAATTACAGTAGTAATAATTGAGTATAACTGAGTGACTTCTCACGTAAACATCAATAATCAATACTGTGTGCTACTATGCAACCACGCGTATTACTATTTTTTTTACCACCGGGTATTTCAACAGTTTAACGGTAAAACTTTCGCCGTTATTTTTATAAAAGATAATTTCGCCGCTTTTCTAACTCCGATGAGTTATTCCGATTTAATGGGGTCCACTAATGATGGTGTAAATACGGATATTCCCTGACAAAAAGAATATTCCCCGACCAAATGAATATTTTATATCAACTTTCTTACTTTGCAAAATTTTCAAATATCACCCTTAACTTTAACCTTTTATCAATTTAACCATTTACTAAATAGAATAACAATTATCAGAAAATTGAATACTTTTATTTCGTAAAATTCGGGGTCTTACAATCTCCCTTCCTTATGAAATTTCGCCCTCAAAATTTACGTACCTAGTAGTTCGAAGAGATGAGAATACATTGCTTTCTTTTCGGATTGTACCTTCCCGGTTATTTCCTCTGTATCATGATTTTCTCATTGCTCATCTCCTATATTTCAGATATCATTCTAGAATACATCTTCAAAATAAAGGTTAATTGACATATCATAATTTGTCAACTTAAGTAAGAAAATTAAGTTTAGGTAGGACACACACTAGCGAAGGATATTACTCGTCTCTCCTCTCCTAGTTCTAATTCCGGATCTTTGCCAGAGACCATATCCCTAAGCTCTGATACCATTTGTGACGCCCCCAAAATAGGTCCACGTGGACCATTCTGAGTTGCCAGATATCACACTACAGAAAACAAATACAAACTTCATTTATACAACTGTTGAACTGTCGTGCAGAGTACGATAACACATAAGCTGTTAATTTTAATACAAATATATGTAACTCTCATGGCACCTCGACCACAACACCTTACAATGGTACTTTACATAAAAGTACAGTCAATAACTGTTTTAGAAATTAAAATCTTTGGAAAATGCTCAAGGAAACCTTCGTACATGGGAGGCCATGCATCTAATTTATGATAGATATCATATGACTCGAGAATTATCCTTGGTTGACCCAATAGACCCCAAAGAAAAATGAGAAGATTACTATCATGTTCTTTCCAATAGTGAGTTTTCTCTTGACATATAATTATCTCCATTGTCTCCAATTGAGAATTATATTTCAACCAAACTCTAAGATTATATAGGTAGTGCTCATAGATATAATCAGCAAGTGCATGTGCACAACCCTGTCTTATGATAACACGAAGTCGTCTGTCATTATACATCTTGTATGATAGTGGCAAAAACGCTCTTCCAAAGTTGGGTTCACCTCACCCTATTCGGATCACCAAAATCAACGGTTAAAATGACGTATAAAATACAACACACTTATCTATAATTCTCAATAAAATTATTTTCATACTATTTTAGGGTAAACCTCAACAGCTATAGACCATCGTTCTATTCTCCTGTTACCCCCACTCGACCCAGCTATACTTTTATTACCTAAAAGGAATTATGAAGCAAAAGGGTGAGCACAACTAGCCTAGTAAAGAATATCATGACTAAAGATAATTAAATTATCAATAGCCTTCGTCATCAGAGATTTAGAACATATGGTGGATGATAAAACTTTTCAACCACAGTGACAGGGGTACGAGCAATCCAGTAGAAAAGTCAAATAGACCATAAAGTACATTATCTTCTCCATTTAAAAGTCCTCCAACAATGTTTTATCCCTGTAACATCAATCAACAATTCATGTCCACGATCATGTGAATAACTCATAATCATAATTGTGATTCTAAATTCCTCTTCACACCCAGGACGAAGATAATTTTTATCACCTGTCTTTGCCTGAAACATCTAAGATCATGGTTATACCAAATCACAGTTCATGTTCATAATCATACTAATAAATTCATCTTTGCACTGCGGGCCAAAGATATTCATTAACAGTTCATCTTTGCACTACATGCCAAAGACATACAACTGTATTTTAGAAGAATCAAGTAGAGCATGATATCTACTATCTTCTACGAATTAAAAGTTTATTATCAATATTTTATCGCTGAGACTCAGCTCAACACGTCACCGAATTATCCATGCATTACAGGCCAATGATATTCATTAGTATCACGACCACGAATTATCCATGCACTACGGGCCAAGGATATTCGTGTTTTCACCAATGGTCATGATCATGCCAAACAATAATTCATCTTTGCACCCTTGGCCGAAGAGAACGTATAATTATGATCATACCAACATATGTCCATCAATGCATTGCGGGCCAATGAGGACTTTTACCACATCATTTATAACATTACGGTCATGATTATACCGAATAATTCGTGGTCATAATCATATCAATCAACAGTCCATCTATGCACGAAAGCCACAGATGACTTTCATTATAATATAAGCATAAGGATAATGACAATGATATAATCATTAATCAAACGAAATCAAGGATAAATATTAAAGACTTTAAATTTATCCAGAGTTTAAAAATATCCAAATTGTCAACATGATACTGCTTTGTGGAGTAAAATTAGAGAATAATATTCATGTATCAAAAATAATTTGGACAGAAAAAAAATATATTTTCTGGGTTAATAGTATCCCGTGAATAGTACCCTGTGAATAGTACTTCGGGAATAGTACCCTGGTATGAAAAGGGCCCCAAATACCCGAGTGAATAATATTCGGGTGAATAGTAATCAGGTGAATAGTAACCCGAATATTCCCCGACAGAAAGAATATTTTATAACCACTTGCTTATTTTAAAAAAAAAATCATATATCACCCTTAACTTTAAACTTTTATCAATTTAACCATTTACTGAATAGTAATTATAAGAAAAATTGAATACTTTTATTTCATAAAATCGAGGGTCTTACAATCTCCTCCTTATGAAATTTCATCCCCAAAATTTACGCACTGGTATTTCAAAGAGTTGAGAATACCTTGCTTTCATTTCAGATTCCATCTTTCCTGTCATCATGATTTCTCAATTGCTCATCTCCTGTATTTCAGATATCATTCTAGAATACAACTTCAAAAACAAAGGTTAATTTAACAAATTAACATATCACATAATATCCCGATATTATGGTGACCAACAAATAAGCTTAGGTAGACACACTAACGAAGGATTTACTCATCTCTCCTCCTAGTTCTAATCCCGATCTCCACAAAGATCATATCCCTAAGCTCGATATTAACCGTGGCGACCCCAAAATAGGTCCATTCCATCCAACCCATTCTGAGTCGCCAAATACATGGTACAGAAAATAACTACAACTTTATTACAACAATTGTCGTGCAAGATATGACAACACTTAAACTGTGAGTTTAAATACAAATATATACCAACTGTGACTCATGTCCCAACCGTGGACAGAACCTCATAATGACACCTTACATAAAGGTATAGTCGAAAACTGTTTTAGAAATTAGAATCTTTGGGAAATGTTCAAGGAAACCTTCGTACATGGGAGGTCATGCGTCTAGGTTATGATAGATATCATATGGCCACAGAATTATCCTTGGTTGACCCAATAGACCCCAAAGAAAAACGAGAAGATTACTATCATATTCTTCCCAATGATGTGTCTTCTCTTGACATATCATTATCTCCACCGCCTCTAATTGAGAATTATACTTCAACCAAACTCCAAGATTATATAGTAAAGGTCTCAGATATATATTTCAAAGCAAGTGGATGAACACAACCTGTGTCTTATGATGACACGAGGTTGTATGTCATTAGACATCTTGTATGATAGTGGCAAAACACCCTTCCAAGTTAAATTCACCTCACCTCAACATCTATAGACCACCGCTCTATTCCCCTCGTTATTTATTCGTCATTGTCAAAGCCTACACTTTTATTACGAAAGGAATTATGAAGCAAAAGGGTGAGCACAACAAGCTCAAGAAAGAATATCATGACTAAAGATAAATAAATTATCAATAGCCTTCAACAGTAATAAATCAGAGATTTAGAACATATGGTAGATGATAAAACTTTTCAACCATAGTTGCAGCGGAACGAGCAATCCATTAAAAGAGTCAAATAGACCATAAAATCTATTATCTTCTCCATGTTAAAAGTTCATCAACAATGTTTTATCCCTGTAACATTAATCAATAATTTCTGTCCACAATCACGTGTATAACTCATAATCGTAATTGTAGTTCTAAATTCCTTTCCTCATCAAGGACAAAGTTAATTTTCATCACCTGAAACATCAAAGATCATGGTTATACCAAATCACAGTTCTTGTTCATAATCATACTGATAAATTCATATTTGCACTACGGGCCAAAGATATTCATCAACGAGTTCATCTTTTGCACTCATGGCCAAAGATATTCAACAACATGTCATCTTTGCACTACGTGCCAAAGATATTCATCGATTAGTCATATTCATCTAAACACATGTTCATCTTCGCACTACTGGCCAAAGATATTCATCAGAAATCATTCATCTTTTCACTACAGGCCAAAGATATTCAATTATATCATCATTTAGGACTGAGGATGATGAAAAATATTTTAAAGAAAACGAATCCAGTGAAACAAAATAATAAATATTAAGGATTCGTACTTCAGCTATTCCATGTCAAAAAAATATCTCATAAATAATCATAGTGGAGTAAAATTCAAGAATGATTAAAACATGGATACAATCAAAGCTAGTATCCATAATAGATATATTGGACGAAAAACGAAAATTTAATTTTTCTGTGAATAGTGTCGTATACGTGAATAGTGCCGTATACGTGAATAGTAACTCTGACACCAAAAGATAGAAATTTCACAAAAACATCATCATGCTTCGTGAATAGTACTCGTGAATAGTAACTCATGAATAGTAACTCCGACATGAAAAAGTTCCAAATTTGATAAAAATTCAAACCAATATTTCAACATATTGATATTGAAGAAAGAATATCATTTATGAAGAAAATAATCTCCCTTACCTCAGAAAGAATAGTACTTCTGACTAGAATACTGGATATAGTGCTAAAAAAATTTGCACCGTATAGCAATACTCGAAGTACTAAAATATTCACAAAAATACGCTCGATATATAGCGAGAAAGAAAGAGAGAGAAATCTTTAGTTTCTGGTGTGATTTTCAATTCTAACCTAAGCACCCTATTTATAGGAAAATGCTTAGAACACCAAAGCAGAAAATTTAATATAATATTAATATATATATCAAAAATTCGTACGCCCACTTTCTCAGATCTGAATTCAGCCAACAAATCATTAAAAATAATTAAAACTTTCAAAAATCAATTATTTCGGAACTTCAGAACTTCTATAATTAATAATAAATAGCCCTTTTATCAGAAAATTTGAATCTCGCAATTTTTTTATAGGAAATTCAATTCTCTACAACTTTGCAGAAGAAAGTTTTTCCAAATTCCAAACAAAATTTGACCGAAATCCACATACGGACGATTTTACAGTCTATAATCAAATTTCAGTCAAGAAATGGGGTCCACCGACACACAAAACATGTGTTAATCATTTAATGCAACAAAAATACTCTTCCTCCTCATATACTCATATATCACACATTCAATATAAAAATATCATCATTATTATATTATAATAATATAATAAAATATTATTTTATCAGAAAAGATAAAATATCAATTTTCAACAATTGTCACTTTAAAAACTTTCTCCATCTATATCCACATAAAATAATTTTTTTCCTCATCATATAAATCAATAATTAATTATTCACAAATAATATTACGTAATCACAATCATCGACAACCAGTAGTTCCCAGAAAGAGCAGGGCTTTCAATAAGAATTTCTCCTTACCTACAAGTAATTAGGTGACCAAACCTCTCCTTAGATGTAACTTTCTAGACATTGCCAATAATGTTATCTAATAATATTATTTAGATAATATGAATTATTGCTCAGATAATAAAAAAAATATGTGTAGTGACAATTATTGAAACAACAATAATATAAAATATCAACGCAAAGCAATTATTGAATCAAAATAAAATATTGAGCGAAGAATTTCTGTAACAATTATCGAAAGTAGTGCCTTTCACGTAAGAATCAATAATTGGTGCAATACCATCATCGCTTGCAACAACGCTTATTACTGTGTTTTAACCACCGGGTATTCCAACAGTATTAACGGTAGTAACTACGCCGTTATTTAAAAAACTCCCTTTTGTCGTTTTTTTCATCCCATGCTTATTACATTATAGGGGCCCATTAAATGGTCGTCCGTCCGCATTTAATATTCCCCGAATGCAAGAAAGAATATATTTTATAACCACTTGCTTATTTTAAAAAAAAAATCATATATCACCCTTAACTTTAAACTTTTATCAATTTAACCATTTACTGAATAGTAATTATAAGAAAAATTGAATACTTTTATTTCATAAAATTCGGGGTCTTATAGTAGAAGTAGGAATACAAAACGAAATAATATTACTTACATACTACAGAGTATGAAAGAAAATAGTATTTCATTCAAATATTGAACGAAGATAATATCCCTACGAATACGAAAAATAATATCTCTTCTGAATATGAAATAAATAATACCCCTTACTTTGGAAGAAAACTGGATACTGGAATAGTGAAGTAGCAGACTACTCTTCTTCTTTCTCTCTATAGCTTATCTCTCTATAGCTTCTCTCTTTATAATTACTCTTGTGATTCTTAGTGAATTAATGAGAATGAAAGAAGAATGAGCTTCTATTTATAAGAAAACATAGTTTCGATAATTGCAAGTTTTGGGGCACGAAATATTACAGTATAATATCTTCATTTTTTTCCTCTATTTTTAATTAAGTCCTATAAGTATTATCAAACTTGCACCACCTCCCCTAATAGTACATCATGTGAATCACTAGTTCAGTCATGTGAATCAATAGTTCTATACATATAAAAAAATAGTTACAGTATAGTACATTCATCTATACCTCCATTTTTAATTTAGTCATGCAAGTATTATCAATCTTGCACCTCCCCCCCCCCCTAATAGTACATGCATGTGAATCAATAGTACATACATGTGAAAAAATAGTTATAAGCATGTGAATTAATAACAATTAATTGCTTATTTATCCGATTAATTATCCGATTGGTAAATATAACCTTCAGAAATCAATTATTATCGAAATAAATGTCGATTTCCACTAACACTAATAATCCCAACACAATGAAAATATCAAATTTATCTTTAATTAACACGAACTTATTCATCATTAATATTATAACTCACAATATTTAATAACCAGATCATTCCCAGGAAAGAGGGGGCTTTCCGATAAGGATTTCTCCTTATTGGCGCGCAATTAGGTGACCAAACCTCTCCTCGACAGAACTTTTTAGAAATTGTCAATATTGCAAATAAGATTAAGAATAACTTTGTCGTCTCAATTATTGAATTAATAATATAAAATATTGATACTGTGACAATAATTGAATCAATAATATGAGAGATATTATACAGCAATTACTGTAACAATAATTGAGTATAACTGAGTGACTTTTCACGTAAGCATCAATAATCAATATTGTGTGCTACTATGCAACCACACGTATTACTTTTTTTTACCACCGAGTATTTCAACAATTTAACGGTAAAACTTTCGCCGTTATTTTTATAAAAGATAATTACGACGCGTTTCTAATTTTACGGTTATTCCGTTAGGAGTCCATTAATGATGGCGTGTCGTAAACGGATATTTCGACGACAAAAGAATATTCTCCGACCAAACGAATATATTATATCAACTTTCTTACTTTGCAAAATTTTTAAATATCACCCTTAACTTTAATATTTTTATCAATTTAACCATTTACTAAATAGAATAACAATTATCAAAAAATTAAATACTTTCATTTCGTAAAATTCGAGGTCTTACATTAGGGGGGCATAGTCTTAATCGGACCGATTCTAGAATATATTGAAAATTAGGTACCGGTTGGACCGGTCTACCGAACCGATTAGCCAGTCCGGTATTGATTTTAATCCCATATTGTGCCAGTTGTTTTTTCATCTACGACAAGTTTCACAATTTCATCCATGATTCCATGAAAAAATTCTATAAATCATAAATTACATGAAGCACTAAGACAGGGCAGTGGGAAACAATCTAAATAGACATAATAAATTACATGAAAGGCATATATGTCGATGGGCTGGCAACAATCCAAATAATCAGTGCTCAACAAATCATCAATCCATCCGTCCAAAATCCAAAAAACCAAATAGACATACCACAAACAAATTAGTGACGCAAGCAAATTGCAATTTTTCAAGCAAGCAGAAGAAAAGACCCTATTGCAAGCCAACAGAAGAGACAAACAAATTGAAAACAGGCAGAAGAAGAGACAAACAAATTACCATGATTTGGAACCATAACCAAAGAGATCTTATTTATTATTGAACAAATTCAGAACTCCCAAATCACAAACCCAAATTGTTTTGCTCAAACTCATGAAGAAAAAATCAAAAATACACAGATCCATTACGCTAATGCTAATGAAGATATTAATGGAGGAGGAGAAGAAGATGGAGAGCCATAACAGTCAAACCCCTTCTCCACGACTCTTTCGGTGCTAACGAATTTTTCGATCTGTCGATGAAGAGTGGAGACAAGAGTACGAGACCAGGCCACCAGGGGGACGATTGTTGATGACGATGATGGGCGAGCGCCGAGCAGTAGTGGAGATCCGGAGATGAGATGGAGACTTGGAGTTGGAGAGAGCGATGAGAAGCAGACGAGAGAGTGAGAGACGGTAAACGTAAATCTGAGATTTGGGAATTAAGAAATAAAAAACTCTGAAGAGAAGTGAAAATAAGCAAGTAAATAAAATTAATATAATATTAAGTAATCGGTCCGATCCGGTTTATACCGAATCATCTGAATCATGTTCCGAAATCGGTACCATTTAATCGGTATATACCGGTTCACTGTACCAATACCGAACCGGTTCACATTTATCTCGAATCGGCCGGTTCGGACCAGTCCGATTCGTTCAAAAACCAAAAAATAGGTTTTTTTACGCACCCCAAAAAATAGGTCATTTTGATATTAATATCCCTATCTACCACTCCTTAGATTTGTTTATCAATATTTTATTTTTTGATAAAGAAGTTAATACTTTTTTTTTGATTGTTATTAAAATAGACAGTATGATTAATTTTTTATCTAAGGCTGTAAAAATAAGCAAACAGTTCGGGCTCGATTCGTACTCGCTCGACGAAAAGTTTGATTCGGCTCGACTCGAAATATAAATGAGTCAAATATGAGCACATTTCAAAGTTCGATAAATTACTCGAACCTCCTCAAATTGTAATTTTCTATTGATAGATCATATTCGTTCGAAAAGTTCAAACTGCTCGAGCTTGACTCAGAATCGGGCTCGACTCGGTAGCTAAATGAGCCTCAATCAAACTTTATTTTATACTCGATAAATTTTGTGAACTAAATCTGAGCAACTCAATACTCGGTTCGTTTATATCCTTATTTTTATCACACTTTTACCATCATTGCCATCATTATTCATCAGAACCGATTTAAAATACCTCCCTTAAATATTATATCTTTATTAAAACTACGTCGTTTCACTCTCTTTTAATATTATTTTATTTTTTAAAAGAAATTCCAAAACAACGTAGTTTTAATAAAAGAATGTTATTTAAGGAGGAATGCTAGATAAGAGAAATGCTATTGATCTTTGCTATATATATATATATATATATATATATATATATATATATATATATATATATATATCGTTCTCCTTAAATAGCATTCTTTATTAAAACTACGTAGTTTTGGAGGGCGGTGGTATTTTTTGTAAATACGCGGTGGCATCATCGTATTTATAAAAATACCACCGCTGGCGCCTCCAAAAACGCACGTAATTTTAATAAAAGAATGTTATTTAAGGAGAATGTTATTTAAAAAGAATGCTCTTAATATATATTATATATATACCATCGCGTCCTCCAAAACTACGTCGTTTTGATAAAAGAATGTTATTTAAGACGGAATCTTTATTTAAAGAGAATCTTCTTGATCCGACCGTATATATATATATATATATATATATATATATATATATATATATATATATATATATATATATTCAAAATATACGTGTTAAGACAGAGTCTTTTGTGATAAATTTATATGTATGTATTTAAAAAGTATTCTGTAGAAAGTATAAATTTTAAAATATTTCCTCTCAGTGTATATAGTCAAACATCCACTAATTTTGGTTTTGTAGATTTGGGTAGTCTCCTAAATTTAAAATAAAATGTCTTTGTTTTTAATAACTCTTCTTAATATTTTTAAAAAATTAGATATTTGGGTTCAAAACAAATTTTATTAAAGTGATTTTTTTTTTGTGCTGAAACACTTATAATAAAATTACACAATACAACTTATCCTTAAATTTGATACCACACAATTTATCATTGATATATGTAAAAACACTTATATAACTGTGTAACTAAATATTATTTTACCCTTTTATAAAACCACTATTATAAAAAAATTTAGTATTTGTAGTGTTAGGTCTCTAAACTCTTTAATAAGTTATATTTAGAATAAATTATATTTAAATTAAATTATTCATAAATTAATAAAATTAGAAAATTAATATTTTTATATGTATTTTTATATTTCCACATAATTTTCTTCCACATAAAGATACACTGAATTTAGGTTACGTGAGAAGAAACTATGTAAAATATTAAAAATATATTAAAATAGTGTATTAGTGTTACCCTAAAATTAATATTTATATATACTAAATTACAGTACATGACACAATATTTTGACGTCTATACATTCAACATCTTTCCATCCAATTTAATATTCTTAATTATGCTTGACAAAAATAGCCTTAACAAACCCACGCGTCTAAAATACTACCGTGCTAATCTAAAGCAGCATCTATGACCGTCAGATCAAACTAATCTATTCATCCTTCTTTCTCTTACCCAAATCGCACATAACATTTCATACTCACTCTCAATAGGTAGGTTTTTGACGAACTGTCGAATTGCTCCCAAATCGCCGTCTCGCAATCAATATCAACAAATCATGGCGACCCAGATTAGCAAAAAGAAAAAGGTTAGTTCGTACAATCCCCATTTCCTCTCAATTTTGGATGCTTTAAATAAATAAATAAACAAATAAAGTAATTGGATTCCATTTTCATTTTGCTGATTTCATGGTTTCTTTGGTTTTGTTTTGTTTTAGTGAAGTGAGAAACGACTGGGACCGGTAGAGAAGAAATTCAGAATGAGATGGTATGAACATTGATTTTTAAATTAATATATACTACTATAAAATTACATTGTTGGTGCATTGTTGGTCTACGTTCATCTTCTGATCTCAGTTTGTGTGAATTTTTTAATTTCTTTTCTTGGTTGTCTTAGAAATCAATCTGGATAGTTATGAAAAAATTGTGGATAACTGTGGCTAATTGAGGACAATTTTTATTTCTTTTCGCTAGAGCTCTGGTTGATTTTAGGTCCCCCAAATGGAAGAAATCTCTGTTTTAAATTTTAAGTGATATATAACCTTTTAATTTGGGGTCATGATTTCATATTTTGCCTAATCTGGGTAATGTAATTTGTGTTTCTCATTTATGTAATCTGATCTCATTATCACTGCTTTCATGGCCCAATATCTGGTTTTTGACTTCACCTTTTTTTTTTCCGGTTAAACTTAAATTCAAGATCATTTGGACGTCAACAAACCAATTTCCTGATGGCGATTGGTTCTGCCCATCATGCTGCTGCAGAATTTGTGGCCAGAGCAAAATCAATAAAGACATGGAAGAGTTTACGGATAGTAGTGTTATCAACTGTCATCAGTGTGAGCTTCAATGTATGTTTGCTTGAACCTGGGCATAGCAATATTCCAAAGACTCGATCACTGTCAGTACATGTTTTACTGCTTTATTTATATATATATATATATATTTTCTCCACTTTATTAAAACAATCGATGAACTTAAATTTGTTTGTCTCATCAGTGGACATGGCTACCAATTGTTATGAGCATGCTTTTCAACTGTTTTTTGGTTTTATTACTGCAGATAGCTATTAAAATGTACAAGGTTGTTTGTGAAGAAAGGTTCTTACTGTGGGCAGTTTGTAGCTTTCAGTTGCAGGTTATGCCTGCCTACCTGCTGCTTTCCTTTTCAATTTTCCTTGCACAATGTGCTTTAAAGTACCCATTTATTTAACTTCTGATTTGTATCGACATCAGGTGGGCCAGAGTAACATGAACTGGATAATGTTCACCTGCTTTCTTCGGATGACTTTCATTGCTTCATTCCCATTCAATGACCATCTTCTTTATCTGGTTCGTATTTAAATATATATGTATAATATCCAAATTATTATATTATGCTTTTTTATATATATATATATATATATATATATATATATAATTTTTAATCCATTATTGGGAATGGGGGGAATGTGATCTTCTTCTTCTCTCTCTCTCTCTCTCTCTCTTTATTTAAGTATGGGTTGGTTATTAATTTGAAGAGTTATCTGTTTCTGGGTTTTGCAGATTCAACTTTCTATTTGATTTTGGAAATATATTGCTACTGTTTTATGTAAGTTTCTCTTTGCAGTATGAGTTTTAGATTAGTGCTTACTTCTGTTGAACATGGTTTAATGTGTTTGGTGTCTAAATCTTAAGTTTATTTGATGCTTCTTTGCCTTTTTCTCATATGAGTATTATCTGATATGCTTGGATTTCTGGCTAAAATGTGGAATTGGAAAGTAGTTGTTCTCATGGGTTGGTATTACATATATTATATAATATATTGTTTGTAGAAACTTTCAAGCCAAAATTTATTTTTGGAGGAATGTGTGGCCTTTTCAGAATTTCTTGGGACTGATTTGCATCAGTTCTGGAAGGATTGAGCATTGATTTCCTTGATGAATATTCTTTATGGAACTTGCTTAATATAGGCAGTTATTATCAACATTTGGGTTGTATGTGGTAGTCAACGAAATCTATATGTATGTCCTTTGAACATTTCACTTTTTCCCTTTTAGATTATCTGATATGCAAGAATGAGATATAGTTTCAGGCACCGACAACTCAAAATGGAACACTTTCCTGCAATACACAAATATAATCAGTTTGCTGCCTAGATTTACTGAAAAGGGATGTATTATAACACTGGATATCACCGTCGTACATCAAGCACGTAAATATATGTGGACTTCCTTTTTTTATTACTCACTCTGTCCAAATGTAGGTAAACTTTCTTTTCTCGGAATGTCCAAAATTAAGTGACATAATTCACATAAATGCCTAAATTGTTCAATATGACTTTATTATTCTAATGTTTGGAAAAGATAGTTTAAAGTTTTGAAACTCCGTTCCATATACCAGTGCATTACTTTTAAAGAAATAATGCAAATCAAAGTTAAAGTCCTCTGGGTAAACTATGTCCCAAAGGGGCTTAAAATGGGACAGTGAGTGTACCATGTTTAATATACACCAGTACACCACCCATCCCTACGTGCACTAGGGTGGTTGATGGTTGAATAGCACATGTAGTATAAATTGTGTTTGGATAACTATTTTAGATTAAACTCTTTCCATTTCTTCGGGATATTTTGATTTTGTGCTTTACATGATTGGTTTTTTATTGCCTTCACAATGGTATATGTTCTCGATGATTGTGGCTTCTTCCATCTTCTCTTCTCCTGTTACAGAATCTATGTGTAACTGTTGCACATTGCCCAATTAATTAACGATTTCAAAAAAGTAAAAATGGTATGTTTTGTTTATTTGATGATTTAGTAGTTTGTTGCTACTTAAACTTGAAATTTGACATATGTTGGTTTATGTAAATAAATAATAAAAAAAAAACATCCTTTGTAGTTATCTGTATTATTTATAGACATTAATAATGATTTTAAAGTTGGCTAATGGTGAGGAGCATGGTTAATGTGGCAGATAAGTTTGTAAGCAGGCATGTATAAATAGATTCTGTAGCATATTGAAATATGGCAATAAAACAAACCAATGTTTTCTCTTTTGGGGTCATGCTTCTAGAGTTGGTAAATTTTGAATAAATTTGTGCTGCATCCTTGACCTGACTATTGTTTTCTTTTATTTTTCCTTATAATAATTTTTCTATTAGCTTTATTGGGTCACTACTTTTTGGTGAAAAATTATGCAGTAATGCTTTTGTGGTTGATGATAAATGATTGTCACTTTGGACTTTGATTTTTAGGCTAATTTTGGTATATTTTTTGTATTACCTTAGTGTTGAAGAGGCAAATAAAAAAATTTATGCATGTAGCACAACTTATAACGGCTTTCAGGTTGAAGTGTCGGAGGAAATGTCAGAAAAGTTTAAAGGTGAGTATATAGCCTTGATTTATTAATGAAGGATGAAATTGGTTGCTGATGATTATTTTCAAAATTTGTATAATCAGGTCTGCCTGGAGTTGTATTTGTTTTGCCAGATTCCTACATTGATCCAGTTAACAAGGAGTATGGAGGTATGATTAATCTCCAAGTTTGCTTAACTAATTCCACTTATTCCTAAGTCTTTATCTTTTTTCTTTTTTTGGAAATTAGATATTTCGCTCTTTCATGCATTTTTATTCACTTAGACTTGCATTACTGAAAATATCAGGAGATAAGTATATTAATGGAACAATCATACCCAGACCACCTCCTATATCATTTGCAAGGTTAAGTGGAAGGTATGGTAATCGAAATAGGGATTTCAATCGGCCAAGATGCTCCTATCAACAAGGGAATTCAACATTTGACAACCAAGGGTCCATGCAAGGGAATGCAAGGAACTTTGGGCCACCACAAAATCCCCCACCTCAGCAGAATTAGCAACCTCAAATTTTATTCAAACAAGCAAGAAGGTAACTACAACCCATCTTTTTATATATTAACTGTCCATTTATTTTTTAATTTGTTTGATCATATATGGTTGGGGCTGTTGTTGTTGTGCTGTGTTTGGGGACCATGAAGGGTCCGGAAGTCATAAGGTTGGGATATATGAAGAAGTACTTGTGTTTTGTATGTATAAATAAAACCATGTAGTGTGCTTATATGGACTGCAGTTACAGTGTTTGATATAATGCTTGAGAGACAGTTGTTTGGTGCTATATGTTATGTTAACTATGTAGTCAAGTCCAGGACCATGTCTATGTGTTATAATAATAATCAAATGCTTTAGGATTAACTTGGATAGCTATGTAGTTACATGTCTAAAGCTCAAGTAATGGGGTTGTTATGTGTCAATGGCATGCTTAGAACCTTTTATTTTATATTTTTTAATGGTAGATGAGTGGTATCATACATCTTCAACTATAGTTTGCACTTGTAGTAAAACTTTTGTACTAGCAAATCACATAAATCTATGAATTAGCATTTGAGTCTCTTTTATGGTTAATTTGTGTAGATTAAAATATTTTGGTAATTCTGTCTTGTGTAAAGATTTAATTCTCTGTGCAACTTGTGTGGAGAGGTGCATGTAGGTGATCCACCTCATAAGATTAAAACATGCAATGTTATTGGTAGCCTACCAAACAAGGAGCATGTTTGGGAGAAAAGGTGCCTTGAAAATGTTTTGCCTGTTGTTGAATCCTTTCATCTGTATGATCGCATAGGGAGAGCTGTATCACACAATGAGCAGTTCCAAGTTGAGAGAATCCCAGCAATTATAAAATTGTGTGTTCAAGCAGGCATGAACATCCTTGAGTACCCAACTAAGAGAAGAGAGTTCCCTGTCTATCGTGTTGCTGGCAGGATGCTAGATTTTGAGAAGAGGTTTCCAAATGATGTTGCATCTGTAAAAGACATAAATGAATATGGATTTTGGGAGAGGAGAGTAAAAAGAAGTTGATTCAAGATGAGAAATCATTGGAATTTCTTGATGATGATTTACAAGGTCTGTTTTCATAACTTTCATTGTATTAAAAGCAACAATACATAATACAACCTGTTGTACCATTGGATTTGGCAAAACTTTGTACATTAGGTTGCCGAGTTTAGTGTCTAAGAAGAACATTTTTATTGTTAAGTTTAACATCACGTTTTCATCAGTCTCAATTTGAAAGTATATTTTGAAAATATGAAACGACCCTTTTTTTGGGGATATATTTTCCAAATACTTATAGTTCTTTTTTATACCTTTCACTTGGTAAAAACACTAAATATATACATGTTTGTGCAAAGTAAAAACACTAAATATCTACAATTGTGTTTCCAATAAATTAAAGCTCCAGTTTAGCTGTGGTGTTTTTTTGGCAAAAATACTACAAAGTCATACAAATTTGAGACAACAAAGAGCCTCACTTTCAAAAACTTCATGTAGGGTGGTTGCTTTTAGTGAAACGATTTTGCCAAGAAAATTGTTTAGAAAAAAGGTACCAATTATTGACAAGTAACTAACAAATATTTTTTTTTCTTTCAAAAACTTGATACGGTTCACTTACATAATGTCTTGAATATAAAAAAAGAAGAGTATAAAAAATGATTTGTTCACAAGTTGAGGTCATTTACTTTGTCATTAGCCTAAAAGCAAAAATGATTTATTCATTTGTTTTTCTGTATAAAATTTGATCATCGCACAACAATTTATCATAATCTTATTATATTTTAATTTATTAATTGTATGTACACATTTATTATTAAAAAATTAAATAATCTCGCCGCAACGCGCTTGTTTGTATCTAGTTCAACTTACTAAACACGTGTAATCAAATACTAATATTTTTAAAATTTTAAGAAAAATTTAGAGCCAAGCCGTATAAGCCGAGTATTATATAGAAGAAGATAAAAAAGCTGCTGGTACAACCGCCTCCAGACGTCACAACTAACACCGCAACATAATACCTTCGCTTTCACTTCCCCCTTCCTCCACACTTTCAGACACCAGCAAACTCTCTCTCTCTCTCTCTCTCTATCTAGAAATATATATACATGCATATATACGTGTATATATACATTGTATCGATGAAATCTAGGCCTACTCTGAGTACACTAATCAACATTAACTTTCGTCGCAACTGGACCGTCCAATTATCCATTTCTGAAGCCCCGAAGCTTAATCCTCTCCATTTTTCAAGTATGTTTTGAGTCTCTCTCTTTGATTCTGGACTTTATTGTTGACCACTGTTTTGTTGTAGTATTTGGCGGTCTTCAACGATCTGAGACTCTGAGTGTTCATAAATGGGTTTTGTTCTTAATTGTTTAGGGTTTTAATCCAAGGAATAGTGAATTTTGATCTTTGAAACTTGCTTTGTTTATTAAGTGCGTTACTTTTTGGTAAAACTTACTCAACTCTGTATAATTTTATAATTTTTTTATGATTTGTTATGATGGTATTTATTTGTTTGGGGGGGTCCAATATCTGTTTCACTTTCTTATAACAATTTATTAATATAATTAATCATTGGGACTTATAGGTTTGGCTATTTGAGTAACATAAGTTGTATTTGAATTTGAATTTGCAGGCGAAGAGATCTAGATTTATTCACTGTTGTGTGGCTCTAGACTTTTTTAATGTTGTTTTGGATTGTTTGAGGAATAACAATGAGTGCTGAACTTCTGGAAATTGAACCACGGGAACTCAAATTTCTATGTAAGGCTGAATTTCAATTGATTACTTCTCACCCTTATATCTCTTTGTATCTGAATTAGTACATACACCTAGCTGTAAAAATTCCTAATTGAGTGAAAGGGAGGCTAATTACTTTGAAAAAATAATTTTGGCTTCATACTTGAGGAATTTAAATTGGGTGCCTTGCAAACTTGATTAAGCCATTGTTGTTTCTCTCTTGATGGTTTTTGTTTTTTCTGGTAACTTTTACCTGATTAGAAAAAGAATATGAAGTCCCAAATTCTATTCCTAAAGACCAATTATACATACATAAAATGAATGTCCTTCAAGTGCTAATTATTTACAATGCCTGCCATTTTGATGGTAGGATGTATACATAGGTTTGCAGTACATTTTACTACTGTAATCATTACTGCACAATGTTATTATGTCAGGGTACTAAGAGGTCTACCTTAGTTACACATGTATTCTTAACATATTCAATATTTGAAAGTAGTTTTTTAATATCTTTAAGGATAGTTTGTCTTTTAATTTCAGTGATTTGATATTGCAATGCGTTTATATAAAAAAAATGTCTTCTATCTTTTGTGGATAAAATTTCTTGTTTTTTTTGTAGTTGAGTTAAAGAAGCAAAGCTCATGCTCTGTTCGACTAGTCAATAAGACCAATCAACATGTTGCTTTTAAGGTGCAGATGACTTTGGTTGTTTACAACAGCATTACTTATGGGAGTATGCAATGTTAAATGGAATTTGGATTTTAATATAATTTAGCCATTATATTTGCAGGTGAAAACAACATCTCCAAAAAAATATTGCGTACGACCAAACACAGGAATCGTGAAACCAAAATCAATATGTGATTTTATAGGTACGTTCGTCATTTGAATTGTGAATGTAGTTGGGAGTTCGATGTGTAAAATAACAGGGACTGATCCAGATATCTTATGCAATACAAGTGTATATTGTGCGAGTATTCCCATTTACCATTTATCTTATAAAGTTAAATGTTAATATATGTATCGGAGGCAAATTGATTTAAAACTGGCTGCATCTAAAAACTTATCAGTGAGACACTAACTATTTTATGGAGATGGTAAAGATTTTATTATAACATCAAATCTGAAATGCATTTTGTTCCGTCCTATAACTCTTGAGGTTTAGCAGTTTCTTTTAGAAGTTATTGTTGACTTAATGACTTCACTAGCATTTCTGGATAAGTGAAATATTGAAGTTAGTTGCCCATGGCAATGGTGAATTGGTGATTGCCCATGATAAAATTGATTAAATATCATTTAGATAGCTGCAATATCTTTAAAGCCCTTAGTATGAGTTAAAAATTGTTTTCTAGTTGGTAGTTGACTGTGTAATTTTCTGCCTTGAAATTAATATTTGAAGAAAACTGAATATTGCAAAACCACGGTTATCACTGGTCAAGACATTGTAGTTTTGATGGTAGCGAGATGACAACTAGGGTACACTGTATACATAGATATCAGCTGATACTTTTTATGAATCCTTGTTACTTAATATGTTAATTTTATGTGGTCTGGGAAGATCAATTTCTGGCATGAGGGAGGTGCAGTAAACTGCCAATACGTGCTGGTAGGTAAGAGGAAAGGAACTTATGTTGTTTGAGTGTTGAACTCGTGCCAGTGAGGAACCTCAACTGTTTTTCCAGATGGAACAACAGTTTAGACTAGAAAGAAATAATCCCAATTCATTGGATATTTTAAAATTTGATTGAATATGTGCATTAGCTGAGGCTTCTTCTTCAAAAAAAAAAAACAACAAAATTCTCGGTTGAGATTATAAGCCAGAACTTATGCGTCTTTTGCGTGCATCTGTAAAGGTAAATAGATTGAGATTTTAGTGCCAAAGATATACAAGCTGCAAGGTAAGTGACCAGACCAGTAGAAGGAACGATGGTAAGGTGGAATGTTAAGTGATGTGATAAAAATATGTAACTGCAAGTGCAGTGTCACATTGACTGACAAGTACATTGACTGACAAGTACATGTCGAACCCACAGAGACTAGATCAATTCTTTAATATATCCTTAATTAATATTTTAGGCAAATTAGAAATAAAAATGGTGGAGAAGATTTATTAACTAAATTATGCAAACTATTAATTAATAACGGAAACTATTAATGAGAAAAGATACCTAGGAATCAGAATCCACCAAATATTAACATAATAAATAATTTCTTATTTACTAAATTAACTCCCAAATTATTTTCCCTTCCCTTTAAAAATAATGATTCATATAATTAATATGGGCAAACATAAGTTATGAAAAATTCACAGATTAACTATAACTTATCAAAACCTCGCAATTAATATAAAAATCATATGCAATTTATGCGGAGGAAAATATGAAGGCGAAAATAATTAGGCATTAATTTTGAAACGGGAAAAAAATATTATTATGAAATACTTAGTTTCATCATAATCCTAGGTATTAGAAATTTAGCTAGCCATGGTATTAAAAACAAAAACAAATAATATTAGTACTACTATTTGCATGAAATAAGAACGATAATTAAAAAGAGAATTTCTATTATATAAATAAAAGAAAGTTACAAATACTCCCTCACAGTAGTAGTACCACACGTGATTGGAATAAAAAAAAAAAAAGACAAACTCTAAATATCTTACTCCCTTCTACACTAGTGAAAAACTAAGAAAAAGAAAATAATAAATGGTCTTTTCTCTCTAAAACAAGAGGCCTATTTATAGGGAAAATAACTTTGAACCCTAATTTAGATTCATTGAACTTGGACACTTTTGTTCCCTTTCCATGTAGGTTTCTACTTCCTAGATCAACTTCTCAAAAAGATCTTCTAAATAGACTTTCATTTCTCTTGTTGGATTCGACTTGCACACCAAGATTGTTCCTCCTCTTTCCTTCTCCTTGTAGGATTCTTCTTGGATATTCCTTGCATGAATAAGAGCATTAAATTTCGCTTGATCACCAAGATTTTAACTTTATTGCAACAAATATAGGTTTAGAGTAAGGTCAATTTGATTCTCTTGAAAATGCTCAAAAGGTGTCAAACTTGATTCAACTATAGGTTTCAATCTAGAGTAAGATTTTTGGGCTGTGGTGTCCAACATCTCATTGACCTCATTCAAGTATTCAGTTTCATCCCAATTTTGACCAAAATGATTTAGACAGAAGTTAATAATTTCATCTTCCCCCGTAAGTTCATTTTCCGATATTTTCTGAATCATGTTCACTTCAACGGACTGGTCAAACAAATCACTAGGTTGCTCTCCCACATTAAACACATTTAAGTCAATTGTCATGTTTCCAAATGTCAATTTCATTAGTCCATTTCTATAATTAATTAACGTATTAGAGGTTGCTAGAAATGGTCTACCTAAAATAACAGGAATTTGACCCTTGGGATTGACAACAGGCTGGGTTTCAAGAACAACAAAGTCAACAGAGAATACAAAATTGCCAATCTTAATGAGTACATCCTCAACTATTCCCTTTGGCACTTTAATAGAACGATCAACTAGTTGAAGTGTGACACTTGTCTTTTTCAGCTCCCCTAAGCCCAATGTTTGGTACACAGAAAATGGTAAAAGGTTCATACTAGCTCCTAAATCAAGTAAAACCTTTTCAATTAAGGTGTCACCTATGATGCATGAAATAGTAGGACAACCGGGGTCTTTATATTTCACAGGGACTTGGCATGACAAGATTGAACTAACATGGACTGTTAGAAAAGCTTTCTTAGGAACATGAGTGGTTCTTTTGTGTGTGCACGAATCTTTTAGACATTTAGCATATGAGAGAACTTGTTGAATGACATTTAGAAGGGGAATATTAATTTTCACTTGTTTGAACACTTCTAGAATTTTGTCCAACTGGGATGATTGCTTGTTTGAAATAAGTCTTTGAGGGAATGAGGCTTTTGGTTTGAAGACTTTTTTAGTTGACTCATAAGGTGTGGTTTGATCATGTTTTGACATATGCTTAGTGGATGGGCCTACTGACTCAGAGTTTGTGGGCTTTTCAGGCTGGGGCTGACTTTGAAGATGGATTGTTAGATTCAACATTTAAATTTTTCTCTTCTTCATTATCAATGCCAACATGATTATTAAAATAATTTTCAGACCTTAAAGAAATTATAGAATTCACATGATTGACTTGGTTGTTTTCAAGTGAATTAGCATGATAAGGTTTTTGATTAGGAATGGAAATTTTGGATTGGTCTCTCGGGTTGACTAGAAGCTTACCCTCTCTCTTTCACTAACTATAGTGGCTAATTGACTCATTTGGATCTCTAGACGAGATAAGACTTGGTTAGTGTTTTGCATGAAATTATTGAAATTATTATGAGATTTCATTAAAGTTTCTATGCTCTTCTCTAAAGTGTCAAGTCTCTTTTCACTTTCATTAGAACAACCTGGTGGATATTGGGTTGTTGAACTTGAATTTTGGTACGGACTAGGATTTGGCTTTTGATAAGGTTGAAAAGATTGATTTAGAGACTGATTGGCTTGATTTGGAGAATTATTTGAGTAGGGTCCTTGGTTCCATGCAAAATTAGGATGATTTCTCCAACCTGGATTATAAGTGGGTGCAAATGGGTCATTCCCAGCATTCCCAGGTCTTTGAAACATTGCATTGGCTTGTTCATATTCTTCTGGTTGGGGCATGACTCTAGGACATTCCTCAATCACATGGCTTGGTGAATTACACCTTAGACACAAAGGTGTTGGTGTTGAGACTTGGTTCACGTGTGATTGTCCCCTAGTTTCTAAAGCTTCAAGTCTTTTAAGTACACCAGTCAACTTAGTTTCGGTAGCAATTGAATTGTCAATTATATGAACACCCCTAGATGAATTAGGTTTATTGGTCTCTCGGGTGGTTTCCAATTGCATGGTTTTTTCTGTTAAGTCTTCTAAAAACTCCCAAGCTTTTTCCTCAACATTATTCAAAAAATCCCCTTGACACATTGACTCTAACATTGTTTTAGTGGGATAGTCTAAACCTTCGTAAGCTATTTGACAAAATCTCCATTTCTCAATTCCGTGGTGTGGGCATTGGGATAACAAATTTTTAAATCTATCAAAATATTTTCAAAAGGACTCTTTTTCAAGTTGGCAAAATTGATGGATTGCAGTCCTAATTTTAACAGTTTTATGATTTAGAAAATATTTTTTTAGAAATGTAACAACAAATCCCTCCTAGGTTGATATGGAATTATTTGGTAGGCTATATAACCATTTTTTAGCATTATCTTTTAAAGAAAATGTTATAAATCTTAGCCTAATTGAGTCATCAGACAATTGTTGAATTTTCATTATGGCACAAACTTCCTCAAATTCCTGAATAAATAAATATACATCTTCTATCCCCGTGAACCTAGGTAACATATTTATAAAATGTGGCTTAAGTTCAAAATTGTTACCAGTTACCGATGGTAGACTGATACATGAAGGTTGGGCAGAGCGGGAAGGATAACATCGATCCCTTAAAGAAACAGTTTGTGCGCCCTCCATTTTTCTTAAAATAGGATCTTTTAAAGTGAAATTCGAAAAATCAAGTTTTCTCACTAATCGGGATGTTTCGTCCCTAATCCACACTTTTTGCATACACTACTTAGCAAACAAGCAGATAAGCACAAAAAAAACAAATAATAATAAAAAAATAACAAAAATTATTTCTTGGTCAACCTGAATAAAATCTAGACAGCTCCTAACTGTAAGTTACACCGCAAGGTCCACCAAATTCGAAATTAATCACACCACTAGCCAGGTAAGTGTAAGAAAGGTGGGAGTCTCTCCGTAGATACGGTGACTAATTGAATAACCACACAATCTTTAGGCGTATACCTTTTGAACCTCTTGCCTAGACACCAGTAGTTTGATTAATTTAAAATTCAGACTCCTCTTGGAGTTTCTTATCCTAATTGAGCTCGAGAGTCTTAGGGGCCAACGTCTACTTGATTTTATTAGGTCATGGTTATGCAAAATGCAAATTGGGTTGTTTGTGGGCCAAGGAAAGGTGATGAAATCCCCACCTTATCTTGTTACAGGTTGTGCCCTTAATGTTAGATTAAAGATGAAAATGCATAAATAAATAAACTATAAACAAATAAAATGTCCTAAAACGATGTGAATTACAAAAGAAGGAGAAATTTTGACGTACTTCAATCTTCCAGCAATCAACCACAGTTTATATTTGACAAAAAAAAAAAAACTAAAAAACCTAACAGGATGTGCTCTACGTGAGTGAATACATGAATGCAACAAATAAAAAAAAATATAAAAAAAACTAAACTACTATTTTTTATTTTTTTTAAAAAAAATATGAGATCACAATAATATCAAGAAAGCTTGACAACAAAATCTTAATCTTTTCACTCCTTCGATCCGCTTCAATAATCCTGGAAAAAAATAATTGAGTTAAAACTAATTCGAAAAATAAAAATTAAGGAATAAATAAAAATTAATTCTAGTCCCCGGCAACGGCGCCAAAAACTTGATGTGATAAAAATATGTAACTGCAAGTGCACAATGTCAAATTGAAGAACTGACAAGTACAGGTCGAACCCACAGAGACTAGATCAATTCTTTAATATATCCTTAATTAATATTTTAGGCAAATTAGAAACAAAAATGGTGGAGAAGATTTATTAATTAAATTATGCAAACTATTAATTAATAACGGAAACTATTAATGAGAAAAGATACATAGGAATCAGAATCCACCAAATATTAACATAATAAATAATTTTTTATTTCCTAAATTAACTCCCAAATTATTTTTCCTTCCCTTTAAAAATAATGATTCATATAATTAATATGGGCAAGCATAAGTTATGAAAAATTCACAGATTAACTATAATTTATCAAAACTTCGCAATCAATATAAAAATCATATGCAATTTATGCGGAGGAAAATATGAAGGTGAAAATAATTAGGCATTAATTTTGGAACGGAAAGAAAATATTATTACGAAATACTTAGTTTCATCATAATCCTAGGTATTAGAAATTTAGCTAGCCATGGTATTAAAAACAAAAACAAATAATATTAGTACTACTATTTGCATGAAATAAGAACAATAATTAAAAAGAGAATTTCTATTATATAAATAAAAGAAAGTTACAAATACTCCCTGACAGTAGTACCACACGTGATTCGAATAAGAGAAAAGACAAACTCTAAATATCTTACTCCCTTTTATACTAGTGAAAAACTAAGAAAAAGAAAATAACAAGTGGTCTTTTCTCTCTAAAACAAGAGGCTTATTTATAGGAAAAATAACTTTGAACCCTAATTTAGATTCATTGAACTTGGACATTTTTGTTCCCTTTCCATGTAGGTTTCAACTTCCTAGTGGCAATCAACTTCTCAAAAAGATCTTCTAAATAGACTTTCCTTTCTCTTGTTGGATTTGACTTGCACACCAAGATTGTTCCTCCTCTTTCCTTCTCCTTGTAAGATTCTTCTTGGATATTCCTTACATGAATAAGAGCATTAAATATCGCTTGATCACCAAAATTTTAACTTTATTGCACCAAATATTAAATCCTACAAAATAAAATAAAACATTAATTTAATAAACTAATGTAATTAAAAGGACAAAATTAGGGATAATAAAATGTATGAATTACGTGTGTATCATTAAGCACAAGGTGGCTGTTCAGATATTTGAAAATAAATTAGAACACTAGCTCATATTGTTAAAGAATGCAACCAAACTATTAAATATACAGGTAAAGGTTAAATGGTGACATCGATGGTTGAGCTTGAAGTAGTTATATTTAAAAGAACAACATATACTAAATCATCCTGCACCTGTCATGCAGAGAGTATTTGGTTCTGGGATATAATTATTGATTGTTCGACTTTTGATCTTTTTCCCTATTTTCCCTTAATTAGGGTGATGGTGAACTTTTGGATGGCATGTTATGTGCTGAGTTGTAGGATTGGATCAGGATGGTATCAAATCTGAATACACAATATTTTCTCAGTTTAGTGAAATACGAACAACCTGTTTTAGAAATTTTGTGCAATGTTCTAAAAGGCGCTAGGCGGGCGGCCGATGGGCGCCTAGGTGGGGTCTGGGTAGGGCCTAGGTGGGATTTTTTATTTTAAACCAATTTTAATATTTTATCTTACATTTATCCAAACAAAATAATAATATAAAGCAAAAAAATCTATAATAAAGATAATAAAGACCTTTGCTTAAAGTTCAAACACATTCATATTGCTAATATCAAAGTTCAAACACAAACATGCAATTATTTAAAGTTCAAACATATTTTTAACGTATTGGTTTTATTCATAAACAAGATTGCTATTAAATAATAAAATTTAAAATTTCAAGAATTTAATTCAATATTAAAACTTAAGAAACTAAACATAAATTTAAGAATTATATTGAATTAAACTAAATACTACAAATGTATCATTATTTATATAATTTGAAGTTGGTACAAGTTCAAAAAATTACAACTATAATAAATTTATCCATTTTGACTTGATATTGTTCACTTTTTTGTTGTGATTTGATGTGCTACAACATGTATTATGAATATGGTAAATCATTAGAAAAATAAATATATTAAGATCTGGTTTGGTAGTTATTAAAAAAAAAAAATCTCTCCGCCTAGACTCCACTTAGACCCCGCCTAATTTTCTAGAGGGATTTTTTTGCCGCCTTGGGCTTAGGTGAGGTGCCAGGGGGGCCTAATACCATAGCGAGGCGCCAAGGGGGCCTAGCGCCTAGGCGGGGCTTAGGCTGATCTAGGCGGGGATTTTTAGACCACTAGTGCCAAGAGTTTCTAAAATGCACCTTATACCTAAGGATTTACATATTAGAATTTGTTCTGAAATATTGTAGTTCCGATTGTGGCCTAAGTAACTGTTGGGTTTTAATTTAAACACACCTAAATATCATGTACTAAATGAAAATTTGATTAAAGAAGAAGAAAAAGGATATTTTAACTTTACACTTAAAAGGCTGAATCGTTAAACGTAACTCAATGATTCAATGAGATGGATGTGAAGTACAATAAATTCTGGGATTTGAAACAACTGCATAAGAGAACTACATTGCCTTCCAGATTTAGTTTTTGTGTAGAGAATAGTTTTAGCAAATACCTTGATTTGACCATTTGAAAATATTATACACTTCTTTTAGTATGTATAGCATAATTACAATCATAGCCGATATGTTTCTTGATTAGTTTTTTTTTGTGCTGTTTAGCAATAGTTTGCACTATAGGGATCTTATAAAGAAGTTATCACAATACATGAGGAGTTGTATAACAATAGGATATTTCTAAACACAGTTGGCTATGATGATACAGAACTATGGCCCTTGAAAGCAGAGGAAAGGACTTTCTTAAAGCTAATCTCTACCACTTGGAATGAAGGCTTTTTCTTTCATTTTTAAAGAGTTGCTTTTTTGTTATTTTGATACCTTGCTCTACTTTATTTTAATTTTTTTCCTCCTTACTTTTGAATCTGGGCTTCTGTTATGTTTTGCTAGTTACTTTGTTTTGGCCATTGTACTCGGCATTAGCCATTAAGATTGTTAGATTTTTGCAAAATTAAATATAAAGGCTTCTGTGTAATTATGACATAACTTACTTAGAAAACTGCTACCTTGGATATGCTTTTCAGTTCTTTTCTCATTTGTAAAGGAACCCTATATTGACTTTTTGATTGTTTTGCTTAGTTTTTGGGAGTATCTGGTTGGTTTCCTTGTTTAAGTTCCGTTGTTGGTATTTCTTTGCATTGATGTAGTTACAATGCAAGCACAACGGGTTACTCCTCCTGATATGATATGCAAAGACAAGTTCTTACTTCAATGCGCCGTTGTTCCCGTCGGCACAGCTGAGGAGGACATCACATCTGCCACAGTAAGTCTTTTAAAGTTTTATGAATTCTTGGATTTGATTTAGTATTCTGGTAATCTCAATGTTTCATTTGGCAGTTTTCCAAAGATGATGGCAAGTATGTCGAAGAGAAGAAACTTAGGGTGATCCTTGTTAGCCCACCCAATTCTCCTATACTTTCACCAATCAATGGAACATTGAAGCAGGTGCCAGCTTATGAAGCTTCAACACTGAAAGATCAACATCTAAATTACGTTGAAAACTTTAGCCCCAGCAAAACAGTAAGACATTCTTTAATAACTAACTAGAGTGCGTTGATTATTTGGAATGTCATATATACCTTGACTCTTCTATTTATTTATATTTAGTCCTGCAGACGCCAACTTTTCTTTGTATGTACTAGATTTTTTGTTGAAGATGTTGGGCGATATATTAGTAGAGCAACAAATTGTCTCTAATTATACAAAAATGTTTTGTTGGGAGTTCATTACGTTTTGAGATGTGATTTATGGAACTTTTTCTTTCTCTGATTGTATGATGCTCTTGAATCCTACTACTTTACATTTGAGACATTGTGTAGTGATTCATTGTTTCACATAAATCTTCAGGTTATTGAGGATGCGATGGTGACCAAAATTGAAAATGCTGAGCTGTTAGAGCCATTGAAGAATGATAATGCTGAGGAGTTGGAGCCAGCAAAAGATGTTGAGCATAAAACATTGGATGATGTAGAGGCTAAAGTGAGGAAGGAAGAGGAGGAGCTGAAGTTGGTCAAGGATATTGAGGAGGTGAAGTCGAAATTAAAAGAATTTGAATTAAAGCTTGGTGAGGTAAGAATTTCTTTGTGTAGTTTCAAAATTTGCATAATAATTACTCCCTCGGTTCCATAATAACTGTCTCTTTAGAAGAATTTTTTTTTCCAAATGTATTTGTCGTTTACAACTTTCTAGGAGAATAAATTATTTATTTTCCTATATTACCCCTAACTTCTCTCATTCTCCCAATAAATTTTCTCTCTTGCATTAATAGTTTCCAACTTTCCATAAATAGATAATGATGAAATTTCATAAAAAAATTAATTATTAAATGATAGTATTAAATGACTTTTTTAATTCATGTGCATGAAGCTAAAAAGACAGATATTATGGAACCGAGGGAGTAATAAGGTTTCTTTACCCATACACTCCCTGTCCAAAAATGTGAGTCACATTTGACTTAATATAATATTTTTCAAAAACTTTTTCTCAATAACATATTTCAGTTATAGTTTACCCCTATACTCCCTGTCCAAAAAATAGAATCACATTTGACTTTATAATATTTTTCAGAAACTTTTTCTCAACAAAAAATTTTAGTTTTAAAATATAATATTGAGAAAAAACTATCAAGACAAATATATTTTAGTGTCCTTGGCAAACTTATAAGTCAGATGCGACTCTCATTCTTGGATGGAGGAGACATTAGTGTATAACAAAACGCACTTGGTTTCTTTTCAAGCAATAATATCTAAATATATGTCATGGTTGTCAATTATAGGTCCAAAATTAGAGTAAAGCAGCCATGCTTGATAGTAGCGTTGATGTTACCCAACGAAATGTTGTGGTTGACTTACTACTAGGATGGAGTTTGCTTGCGCAAAGTTTAGTTAGACGTTGTGCGAAAATTGAATTATTCCTCTATGTTATTCAAAATTTAATATACATGCATTCGATTCAATTAGGAAAGATATAGGTAGAATAGAACACTCCAAATAGAAGGCTAAGTTTCTTCTGAAAATCAATTCATTATTTCAGTGACAAAAATGATAAACCTCATTATAATTCATCATTTTGAGTCCAGCAATGGGTGACTGTTGATCTTCAACGGGCAATGAACATTGTTAGCTTTTCTATGAAAGCAACACTATATTGTCTTTAGCAGAGTGCTTCTATTTCTTCTTTTTGCCTTTTTTACCTTTTAAAAGACCATGAACAACTTTATTATCTTGCGTTAAAAAAAAGATAATATATATATACACAATAATCTACAAAGAAAAAAAAATTCAACATTGATTTGGAAATCCTCTCCATCTTGTTATGACTTGGAAAGGAAAAATGATTTCATTTTGTAGGATGCATTCCTGTCTTTTTGTGTTGACAAGACCACATTCGAACAGTTAATCTCTAACGACACCAAAGCATTCTCCTGATCACCAGTACTCCCTTTGTCCAAAATTATTTCCGTACTTTTTGTTTTTATAAATTACATTTTCACCATGATTCGGGATGGAGATGCTATATACCAACTGTGTTTCAAAATAAGAATCCTATTTTAAAATTTATTCCTTAAAACAGTTCGACTTTAACATATTCAAAAGCCAAAGTTAAAAACTGAAATATACTGATATTTGGCACATAGACTTTGAGAGTGACTCTCATTTAGGGATTTCTCAAAAAGGAAATTGGACCCTCAATTTAGGGTGGAAGGAATATGTCCTATAAATATTTAAACAAAAGTTTATATCCGTCTCTTCACTGCTAAGGAGTGGTAATAACCAAATATTGTGGACTTCGTCGTAGGCTGAAGTAACAATTTCAAAGCTGACAGAAGAGAAGAGGCTGAGCACCCATGATAAGGAAATGTTACAACAGGAATTGGTGAGTCTATAAATTCCATTATTTCATCCACCACTATTTTGCATTGTAGGTCTAAGACCATTAGTTAAGCCATAAATCATGTGAATGTCCCTTATTGTTGCTCAACTTGCTGAGTAAAATTTTTATAATGAGCTGTGGCTTGAATGGATGGCTATGGATCATGAAATAACCACTGTATTTCTTTGTACCCTCTAGGTAGGCCCGACAAAATATGGTTATGGGTTGGTTTTGGTTTATAAAATTTGGTAATAGTTCCATTTAAGAACTAAAACCACATTACCTATTTTTAATATGGATTGTGTGGGTTGAAACCATATAGTTATGGGCCAAATATAGGTCAACCCATATTTCAAATTTCAATCTTACCATTATTATGACCCAATTAAATAAATTATTTATGATATTTAATTTTTATATTCCTTCACCTTTTATCTCTAATGTTTTATACATTTTTTCTCTCTAAAATTTTCTATACACACTCTAAAATTTTTGTGCACTTTTTTTCTCTAAAAATTGTTCTACGCTCAATTTTTTTATATACCTTTTTTTTTCTCTCTTTAAAAATTTTATAATTTTAAATACTTACACGATACATGTGGTGATATTTACAATGAACACCAATGGACATTAGTCCAAGTGCATGTTAAAGGAATTGTAATAATGATGCTAATTAGTTTTTATAAAAAAAATATCGTCCTTAAATAACAGGGGCAAAGTTTCAAAACAAGCTTTTATAGCCTTATATGTTTACCAAAATAATTTATATACATAAAAATGAACTCCCTACACCCTAAAGTTAGTCTTTAGGCAATACAGTTTCGTTCTGACTGAAAGAATCTTATTAATTTATTAATTTTTTTGGTTCAAAAAAAGTTTCATTTCTTTTGATGCTAGTATAAAATGCATCGTGTAAGTATTTATAATTCTAATATCTTATTACATTTTATCTCTTTAAAATCTAATTACATTTTTCTATCTAAAATCTAATTACACTTTCTCCCTCCAAAATTTGAGTACACTCTCTCTTTCTAAAATCGGATTACACTTTCTCTCTAAAATCTGATTACATTTTCTCTGTAAAATCTAATTACATTTTCTCTCTAAAATCTGATTACACGTTCTCTCCAAAATTTGATTACATTTTCTCTCTCTAAAATCTTATTACATTTAACCAACCCAACTCCTATAAAGCAGTTAACCAACCCAATTGGTTCCAATTAATATAGTTTGACCCAACAACTAACTAACTAGATTGCCAGGCCTACCTCTAGGCCACTCTAGAATTCAGTTTCAACTGTCCCTTCTCATTGTTTTTTGCATCAACCAAGCTTCATGATTTTTGTTTTAACTTTGAAGATGTTATTCCCATTCACCTCGCTCTTGGGATCGATATAGTATAAGGATCAATGATTTCATACATGAGTGTATCAAGTTCTAAATCCACTTTGCATGCAAATTTTCTGAAATATCTTATAATACCGTTTTAATGCTTTCATGTGGAGTCCAAGATATAGTGTTATGTTGTAATCATAGGAATAACTATTTATGGTGTTCTTTGGAAGCCAAGTTGAAATTTGTTAATAATTTTCTATTTATTTTAATTTTCCTCCCACCATCTCGATAGACCTTTGCACCAATGTAATGTGGTTCCTATTTCCAAAAGCTATCTTCAGTCAGAGATTTTCCAACTTGCTTTGATATTGATCTCTAGATTTTCAATCAAACAACATTGGTACTCTGCTAATCATAAATAATTTTGTTTTGTACTTTTCAATCTACAATTTTGACATGTAAATCAAGTGCAACAACTTGAACCAGACTGGTGTTGTTTCTTCAGAACCTCGCCCTTTCACACTTCTATTTTTGATTTATTTTGCTTATATACTAAACCTACGTAGACTAATATCACTTGGTGTTCATAATGCATTTGTTTGGTAACACTGGTTCTTTTGCTTTGCAGGCTGTGATGAGAACTAAGACAAGTGTAAGAAGAGTTCAGGCGGGATTTCCTCTGCTGTTTGTTTGCATGGTGGCGCTTGTTAGCGTCTTATTTGGTTACCTTTTACGCCGGCCATAGGTAACATATAGTATGAAGATGCTATGAGAAGACACATTAAGCCTGTAGATAATAGAGGTTTGTCTAAAAACTGAATCCCTTTCATCTAAAACCTGCTAAGGAGTTGGGGTAAACCTGATATAATGTTTGTAACTTTGTATGGCCAAGTCACTGACATTATTATGGCTAGCTTGGGAATATACACGATCATCTTAATAATGTCCACGGTAGAGAACTTTCATTTTTCAATTTTTATTTTATTTCATTTTTAATTTTTAATATTCCTTCTATTTTTAAGTTTCTGTTGGTTATTGCACAATTGAGACGAGAAACAAATAAAGAGCAGAAGAACCATAACTACATTGTTGCTTGATGCTGTCTTAGATGTGTCTGCAGTTCAGTCTTTAGACTTTTGCCGCATTTAAGATTTCATGGCAACACCTTTATGAGTTGTAGTATATTTTTGTTGTTAAAACTTGATAAATTGTACGATTTAACCCTCTAATTGTTAAAGAGTATGAAATTAGTTACCAAATTAGTTTGGCATTATTTGATGATACAGATGATTTGGTGATATGATAATATAAAGTAATCAAGTATGAGCAATTGAAAAACAAACTTATTTTACAAGGGTATAATAATTGTACTCTACAATCTCGAATCATATGAAAATTTACGAACTCATCTTTTGTATGACCTTAGCATCTCTACAGATGATTGTTGTAGTGAATGACCAAAATGACATTGTTATGATTAGGGGTGCTCATCGGTAAAAAATTGAATCGGTACCGGTTCGGTACAAAGTCGGTATCGGTTTTTCCAGTTTGGTTATACCGCAATAATTAAATTATTTTTTTTTATATTAACAAATTATTTAAAACTAAGAAATAAGACTAGTAAATTATATTCTTACAAATATTAATTACAATTGTTAGTCTAAGAGTTTTTAACTAACTATTTTTTGGGCACAATATTTTAAATTTTGGTGTTCTAAAGTTGTCTTCACTCTTCAGGATGGTTTTATGCTTACAATGAACAGTATGTTCTGTTACCTTAATGTTGACAGCTTGATATGATTACAAACTGTTTATGATAGTTGTTTCCTTGATTGGGTTTTTTGCTAATTAGTCTATAGCATTTTTGCCTTCAAGTTGTTGTATATATTCGAGTTCTAAATATTCAGTTTTGCAGATATATATTTGTGGATCAGTCTATAGTATTTTTGCCTTCAAGTTGTTGTATGTCTTGGGCCCAAAAAATTGTTGGAGTAATCAACAAATTTTAAGCTTCAACGGTCGTATAATAGTAGGTCCCACTCGACACTCCCACGAAAGCCCAAGTAGGTCCATTTTTAGATTGAGGTCCAAACTTAAATTATTTAGAGGTGATTATAAACTTTTCAGTTTTTTTCGATTTTTCGGTATTTATCGAATTCAAAATTTTTATTACCGCTTACAGACTGCAAGAAAAGTATAAAAAACCGAAAAATCCATACTTAAAAAAAGTAATCGGTTTCAACCTGTTTCGGTAAAAACCAAAAAAAAACCGAATTTTTTGAACACCCCTAGTTACGACGGCTATCCTTGTGCAAATTAGTAAAGTGATCGCTAACCTCCTTACACTTTCACAAACCTAAAAACAACTGCAATAGTCACTCGACATGTCCATTTTCAATGGAAGCAACACAAATATTTACTCCCCCACCTAGGAGTTAAGCTAGACCTAGATCCTTTCAAAGGGCAATTATGATGTCTCCACCACTACTTAGAGGGTACCCTAGAAAAAATTCTTTCATAAAGGCAAATTAATCCTTTCGTTACCAACCTACCATTATAAATAGGGGTCTTCCCTCTATTTTTAAGGTAAGTTTTTTCGTTTGCAAACTTGCCCTAGTTTACTCTCCTAGGCCTCTAAAACTTACTATCATTTCAAAACTTAGTAGTTAAAGTTTTAGAGGGTCTTCCTAAGACTCATATATGACAGTTGATTATGATATCTAAAGGTTAGGGTTGAGCATTCGGTTATAATCGAACTGAAAATCAAAATTCACCCTTTTCAAGTATTCGAACAACAACCCAAATTATAAGGTAACCGAATAACCGAATTTGTTACTCGGTTATTCGGTTAATAACCGAAACTGGGTCACGATAACATTCATTCAAACTACTTAATGTATTAATTAAACAAAAGTATTATATTAAAGTTGTCTACCTCCCCAATTTCGAGAACCTTTAAGTCATACATTACATATTAATAAGTAAATTATCATAAATCCAGTTATCACAAGTAACATTAAATAGACTAATTCTTCAGCTTGCCCTTCCCTTTGTCCTTGTCGGAACCTTCAGGTCGATCTAGCTTAACTTCAAACATTTAAATTTAAATCAAGAATGAGCATTTAATTTCCCAGCAAGTAATATCAATTAAGAAATATTAGCTGTAAGAAATAAATGTTTTCTTTGAACTACACTTCTACAACGAGGCAACAATTGTGAAGTTAATCGAAACAATACTGAACAACATAACCAATAATTTTCATTTTTGAAACTACGTACTGACTATGAATGGAGAGCAGTCGATAGACTATGAACTTTATTTTCAATTTTCGAAAAGGTTATACAGAAATTCATCCGTAAACCGTCATAACTTACGGGCACAGAGGGTGATCAGCCCGGTATGCCCTGTATTGATCAACACTATATTTTAGAACGATATTTTCGTTCATCATATCCGCCTTTGGCGCACAAAAGTTTCCCATGATCAGGATGTTCATACTCAGTCTAGAATCTGAACCAAAACAATTCAGTCGGATGACAATAATGTTCTATCATGTTCAACGATACTTTTCAATCTTTGTCTAGCCGAGTCAAATAGCTTAAACTGGGTTTTAATTAATGTATATATACCGAAAATCAATAAGTATGTATCAACATGTGTTCAAATACAACAATTATCTAAGTGATGACACTTGCATAACCAACTTAGCTATTAACGAACATAATATATCTTAATCATAGAGTAATACTATACTAGTAAACAATGAACGAATAGAGTTTGAGAACTTGCATGAATACAAAGGTTTAGATACATGATCAATAATAATAGAGTTAAGAAACTTGTATAAGAAGAATATAGTTTAGATACTTGCTTACACATGTCCATTGCATAAAGTAAATGCAAATAGTCGGATACTTGCTCAATAAAGAGTAAGAGTTAAAAACTTGCCTGATCTGCTGCTTACAGCTTGTTGGGTAAAATCTAGTTACGCATAACACGCAAGTATACGTGGTCAACAAGTAATAAAGTGAAAGTAGAGTATCGTTCCCACGAGGAATTGTTTAATAAAAATCACCAAGTACTAACCCGTAACCAACTCAATCTTATTTAAACGAATGAATTTCAATTTATAATTAAACTACTATTAAATTCTACTAGTTAAATTAAGATTACGGAAATTTAAGATCACAACTTCACTTATTGCTTCATTTAAGTTAACACACTTCTCATCAATTATTCTCTATCATGAATTGTTAATCAAGAACACTAAAGCAGATAAAACCATCTCTCGATGCAAAATACTCATACTCACTTAAATCCACAGATGATAGAATTAAGCAAGACACCCTAATTAACTAATCCACTATATCTCTATGTGATTTATAATTAAAAAGGATTTAAAGCACAAGTTCTCTATAAGATTACATATGGCGTAAAGGCATATCTCTATCCTAAACACGAATCATGAATTCCATCTATATAGAAATAACAAACACATGCTATCATGATAAGATCTAAATCAATACTTCATCTCTCGAGTTCATATAGATTATCACGGTAATTGTTAGCTAGGCAATTAAACAATTAAGTCCAAATCACAATAGACAATCCTCACAATAGAACATAATAATTGATAGCGAAACATATTAAAATAATCTACACAATAAGATCCATTGTAATCTCAAACAAAGAATTAGTTCATGATTATTGAATTAAAACTAAGAATCCACAATTGAATAATCATTAAAAGATAAAAATAAGAGTAGAGTAAATAATAAATCTGTTGTCAGCAAATCTCCATCTTTCTCAAGCTCCTGCTCTTAATCTTCAATGGTCTCCAAGTTGCTTCAATCTCCCAATCCCATAAGAACTAGGGTTCCTAATCTAAGAAAGAAAGTAAAGAATAAGTTAATAGAAATCTATCCCAAGAGGGATTTTTATGGAGTCTTAGAACTAGCCTCCTAATCCAAGTTAAACTCAAGTATTTTGAGTTCTAATGGACACCCTAGTAAGTTAGGCAACTAAGAATCCTATTCTAGCTCAAATTGGACATCAAATAACCCAATTTAACTCTTTTCCCGTCACTTAGCGCTTCGCATGTTGTCCCTAAGTCTTTTTGAGCTGCGCCGCCATCGTAGCAAATGGTTACGGTGGCCTAGTGCGCCCCTAGCGCGGTCCGCGCTACGCTATTTTTTGCTGCGACGTCCTTTGATAAAACAGGCATAACTTTTGATCCGCTAGGAGTTACGGGGCCTGCCACCTATCAAATTGAAGATATCGACGAGATCTACAACTTTCATGCTTTGAGGATTGACAGAATCCATCCGGATCAAGGCGGAAATCGAGCTTGAAGTAGATGCTGTGTAAATAGCAAGCACGACAACTCTTAACTTTGATCTTTGTTGATAAAAAGGCCATAACTCTCGCATCCGAACTCCGATTGGGACGATTCAAGATGTTACGGAAAGCTAAGAAGAATCTCTACAGTATAATCTAAGTTCCAAGCCAAGAACATGTATCCAACTTGGTGTTAAAAGTCCTTCAATCTTCCCTCCTTTCTTTTTTGTTTCACAGATTTTGGTCCAAAAGATGTCCGAATTGCTTTCCCTTGCTTCTTCATGCCAATGTTATGTCATAGCCTACAAAATAACACAAATTGTATGAAAAGTAACTAAGAAACATAGGTTTAAACAACTAATTCAAGTAATAGATACATGATAAGTAGGTATAAAACCTACTTATCAAATACCCCCAAACTTAAACATTTGCTTGTCCTCAAGAAAAAACACAAAACAACAATGCTATGCAATACAACTAATCTACATGCCTACGAATCCAACAGTAATGACATAAACAAGTCTATTCAACCGGCCTTAGTAAACTCAAGTAAACATGATAATACATCATATCAAAACTCATCAGTAATTTCTCAAACAATCATCAAATCTTAAACCGTTATTACTGATATAGTGCGCGTGTGCTCAACATCCATGCTAACTGATATAATGCTAAATACAACACATAATAGATCTCTTTAAAGGCATCATACAATGAAAACTCAAAAAATTCATGAACAAGCTAAATCTAACAAAATTCAAACATCCACCAAGTTCAAGAGTCCAATCCGGGATACTTATGCTTTACTTTTCATTACGGGGGCTTTTTGCTTTCCCGCTTTTTTATTGTTTTTTTAACCATGATGCAGGTAATGTCTCATTCCATTAGGCTAATAAATCTGCTACCCCTTAGCGAGCTTTTGAACAACGACTCCTGCACCATATAAGACCTTAGGGCGCTTAGGTGTAAAGACACTCCCCATGCATTTCTTGCTCAAGTAACAAAGGCCCAAACAAAACTAGCTACAGTATTTTTTTTCCATTTTTTTCTTCTTTTTTTCTTTTTGAAGCTTATATATCCCAAATTTATCCCCCAAACTTAAGTTGTTGTCTAAATTTAGTTATCTCAGCCTTTTCATGTCTTTCATTCATTCAAACTAGTATTATCCTTAAGATGTCAATTATGTATCAATTTAAACGTAATCAATCAACAAAGTTGTCTCTAACGTGCTAACCTTGATTATACCAGTTTCAAACAGGAAAAGATCCAATTCATAACAAAAAAAATAACGTCAAAGCTCTAATAATTAGTACTATACTTGTCTACCCAATTCCAATCTCATCATTGGCCAAAATAAACTTAAACTATCTAACAACTGGATTCATGCAAATGCACATAGTAACTAACTAATATTTTTGATTTTTGTTTTTTTTCAAGAATGCAAAAACTAAATGTAACTATACGAACTACAATGTAAATAACTAACTATATGCAATATGACACTAAAATGCCCCCAAACTTAAACTAGACATTGTCCTCAATGGCTAAGATAGGAAAAATTAAAAGAGAGGACTTCCCTGAAAATAAAGCATTTTCCTCCTTGTCTTCTAAGTCTGAAGAATAGGCCAGACACATTGTAATAAATCGGGAACCACACTTGAGTTGGACTTGACTAATATTGGAAATAAACCACTTTTAATGCCTGGGATGTCTGAGCGGTGCAACCCGCGCCGTATGTATGCCTTAAATGATTTTGGGGTTCCCTCGTTGTAAAGATGTCCCAAATTGAATGAATTTGTGCATGGAATGGATTAGATTTAGGATTGGATTGTTGTGTTTATGACTGATAGGAAATTGACTTCTTGGATGGTTGGAGTTCATATAGGGGATGGAAAACCAACATTGTTAGGAAGATGGGGATGGACTGGTTTAATGGGAATGGAAGTTGAAAAGGAGAAGGAGAAGTAAAGATGGTGTAATGGGGGTTATGGAGGATATGAAGTGTAATGGGTGTAGAAGAAGTGGAGAAGTTGCATGTATTAAGGAGAGGTGGCTTGGATCAGTCTAGAACATGTCGCTACATCTGTTCAATATCTGATATTCCCAAGTAGCGCGGTCCGCGTTGGGTATATACTAGCCGCGCATAAGACGCCCAAGACTAGGTGTAAGTTATTTCGATCCAGAATAATACCTTGATATATATAGGTATAGTATATGCGGTTCGCTGGCGGTCAAGATGGTTTGAGGGCATCAACAGCATTCCGCTCTTTCAGATCGCATGATGTAAGCGCGTCAATATTGTGATTGCTGATTGGTTTTCGATATCTACAATACCGCTGGTCTAGTGATTATATAAGCGGCTGCCGCGCTAAAAGGACGATGAGTTGAATGAATTTTTTTTTTCTTTCCTTACCTGCGAGCATACCATTATGGAGTCATTATTCGTTGAAAACTAAATATTTGAGCTAGACTATAAACTAAAATATAAAGAATAAATAAGGAAGAAAAGGTTTAGAGCTTGGGTTGCCTCCCAAGTAGCGCTAGTTTTAACGTCAGAACCTTGATTTTTGTGCAGTCAAGACTAACCAATTCCTCTTCGGTAATTGAGGAACCCTCCATCTATCGGAAATAATGTAGCTTTTGGTAGGTTCCCAATTGTGATAGCCATTGCATTAAAGTCACCTAGTATGCTTTCTTTAGATAAGATCACATTCAAGTACTTCCAACATCTAGGTGTTTTCTCCATCAGGTCTCAGGATCACATTGGGGCATTGAAGCTTGTCGACACAACAGTCTCTTCTTCTATCTTCTCCAGCTCATTGCACCATGGCTTTGAAGTCGTACTCACTTTTACGTCACAAAGAGCATTGCCGACGACATGACTACCTAGCGGGCATGGTTTTGCAAATCTAACCGAATCCTTGAACTTTGGTGGAGAAGGAACTTGGGGCACTAATAATATCGACTCATTCTCGTTGGTGCTCACAGTTAGTTCTTCGCCAACCTTGCTTTTATTATCCCCACTTGTCTCCTCTTTTTCAACATCTCGTGGCTCATCCAGTTGTTGATTTGGCTCGGGCACTTCATTAATCTCAGAATCCTCATCATAACACCAATTGTTTTGAGGACAGTTGTTCAAGGCTTTGAGCATTTGATCCATCTAGTTATGTAGATTTTGAATTGCTATCTCTTGATTCTAAATTGACTTCTCTTGATTAATCTTTCTCTCTTCATTTAATGCTATGAACTTGGACAACAATTCCTCCAATCTCGAATTATCTGTCTCAGTTTTGGAATCCATGTATTGAGGACCATGAGTTGAAGTGGTGATGAGTTGTTCCATCTAGTGCTGAAAATTGTGGCTCGATATTTCTTGACTCATCATCCTCTCCTCTTGGTTTGCTATGACCTTTGACAATAATTCCTCAAACTTTGACTTTTCTTCTTTTAATGGAGGTTGATATGAGAATTCTGGCGTGTATGTTGGATTTGGAGTAGAGTATTGATCTTGATAATTATAGCTCCATGAAGAATCCGGGTGATACCCCCAAACTTGATGATAACTGGGATAAGAATAGTTGTTGAGGTAGTTACCACCATACTGTACCGGCCCAAGACTGATGGTGCATTGATTACTCGGGTGATTGCCAGCACAATAATTGCACGTAACTGCTACCCTTCGATTATGTTGGGCTGCAACTACATCCAACCTCCTCGAAAGTGTCTCAAGCTGCGCTGATAATGCAGAAAATACATTGAGTCCATCAATTCCTGTGTCCCTTGGTGGAGTCATATTCGAATATGGCCATTGATACGCAAAGTCATCCATGGTACCTGAAAAGAGAGAAATATAGGAAGAGAATTAAAAAAAAATGTTTAAATTAAGACTAATTTGATTGAAATTAATATTGGTAAAAAATATTAAAGTAATTCCCCGGCAACGACGCCAAAACTTGTTGGGTAAAATCTAGTTACGCATAACACGCAAGTATACGTGGTCAACAAGTAATAAAGTGAAAGTAGAGTATCGTTTCCACGAGGAATTGTTTAATAAAAATCACCAAGTACTAACCCGTAACCAACTCAATCTTATTTAAACGAATGAATTTCAATTTATAATTAAACTACAATTAAATTCCACTAGTTAAATTAAGATTACGGAGATTTAAGATCACAACTTCACTAATTGCTTCATTTAAGTTAACACACTTCTTATTAATTATTCTCTATCATGAATTGTTAATCAAGAACACTAAAGCAGATAAAACCATCTCTTGATGCAAATTACCCATACTCACTTAAATCCACAGATGATAGAATTAAGCAAGACACCCTAATTAACTAATCCACTATATCTCTATGTGAATTACAATTAAAAAGGATTTAAAGCACAAGTTCTCTATAAGATTATATATGGTGTAAAGGCATATCTCTATCCTAAACACGAATCATGAATTCCATCTATGTAGAAATCATAAACACATGCTATCATGATAAGATCTAAATCAATACTTCATCTCTCGAGTTCATATAGATTATCACGGTAATTGTTAGCTAGGCAATTAAACAATTAAGTCCAAATCACAATAGACAATCCTCACAATAGAACATAATAATTGATAGCGAAGCATATTAAAATAAACTACACAATAAGATCTGTGACGCCCCCAAAATTAGGTATATATCACCCATCTTGAGTCGCCAGATACATGGTACATAATTCAAATACAACTTAATAATACAATTGTTGTGTACAATACGACAATACATAAACTGTGAGTTTGAATACAACTATTGTCTACTAGAGAGTATACAAACTCAAAAGGAGTTCTCATTACAATTATTATCACACTATATCACAGAATAGTGAGGACTACTAATGCACCATCTAGGACCATCACTCCGTTCAGGCTAAGTCCCAACTATATTCTCATTTCACGAAGAAACGGTGAAAGAAAGGGTGAGCTCAACTAGCCCAAAGAAGAAATATTATGACTAAGATAATGCGAGAATAAATTATCATTAGCATTAAACAATGTTAAAGCGATACTGATATAAAAACATCAAGTTTAAGCTGCGGTGAACAAGCGATCCATTAAAAGAGTCAAGTAGAGAATAAAATCTACTATCTTTTATGATTTAAAAGGTTTTCATCACTTTTATCATTTGGGACTCGACAATAAATAATCCACATCATCGAATCACCCCCGCACTACTGACCAAGGATATTCTTTAGTATCACGACCACAATTATCCATGCACTACGGGCCAAGAATATTTGTGTATTCATTAATGGTCATGATCATGCCAATAACTGTCCATCAATGCACTACGGGCCAATGAGGACTTTTACCACATAATTTGTAACATTACGGTCATGATTACACCGAATAATCCCTGGTCATAATCATACCAAGTCCATCTATGCACTATATGCCATAGATGACTTTCAATAAAATATAAACATGAGGATGATGACAATGATATAATAATTCAATAAAACAAGTTCAAGAATTAATTTATTCAGGAACCAATAACGTCCAAACTGTCAACATGATACTGTTTTGTAGAGTAAAATTCAAGAATGATCAGAAGAATATTTCCATGAAAAGATACTGGATGAAGCGCAAATATCAAGGATATTCCACTAATTTCATGGAGTATAGAAGTCAAAGTTTTAACCAACTGAATATAATAAAGAATGGAATAACAAAAGAAATCACCATGCATGCGATAGACCGCACATGCAGGTTATTCCAACAGAATAATAAATAACGAAACCAGTCCCACAAAACGCATGCATGTGATATTCAATATAATAATAAAGAATGGAACTAGGTCCCACAGAAACGCATGCAGACGTGATATTCCAATGTAATAATAAAGACTGGAATAATGTAAAAATTTCACAAAGTATAGGGTAGCTTCATGATATAGGTTATTCCAACAGAATAATATATAATGGAATAACAGAAGTTCTCTTCATGAATACAAAAGAAATAACACCCCTTACATTAGTAGGAGATTGAATACTGTAGTAGTGTAGTAACAGAATACTCTTCTTCTTTCTCTCGTATTCTCTCTATACTTTCTCTCTCCATAGCTTGAATGAATTCGTGAAAAATAATGAAGAACTAGGCCTCTATTTATAGAAGACTTCTAGCTTAGCACTTGCAATGTGAAAAGTCAAGCGGCTTAACGACTGGTGATGTGAAAAGAAAAGTGGTTTGACTCCTGTAATGTGAAACACCAAGTGGTTTGACGCCTATAATGTAAAACACCAAGTGGTTTGATGCCTGTAATTTGAAACGACAATTGGTTCGACGCCTGTAATGTGAAACGACAATTGGTTCGACGCCTATAATATGAAACGGCAAGTGGTTTGACGTCTGGTAAAGGTAATTACTATTGGCGAAAGAGACTCTTAGATGATGACATATGGGCCCCCATAGAATAACCAAATTTACCATAAACGTCTCATAATAGACTCTTTATATACATCAAGGATTGAATAAATATTACCACAAATCATTTTATATTTTAATCAACACATATTTAATCTTTCAACAATTATTAATCCTTAATATTATAACTTGTCGTCTCAATTATTGATTTAATAATATAACATATTATCTGAGATGATCTTGTGACAATAATTAAATCAATAATATAAGAGATATGATGCAACAATTATCGTAGCAATAATTGAGTATAATCGAGTGACTTCTCACGTAAAGCATCAATAATCAATACAGGTGTGCTACTATGCAACCACGCCAGACATCTTTATTTCTTTTACTACCGGGTAGGTCAACAGTTTTAACGGTAACACCTCCGCCGTTATTTTTATAAAAATATTTGTCATTTTCTCAATCCGACAATAGTTCCGTTGTGGGGTCCACCAATGATTGTACCGTCGTACGGATATTCCCCGACAAAAAGAATATTCCCCGACCAATCGAATATTATACAACAACTTGCATACTTTGCAAAATTTATAAATACTACCCACAACTATAACATTATATCAAATCCACACCATAATATTTAAAAAATATTTTAAGAAATTTAAATCTTTATTCATAAAATTTGGGGTCTCACAAGATCCATTGTAATCTCAAACAAAGAATTAGTTCATGATTATTGAATTAAAACTAAGAATCCACAATTGAATAATCATTAAAAGATAAAAATAAGAGTAGAGTAAAGAATAAAGTTGTTGTCAGCAAATCTCCATCTTCCTCAAGCTCCTGCTCTTGATCTTCAATGGTCTCCAAGTTGCTTCAATCTCCCAATCCCATAAGAACTAGGGTTCCTAATCTAAGAAAGAAAGTAAAGAATAAGTTAATAGAAATCTATCCCAAGAGGGATTTTTATGGAGTCTTAGAACTAGCCTCCCAATCCAAGTTAAACTCAAGTATTTTGAGTTCTAATGGACACCCTAGCAAGTTAGGCAACTAAGAATCTTATTCTAGCTCAAATTGGACATCAAATAACCCAATTTAACTCTTTTTCCATAGCTAAGCTAGCCTGCCTTACCGTCCCTAAGTCATTTCGAGCTTGCCCTACACTATCAGAAGAATGGGTTACGGTGGCCTAGTGCGCTTTGGCATGGGTCAGCGCCACTGTGCTTTTTCAGCGACGACGTCAGTAAAACCTCAACTTTTTGAATAAAGATGAATTTTCTATAAATATTATTTTGAATATTATGGAGTGAAATTGATATAATGTTATAATTGTGGGTAATATTTATAAATTTTGCAAAAGCATAAGTTGTTATATAATATTCGATTGGTCCCGGAATATTCGTTTTAACAGGAATATTCGTACAACGATTACAATCATTGGTGGACCCTACAACGGAATTATTGTCGGATTGAGAAAACAACAAAAATACTTTATGAAAATAACGGCGGAAATTTTACCGTAAACTGTTGAAACACCCGGTGTTAAAAGTACAGTAATACGCGTTGTTGCATAGTAGCACACAGTGTTAATTATTGATGCTTACGTGATAATACAGAAAATCTTTTTATATAAAACATAATACTTTTATAAAGTTATTCTATAAATAGAATATATTATATTCTATTATGCATAGTGTTACATAGTATTTTGCATAGTAAAATCTTTTAATATAAAACAGAATACTTTTATAAAGTTATCTATTTTATTAGACAATAATTAGAATATATTATATTTTATTATGCATAGTATTTGCATAGTGCATGCATAGTGTTTGCATAGTAAAATCTTTTATAAAGTTATTCGTTTTATTAGATTATAAATAGAATATATTATATTTTATTTGAAAGATTTTGCTTTAAATATGGACCGTCAGATTAAAGTAAATCAATTTGGACCGTTCATGAGTTAGTTACTATGCAGTCCATTTTTCTATAAATAGAAGCTCATTCCTTCATTATTTTCTTACGAATTCATTGAAACTCTAGAGAGATAAACTATAGAGAGAAAGAAGAAAGTATTCTCGCTACTTCACTACTTATATATCCAAAGACTCTTCTTCTTAAGGTAGGGAATATTATTTGTTGTACTCGTAAGGGTGTTATTCTTTTGTATTCATGAAGAGAACTTATGTTATTTCATTCTTTATTATTACGTTGGAATAACTCTGTATCGCCAAGCTACCCTATACTTAGTGACATTCTTCTATTATTCCATCTTTATTATTCATTGGAATATCCCGTCATGCGTTTTACACGGACTGGTTCGATCTTTATTATTATTACATTGGAATATCCACGCTTTTGCGTTTTACGTCGGATTCGATTAAAATCCTTATTAGTATTACATTGGAATAACTCGTTGTCATCGAAATACCGCTTGCATGGTGATTTCATTGTTATTCCATTCTTTATTATTACTGTTGGAACATCCTCGCATCAAATGTGAATTTACCGACCGGTTCCGTTATTTAGTATTCTCATTGGAATAACGCCTAAGTCTTAAGTATCGCATGCATGGTGATTTCTTTTGTTATTCCATTCTTTATTATACTCGGTTGGTTAAAGTTTTGACTTCTATACTCCATGAAATTAGTGGAATATCCTTGATAATTGCGCTTCATCCAAAGATCTTTTCATGGAAATATTCTTCCGATCATTCTTGAATTTTACTCTACAAAACAAAGATCATGTTGACGATTTGGACGTTATTGGTTCTGAATAAATTAATTCTTGAACTTGTTTTATTGAATTATTATATCATTGTCATCATCCTCATGTTTATATTTTATTGAAAGTCATCTATGGCATATAGTGCATAGATGGACTTGGTATGATTATGACCAGGGATTATTCGGTGTAATCATCAACCGTAATGTTACAAATTATGTGGTAAAAGTCCTCATTGGCCCGTGTAGTGCATTGATGGACGATTGTTGGCATGATCATGACCATTAATGAATACACAAATATTCTTAGCCCGTAGTGCATGGATAATTGTGGTCGTGATACTAAAGAATATCCTCGTCAGTAGTGCGAGGGGTGATTCGATGATGTGGATTATTTATTAAGTCGAGGCCCAACGATAAAAGTGATGAAAACCTTTTAAATCATAAAAGATAGTAGATTTTATTCTCTACTTGACTCTTTTTAATGGATTGCTTGTTCCATTGCAGCTTAAACTTGATGTTTGTTATATTGTATCGGTTTAACACTTGTTTAAGGCTAATGATAATTTATTCTCGCATTATCTTAGTCATAATATTTCTTCTTGGGCTAGTTGAGCTCACCCTTTCTTTTTCACCGTTTCTTCGTGAAATGAGAATATAGTCGAACGAAGCTCTGGGAATGGAGTGATGGTCCTAGATGGTGCATTAGTAGTCCTCACTATTCTGTAAAATAGTGTGATAATAATTGTAATGAGGACCCCTTTTGAGTTTGTATATTCTCTAGTAGAAAATATTTGTATTCAAACTCACAGTTTATGTTTTGTCGTATTGTACACGACAGTTGTATTATTAAGTTATATTTGAATTCTGTACCATATATCTGGCGACTCAAGATGGGTGATGTATACCTAATTTTGGGGGCGTCACAACGTCCTTTGGTAAAACAGGCATAACTTTTGATTCGCTAGGAGTTACGAGGCCTGCCACCTATCAAATTGAAGATATCGACGAGATCTACAACTTTCATGCTTTGAGGATTGACAGAATCCGTCCGGATCAAGTCGGAATTCGAGCTTGAAGTAGATGCTGTGTAAATGGCAAGCACGACAACTCTTAACTTTGATCTTTGTTGATAAAAAGGCCATAACTCTCGCATCCGAACTCCGATTGGGACAATTCAAGATGTTACGAAAAGCTAAGAATAAGCTCTACAGTATAATCCAAGTTACAAGCCAAGAACATGCATCCAACTTGGTGTTAAAAGTCCTTCAATCTTCCCTCCTTTCATTTACTTGCGTATTTTGGTCCAAAAGATCTCCGAATTGCTTTCCCTTGCTTCTTCATGCCAATGTTATGTCATGGCCTACAAAATAACACAAAATGTATGAAAAGTAACTAAGAAACATAGGTTTAAGCAACTAATTCAAGTAATAGATACCGGATAAGTAGGTATAAAACCTACTTATCACAGTTACACAGCTTTGCTTACAATAATACATCGTAACACATAGTACTACTATTTACAGTCAACACATAACTTAATCACATTGTCACATATTTATATTAGTCATCGAAACATAAACAACCACCTATCAAGTCAAACTATCTAGGTCCAGGTCAAATTCAGAAATAATTCGGTGTACCGACGGCTTTATCAGATAATTATCGAGGTTATTAACAATTAAACTCTATTCTGTAGCCTTAATATTATCTTAAATAATTCAAATATCAATCATATTATTTTTCAGTGGCTCATAATAATTTTCAAATAGTATTATCATTTATCATATTTTTTCAATCATTGAAATCATTTTTAAATAATTTAAATACTAAATAATATTAATATCATTAATATTTTAATAATATTAAAATATTAATGAAATACTTGCCAAAATATTGAAGTTATTTATAATAACTCAAAATATTTTAAAACATTTTTATTCTCCTTAAATGATTTTTAAAATATTTAAAATTATTTTAAATAATTACCATTAATATTTAAATATTAATGTATTATTCATCAAAATATTAAAAGTCATTTATTATTACTTAAAATATTTTTAAATCATTTATATCCTTTTTAAATGATTTTAAATCAATAAAATCATTTTAAACTATTTATTTAATATAATTATTAAATAAATTTAATATCATTAATATTCAAATAATTAATAATATTAATGAAAAATATGTCAAATTATTAAAAGTTAATTTTTATAACTTAAAATAATTTTTAAAACTAATTTTGGAATTTTTAGAAATTAATTTCTATTTTAAATGATTTTTGCAAATTAAAATAATTAATAATAATAAAACTATCGTTAAAGCCTTTAGCGAGAGAAACTGTCGCATTTGGTGTTGTTGAGCCTCAAGAACATTCAAAGTTAGTGTTCTTGGTGCTATGTTTGACCAACCATAATTCAGTGTTCATGATGTTTCTGGGCTAGGTAAGGCATTGATCATGTAATATTGATGTAATACTACATGAATCAACAATAATCATGGTCAAACAACATCACACAAAGAAGATCTAAGCTTGCAAAGTAACTGTCAGAGTTGTTCTTCATTTTTTGGATTACACAAAAAATAAGAACAATCTGAAGGGTCACTTTTGGGATTCTACAACTTGATTTCTATGTAATGATTTGGTGTTTTAAGGGTTCCATCTTGTAGTCCACACGTCAAAGAACAGATCTATTATACTAGGTTAGCTTAACTACATCACCAACTCAAGATCCAAGCCGGTCAAACCCTGTCAGAACTCATGTTCTTAAGTTTTCTAGGTTACCTAGAAATCACAAATCGTGATCATTCATGCTACTTTGACCGTCCACTACATTTATCCTTTTTGTCATTTAGGTGATCTTAAAGCATGAATCTGTAGTCCATATACCATACTACAACTTAGATACAACAACATAATCAAATCTACAAACATAAGAGAGATCTGGACTCATGAACTTGTTCAGGACCTTTACAGGTAAAATCTAGAGTTACCCGAAAATGTAAAGTCAATGGCCAACAACGATTTTGACCCTTAATATGTAAGACCCCGAATTTTATGAAATAAAAGTATTCAATTTTTCTATTTAGTAAATAGTTAAATTGATAAAATTTTAAAGTTAAGGGTGATATGTATAAAATTTTCAAATTTCACAAGTGGTTATAAAATATTCATTTTTGTCGGGGAATATTCGTTTGGTCGTGGAATATTTTTTTTTTTGTCGGGAATATCCAAATGCAGCCAGCCTTGATCATTTGTGGGCCCCATAATGAGAATAATTATCGGATAAGGAAAAGCGACAAGTATGTATTTTTATAAATACTTGGCGTAATTATTCTGAATTAACCTTTGTTGGATTACACGGTTGTTAAAATCTGATGTCTGGCGTTGTTGCCTGACGTAGCCTTGCGGTATTGCATGATATTTTTGAATTATTGATTCTTACGTGAAAGCCTTTACTCAATAATTATTACGGTAATTATTGTTCAATATTTTATTTTATTGATTCAATAATTCTTTGCGTTGATATTTTATATTATTGTTGTTCGATAATTGTCAACTGCGCATAATATTTCTCATTATCAAATCAATAATTCATATTATTTGAATAATATTATTAGATAACATTATTGGCAATGTCTAGAAAGTTACATCTAAGGAGAGGTTTGGTCACCTAATTGCTTGGCGATGAAGGAGAAATCCTTATTGGAAAGCCCCATCTTTCACAGGAATCACTGGTTGTCATTATTGCGATTACGTAATATTATTTGTGAATAATTAGTTATTGATTTATGTGATAAGAAAATATTTATTTAATGTGGATATAGATGATGGATTTATTTATGTGGAATTCTTTGTTGAAGTGTTTTATCGGTATTTTTGCCGGATTGGAGGTATTAAAAAACTCAAATCGATTGTTCTTAAAGCTTTCTTGTGTGAGTTATAATTTTAATCCGACCGTTGGATCATTGTGATTTTTGGATATGTTATACATATATAAGTAGAGTATATGTCCACAAATTTTGAACCATTAAAATCGAGCGTATAATTTGTTATGAATTTTAAAAGGTGTTGAAAGCGGTGTTTAAAATCATTCTTTTGTGGATTTCGGATAATTTTTGTTTGGAATTTGGAAAAATTTTCTTACGCAAAGTTGTAGAGAATTGAAATTCCTATAAAAAGTCGCGAGATTGAATTTTTACGATAAAAGGGCTATTTATTGTGAATTATTGAAGTTAGGAGTTAAAAAATAATTAATTTTGAAAGTTTTAATTATTTTATTTAAGAAAAACGTTTTTTGTGGTTGTTGGCACATGGGTGGTGATGTTTTTTTGTTCAAAAGATGGTGATGGCCTTCAAAATTGGTTGGTGAAGGTTGGTGTGGAATAAGAAAAATAAATAATATATTTTATTATTTTAGTCTCCTTTGGCGTTCTAGCATTTTCCTATAAATAGAAGCTTAAGTTAGAATTGAAAAACACACACGAAACTGAAGTTTTCTCTCTATTTTCTCTCTATATTATCAAGTGTATTCTTGTATCTTGAGTGTTGCTATATCGGTGCAAGTTAGATTCGGCGTTATTCGGTCGAAATCTTGCTCTTTTCGAGGTAAGGGATTTTAAGGGTTGTTATGTTTTTCATGTTTCGTAACTTTTCAGACCTTTAAAAATTCTGGAAAAATTTAAAATGATACTTTGATGAGTTTTGTTGATTGTGTCCAAAAATGGTGATTTTTGGATGTATAGATTAGAAGTTATGGATTTTATGGGAAAATACTATTTTAAAAGTAACCGCTTATAACTCATTGTGGTTAACTCCAAAATTGATGAAATTTTTATTGGGAGTACATCTAAATTATATAAGTATACTCTGTAAATTTCGGAATTTTTGGATAAAAGTACAATTTATGATAAATGTTTAAATATTCGGTGGTTTTGGCCATGTGAAAAATAGTAAATGACTTTTAAAAATTCTGATAAAAATATATGTTCAATATAGGACTATATTCTGCTAAATCCTAGAAAAGAAATATTTTTGGAACTAATTTGTTATTTTTCATGAAAATGGACTAGTTATGAGTAAATGAATTAAATATGTTATGCGAGGTAAGAAAATTAGAAAATAGGATTTTATAGCTTGAGAATCCTACATGAGGTATATGCAGATTTTTGATGAGGATTTTGGTTATTGGTGATGAAATCTTATGAGTTTGGCATTTTAGAATGATTAAATGCATTATTTAGTAAAGTGTAAACAATTAAAATAAATTGTTTATAAGCTTAAAAAAAAATATTATTCTTTCAATATCATTATTAGAAATATTGGTATGGATTTTATTGTGGAATTTCTACCTTTTGAGTCGGGTTTACTATTCACGAGATCTTATTCACGAGTTCTTATTCATGAGTTCTTATTCACAAAGATTCTTATTCATGAGTTCTTATTCATGACAAAATTGGTTTCTTTTTCTAACCAAATTATAGTTGATTTATGAATATTACTCGGAGATTAAAACTATATATTGATTATATTGATTTTATTATCATATATAACATTTTATAACCACGATGTTGAAATTCTCTTTCCTTTGAGTGTAAAGATGGATAGATTATTGGTATGATCATGACTAGGGTTCTCTTTGGCGATAGTGAAAAGTTGAATTGTATTTGGTATGATCATGACCATTGAATTTATAATTGAATATCTTTAGCTTAAGTGCAAAGGTGAATTAATCAACATGGTTATAATTATTGTTTATATAAATTACGAAATGATTATATATTTCTTTGAGATATTAATATATTTGGCACTGTAATGCAAAGATGACTTGTTGTTGAATATCTTTGGCATGTAGTGCAAAGATGAGCTGTTGATGAATATCTTTGGCTGTAGTGCAAAGATGAGCTGTTGATGAATATCTTTGGCCCGTGGTGCAAAGATGAATTTATTAGTTTGATTATGAACATGAGCTGTGATTTGGTATAACCATGATCTTTGATGTTTGGTGATGAAAATTATCTTTGTCTGAATGAGAAAAGGAATTTAGAACAACAATTACAATTATGAGTTATTCATATGATTGTGGGACATGAATTGTTGATTGATGTTACTGAGAATAAAACATTGTTGGTGGACTTTTAACATGAAGAAGATAATAGACTTTATAGTCTATTTGACTCTTCTAATGGATTGCTCATTCCAGCTGCAACTATGGTTGAAAAGTTTTATCATCTACCGTATGTTCTAAATCTACGATTTATTCTTGATGAAGACTATTGATAATTTATTTATCTTTAGTCATAATATTCTTTCTTGAGCTAGTTGTGCTCACCCTTTTGCTTCACAATTCCTTTCGGGTAATAAAAGTGTAAATTTGGGTCGAGTGGGGGATAATGAGGGAATAGAGCGGTGGTCTATATATTTGTTGAGGTGAGGCAAACCCAACGTTGGAAGGGTGTTTTGTCACTATCATACAAGATGTCTAATGACATACAACCTCGTATCATCATAAAGACGGGGATGTGCTCATCCACTTCTTTGAGTATATATCTGAGCACTACTATATAATCTTGGTGTTTGTTTGAAGTATAATTCTCAATTAGAGATAGTGGAGATAATGATATGTCAAGAGAAGACTTACCATTGGGAAGAATATGATAGTAATCTTCTTGTTTTTCTTTGGGGTCTATTAGATTGACCAAGGATAATTACGTGGCCATATGATATCTATCATAACCTAGACGCATGGTCTCCCGTATACGAAGGTTTCTTGAGCACTTCCCAAAGATTTTAGTTTCTAAAAGCGGTTTTTGACTATACCTTTATGTAAGGTGTCCTTTGTGAGGTCTTTGTCCACGGTTGGGAGATGTGTCACATTTGGTATATATTTGTATCAAACTCATGACATATGTGTTGTTGTATTTTATACGACAATTGTTGTAATAAAGTTGTAGTTATTTTCTGTACCATGTATTTGGCGACTCAGAATGGGTTGGATGGAATGGACTTATTTTGGGGTCGTCACATAATAACTTGCAATCTATACATGATATAAGAAAGATTCCAGTTCCAGATCACATCCCTCATAACATACTACAAGTCCAATACATTAAACAAGCAAAATCATAAACAGATCTAGATCTATGGCCTCTTACATTCGGTTGTTAGGCCATACATCTAAGGTTATTGTCAGTTTGAAAAACTTGATTTTCGAGCACTTTGATGTTATGGATCTATGATGTCATAGATCACTAAATAACATCATATACCACATGATTAAACACAAAAACATGAAATCTAACTTAGCATACAAGATCAAATTTTGGTTTAGGGTTTATACCTCACTTTGACAAATCTTGAATCTTGGCTTCCTAATTTGTTATGGAGGTGCTAGGGACTTGATTAAGGAATGATCTACTAAACAAATTCGTGGGTTTAGAGAGAGAGGGACTTGGTTGAGGGTTTGTGAACAAATGAGCTTGGTTAGTGTATTTGTAAGACCCCAACTTATTATAAATAAAATTGAATTTTCCTTTATTCATTATTTTAAATTAATAAGGGTTAATTTGATATAATTCTTTGGTTATGGGTGAAATGTGCAAAGTTTACAAAATAAGCAAGTGGTTATAAAATATTCATTATTGTCGGGGAATATTCGTTTGGTCGTGGAATATTCTTTTTGTCGGGAATCTCAAATGCGATGGCCTTGATCATTGGTGGGCCCCATAACGGAAAAGCGGTTGGATGAAAGAAAAGCGACAAAGATTGAGTTTTATAAATAGCGGCGTAAATTATTCTGAATTAACACTTTGTTGGGTTACACAGTGGTTAAAATCTGATAATATGCGTGGTTGCTTGCGATAAAGAAGGTATTGACGCAGTATTATATTGTTGAATTATTGATCCTTACGTAAGAATGCACTACTCAATAATTATTACGATGAATTCTTTATTCAATATTATATTGATTCAATAATTCTTTGCGTTGATATTTTGTATCATTGTTGTTTTTGATAATTGTCATTACGATATTTTCCATTATCAAATCAATAATTCATATTATTTGAATAATATTATCGAGATAACATTATTGGCAATGTCTAGAAAGTTACATCTAAGGAGAGGTTTGGTCACCTAATTGCGGCGCAGGTAAGGAAAAATCCTTATTGGAAAGCCCCCTCTTTCTGAGGAGCGGCACGGTTGTCGATCTTTGTGATTACGTAATATTATTTTTAAAATAATTAATTATTGATTATTATGATAAAGAAAATATTTATTTTATGTGGATATAGATGGAGAAAATTTTTAATGTGACAATTGTTGAAAATTAATATTTTATCTTTTTACGATAAAATAATTCATTTAAATATATTATTTTAATAATATATTAGCGGTGATATTTTATAATGAATGTGGGATATATGAGTATATGAGGAGGTAGAGTATTTTGTGGCATTAAATGTTTAACACATGTTTTTGTGTGTCGGTGGACACAATTCTTGATAGAAAATTGATTATAGTATAAAATCGTCTTGGTTTATGGATTTTGGTCAATTTACATTTGGAATTTGGAAAAACTTTCTTTTGCAAAGTTGTAGAGAATGGAATTTCCCATGGAAAATCGTGAGTTTTGAATTTTTACGATAAAGAGTTATTTTCTCTGAATTGTTGAAGTTCGGGAAAATAAAATGATTTTTATTAAATTAATGGGTGAGACCCACTTTTGGTTGGTGAGTAATTCACATGGAAATTGCTTGGAAATTTTTCCAAGGTGGTGGCTGGTCATGGTCTATATAGCATGCGTAGGAAGTTTTGATTAATAATAATATTATTTTATTATTTAGTCTCCTTTCATGTTTCTAACATTTTCCTATAAATAGAGGGCTAAGTTAGAATTGAAAATCACACGAAACTAAGTTTTCTCTTTCTCTCTCTAAATTATCGAAAGCGTATTCTTTGTGAGTATACTTTGAGTGTTCTATATCGACCTTGGTCTTGGGTTTACAAAGACCGGTTATCTTGAAAGAAATTCGATCAAATGAATGACGGTTATTTTGAGGTAAGGGTATTATTTTCTTCTTAAATGATATTTTTTCTTCAATATCATTATGCCAAAGTATTGGTGAATTTTTTATCAAATTTGGAACTTGTTGTGTGGGGTTCTTATTCACGATATCTGGCCTATTCACGATATCTGACACTATTCACGAATCGACACTTTATTCAGAAAAATAAAATTTTTCTTTTTGCCCAAAATATCTATTACGGATACTAGCTTTGATTGTATCCATGTTTTGATCATTCTTGAATTTTACACCAATATGATTATTTTGAGGTATTTTTTGGACATGGGTAAAACAAAGTACGAATCCTTAATCCTTAATCCTTGTCATTTTGTTTTTCTTTGGATTCGTTTCTTTAAAATATTTTTCATCATCCTCGGTCTTAAATGATGATATAAATGAATATCTTTGGCACTGTAGTGCAAAGATGAAGCGATTAAGCGATGAATATCTTTGGCCGTAATGCAAAGATGAGCAGTGTTGAGATGAACATGATCAACTGGTGATTTAAATGAATATCTTTGGCTGTAGTGCAAAGATGATTAAAGATGAATATTGATTGTTATTATAGGGATAAAATATTGATGATGGACTTTTAAACCTTAGAAGATAGTAGAATTCTTTTTCTACGTGACTCTTCTAATGGATTCTCATTTCATTGCATTTGTTGATCTAAAACTTGTTGTCTATTGTATTCTATTAGATTTTTCCTGTTGAAGACTAACGATAATTTGTTGTATATTATCTTAGTCATAATATTCTTTTCTTGGGCTAGTTGAGCTCACCCTTTTCTTTTTGTTCCATTTTTCTTCTCGGGAGGTGAGAACATAGCGAGGATCGAGTCGGGTATGGAGTGATGGTTCTAGGAAGATGTTTTTAGTGTCCTCACTATTTACGTAAAATAGTGTATGAATAATTAATGAGGACTTATTTGGGTGTGTATATTGTCTAGAAGACAATATTTGTATTTAAACTCACAGTTGTATTGTCGTATTCTACACGACATCTGTATTATCAAAGTTGTAGTTGCTTTCTATACCTTGTATTTTGGCGACTCAGAATGGGTGTTGTATACCTATTTTGGGGGCGTCACAGTATTTTCTCTCTTTAAGCTATATATATTTTGATGCAATGAATATATGTTATGCAAAGTGGCAAAAAAGGGCTGATTGCTGAGATTTTAGTCACATGGAGTATCAAAGAGTTGGTCACCAACTATATCATGGCAAGATTTGCACTCAACATAATAAAGAATGTACAAAAAGGGCATTTTGGACAATTGGCTTATAATTTTAATGACATTCTAGTAATCTTAACCCAACCCTTAGGTTTTAACCCTTAGGTTTTGCAAATTAAATTTCTAGGATTTCTAATTAGGGTTTAAAATGAAAATTTAGGTTTTCTAAATTGGAAATTAGGGTTTCCTAATCATATTAGGTTTCCTAATTACTCAGAACATGCAAATTAGGATTATGGTTTCTTAATTAACATTAAGCTTTCTAACTTAGTCATTTAGGGTTTCTAACTAATCCCTAATTAACTTAGCAATTAGGGTTTTTAATAATTAGGGTTTCTAATGAATCATTAGGGTTTCTCTAATTAGGTTTATAATTAATAACATATATCATTAATCATAACACAATTACTTATCAGTCTTGAATTCCTATTTGAATTACAAATTTGGGTTTATCAATTTAACATTAGCTAGGGTTTTCTAATGCTACACTATAACTGTTCAACAGTTAACATTACAAACATACAATACGTACTTAAAATACCAAAATACAATTAATATAATATTAATATTCAAATTCCTTATTCAAAATCCAAAATTAGGGTTTTGAACCATATCCGACTTAACTTTCATTCTTAGTCAACTTATAAAAATTAAATTGACTAACCTGCTAAATCCATATCGTATATATTTCAAAATATTATTACTAATACCAATATTCATAATAATTAATAAATTAAAATAATAAAAAAATTTATTCGTAAAAATATAGATATAAATTGTTTGAAAATTCTCGGTCTTTACAACAACTACATCGGAACCAGAAATCCATTAGAAGAGTCAAGTAGAACATAATGTCTACTATATCCTCCAAATTAAAAGTCCATCATTAATATTTCATCCTTGTAATACCCATCAACAATTCTTTGTTGTACCCAAGACAAAGAGAACTTTCATCACCTGTCTTCACGTGAACCACAAAAAATTATAGTTAAATTCACAATTGATATTTATAATCATGTAAATCAACAGTCCATCTTTGCACTACGGGCCAAAGACATACAACTATAAAACCAATAATCATAAGTTCATCTTTGCACTACGGGCCAAAGAGGACTTTCACCACAACATTCACTACAAAAAAATGGGCCTTTAGCAACGATTTTTCGGGCAACGACTTTATAAGTCGTTGCTAAAAGTATACGTTTAGCAACAAAATTTGTCATTCGTTGCAGATTGTGTCAGGCTTTCACTTTTTGCAATAAAATTCATAAGTCGTTGCAAAATTTTGTTTCTAATTCATTGGCGGGGTTGCAAAATTTTTGGCCAACTTGATTTCCCGTCATCGTGGGCAACGAAAGTTTTTTTGTTGCTAAAAATGGGGCTTTAGCAACGATTTTTCAAGCAATAGCTCTATAAGTCGTTGCTAAAAGTGTATGTTTAGCAACGAAACTTGTCATTCGTTGCAGATTGTGTCAGGCTTTCACTTTTTGCAACGAAATTCATAAGTCGTTGCAAAATTTGAAAACAAAATTCGATTAGAAATTGTGAGCAAAATTTCTAACCACTTGATTTCTCCTCATCGTAAGCAACTAAAGTTTTTTTTGCTATATTTCGTTTGCCTAATATGGACCACATTCATCAAGTAACAATTTTTATTTTCATTGCATATCTTATACAACTTTTGCAACGACTATTAAAATGTTGCCTTAAATTAAGATAATCCCAATAAGCATATTTTTGTAAGACCATATTCTAAATTATTAGGAGAATTATCAAAAGTATTCATATTTAGTATTTAAAATTATGTCCAAATGCGAAACATATTTGAACCTGTGACCTATCATTTGGAACTTTGGTCATTCGAATGTTTGGAGCAACACAAGTTATTTGTTAATATCTTGCAAGGATTAATATTTATATCAAAACATGAGATTTTCCCCATATATTCCTTTATTCTCATATACTCATAATAATAATAATAATAATAATAATAATAATAATAATAATAATAATAATAATAATAATAATAATAATAATAATAGTACTAATAACAATAATAATAAAAATAATAATAATAACAATAACAATAACAATAATAATAAAGTTGCACCAATGGTGTGTAAGTTTTTTTTAACTCTCATTTTTCAAATTCTCATTTTTCTTGACTTGTAATTTTTTTTATAATCAAATATTAATTTCTCTTTATATCTTGTATTAGAGGGTGTTTGGCAATGACTTATAAGTTGGTTAAACTAAGTTATAAGTCATTTGTTATTATTTAGTATTTGACAATAACTTAAATTTTAACTTTTTTTTACATATAAGTCATTATTAAATTTTTTTCATGCTTCATGTGCTATATTTTTTATTATTATTACTATTACTATTACTACTACTATTATTATTATTATTATTATATTTAATATTCTTATTATTACTATTATTATTATTATTATTATTATTAATTATTATTATTATTATTATTAGAATAATTATTACTAATCTTATAATTATAATTATTATTATTATAATAATTTTAATTATTACTATTATTATAATTTCTATTATTGTTGTTGTTGTTGTTATTATTATTATTTTTATTATTATTGTTACTATTATTATAATAATTATTATTGTTACTATTATTATTGTTATTATTGTTGTTATTATTATTACTATAATAATAATAATTATTATAATTATAATTGTTATTATTAATTATAATTATTATTACTATTACTATTACTATTATTATAACTACTACTATTATTATTATTGTTATTATTAATCATTATTATAATTACTATTATTATTCCTATTACTATTAATAATAATAATAATAATTATTATTATTATTATTATAATAATAATTATTACAATAATTATAATAGTACTAATAATAAAAAAGTCTGGCCTGATCCGCGGGCTTTTTAAAAAATAAAATAAAATAATGCTTTCTTTGAGAATTGAACTCTAGACCTCCCACTCTCTTTAAACAAATGCTCAAACCAACTAAGCTATAAGGATTTTTTTATTATAAAGTCAGTTACCCGGTACTAAAATACTAATTACATATTTACATCAAATACTATAAATACAAATTAAAAAAATACTAAAATACTAAAAAAAAAAATCAAATTCAAAAAATTCAAAAATTCAAAAAAATACTAAAATACTAAAATTCAAATTATCTTGTTAATTAATCAAAAGAACAAAAATTCAAATTACATCATTAAAATACTAAAATCATAACATATTTGCATCATAACATAACATATTATCATATTTACATATTTACATCATTTACATCATATTTACATCATAACATATTTACATCATTAAATCAAAATACTAAAATTTAAATACTAAAATACTAAAATTTTACTCAAATACTAAAATTTTACCATAGTTGTATAACATATCAAAATACTAAAATTTTACAATAGTTGCATAACATATCAAAATACTAAAAGTCACTTAATTTACACTAAAATACTAATTACATATTTACATCAAATACTAATTAAGAAAATACTAATTAAAAAAATACTAAAATACCAAAAAAATCAAATTCAAAAAATACTAAAATTCAAAAAAATACTATAATTCAAATTATTTTGTTAATTAATCAAAAGAACAAAAATTCAAATTACATCATTAAAATACTAAAATCATAACATATTTACATCATAACATAACATATTATCATATTTACATCATTTACATCATATTTACATCATAACATATTTACATCATTTAATCAAAATACTAAAATTCAAATACTAAAATACTATAATTTTACTCAAATACTAAAATATTACCGGTTGTATAACATATCAAAATACTAAAAGTCACTTACCCGACACTAAAATACTAATTACATATTTACATCAAATACTAAAAATGCTAATTAAAAAAAATACTAAAATACTAAAAAAATCAAATTAAAAAATACTAAAATTCAAAAATACTAAAATACTAATTCAAATTATTTTGTTAATTAATCAAAACAACAAAAAATCAAATTACATCATTAAAATACTAAAATCATAACATATTTACAACATTTATCATAACATATTATCATATTTTAATATTTACATCATTTAGTATAATTGATATAATATGTTATGATGTAAATATGTAAATATATAAATGTGATAATATGTTATGATGTAAATGATGTAAATATGTTATGATTTTAGTATTTTAATGATGTAATTTGATTTTTGTTGTTTTGATTAATTAACAAAATAATTTGAATTTTAGTATTTTTTAATTTGATTCTTTTTAGTATTTTTTAATTAGTATTTTAGTATTTGATGTAAATATGTTAAACTATATCACAAAGAGAATTAATCAATTATCTCATAAAAAAGTAAAATTCAATACAAAGGTGAATAAAATACTAGCAATAAAAAATTAAACACGAAAAATGAAATATTATCCCAAAAATCTTCCCACTCTATCTACAATTTAAAATATTTCATAGAGACAAGTATTTAATTTTTTTTTATATATATATATTAATGAATAATTAAATATATATATATATATATATATATAGGGGTAAATATTAGGCCAAAAAATCTTCCCTCCCTACCTCTCTCGCTCAGATCTAGGGCTGAGCAAAAAAAGAGTATAACCGAATTATCGAACCGAAATAATTTAACCAAAATTTTATGATAATTCAATTATTTTTAATATTTCGCTTATATCCAAAAATTTTTACGGATTTCGATTAATTTGTGCGGGTTTTACTTTTTGGGTTATTCGGTTTAACCGAAAAACCGAATAAAAAACCTTGCTCTCTAGTGTCTACTGTCTGGTCACTCCTAGTCTCCTACTTAAAATAATAATACTCAGCCAGCCCACTAGGCCACTACTACTGTACTAGCCCAGACTCTGAACTGAAGACTCTGAACTGAAGTCCGTAACCCTCAAATCTCAATTCCCAAATCCCAAACTCGAACTCTCTCGAGTCTCAATCTCTCGTTCGTCCCAAACGACTAAACCCAGATTTCGAACTCGTCTCAATCTCTCGACTCTCATCGGCTAACGGCCATTGGCCAAACCCAGATCTCGAACTCGACTTTCATCGGCCGACTGCCATCGGCGCATCGCCTCATCGGCTTTGGCGGCCCTTCATCGGTCATCATCAGTCAATCTCGAAGTCAAAGAGATGAAAACTCGAACTCTCGAGTCTCGATCTCTCATCCGGTGTGAGACTCTTGAGTGTCTGACATCTTCAATTCTTCATCGGCTGAACTGTTTGAAACTTGAAAGTAAGTTCTTACTCGAATTTTGGATGTTTGAAATTGGTTGGTAATTTGGTAATGAGGAGATACCCTTTTTTGTGCAAAACTGCAAACTGCAAACCTAGTCCCATAGTCTGAATATTTATTTAGTTACTTCTCCAATTTAACTTTCTGGCTTCTGCAGTGTTGAATATGGTTGATGTTGCTGTATGGACCATGATAGGCTATTAGGTTGGTCTTATATGTTTATTATACCCAAATATTACCCAAATATTTGGTTGATTTTTTGGTAGTATCATATAATTCTGGCATCTACTTTTGTACTATAGTGTCCATTTTTTGGTAGTATCATATGATTTTTTTGGTAGTATCATGTTCTTTCTATTCAGAGTCCAGTTTTAGAACGTCGTAGTTGTTAGCTCAAGTCTTCTAATGTTTTTTTATTGGAATCGAGTGTCTACTCATTGAGCAAGTTATTACTGAAAGTTAACATCTGCTCCAGTATACCAAGTTATTGCTGAATGTTGACATCTGCTCTATTATACACTATACAACAAACAAATGGAGAGGCTCAGGTTGATGGAACACAAGTGTGTTTTTATCATGACCACTTCTAGACTTGTTCACCCTGTGATTCTAGTTTTGAATTTGGTTGTGGTTCTGATCATGTGATGTAATAATAGTATAAAGGCAACAAAATTGAAGTGGTGCAGGAACATTACCTTGTGGTGAATCAGATTTGGAGTTGGTCCAAACATTGTGCAACAACACCATTAACTTCTTTTAGGGGAAACCTTGTAGCATGATCTATATGTGCCCATATATCTTTTGCATTTGTTTCCGGTCATGATGTTCACTGCCACCTCAGTTACCTACCCTGTTAAATGGTGTCAATTTTGTAATGTTCTTCATTTCATTTTTTTCAGCTTCTTAATATACATTCATATTCATATGCCTTTCTTGTTCTTTACCCCTTTTTCTGTTTCAGTTCCTCTTCAGAAAAAAGAAGCATTGTACATACATAATAAAATGTGCCCAACTACTTTCTGCCTGGTTGGTATATTTGATCTGGTATATAAGCTTGTATATGCGTACATGTTAGCTGAAGTGGGAAGAGTATCGGATTGGCTTAAGTACATGCTTGAAACCTTGTCTATTTTATTGATAGAAGTTTTTTGTCTTTAATCATACTTATAGTTTTACCAATTCAGGTACTGTCAGGCAGTATCAAAATCTCTGAAAACTGGTCGTGCACCTGAAGTTGAAACATGGAGACAATTAGCATCATCCCTTGAGGAGAGGATAAAAACTCACCACTAGGTACCTCCATTTCCTCTAGTTTTTACATCTTATTATTGGCTTACATATCCTAGTGAGGTGATTTTCTTTGTGTAGGGTGGTTTTTCAACTAACTTGGCTCCTGCGAAATTAGTGGGTAAATTGCTTAACCTATTTGATAGTACTGCTCATCGCGTTGTTGGGGGCTTGCCACCTCCTGTGCCATCAACAACAGCTGGCAATATACAAGGCAATGTCATCCTTAATTCCTTCGACATCAATGGAACCCATAAGTGAATGGACTGCCGATAGCAATAGAAGGACAATGCATAACAGAAGTGTTTCAGAGCCAGACTTTGGTAGAACTCCTAGACAGGTTGGTGATATATACTTGGAAACTTCTAAAAAGATACATGTTTTTTATTACCCAATAGCTTGATTTGTTACTGTGGTCTTATGACCTAAGTAAAATTAATATGAGTTATTGCATTGGCACATGATCATATTGATTCATCAAAAGAAGTAACTTCTGCCAATGCACAAGGTAAAGCATCAGTCTCCGGGGGGACATCTCGATTTGGTCGCTTTGGCTTTGGCTTCCAGATCTTACAAAAAATACTGAAGCCCCGACAAGATAAACAGGTAACCTCTTTTGGTTAATTCCACACTAGCATGCCATGATTTTCTTTATTTTAGGAATAATGAGTTTCATGTCTCTTTTTTTTAAAATTTTAATTCGGCTGGGCGTTTCTCTTAAAGGCTAAACTGGGTGAAACAAATAAGTTTTATTATGATGAGAAACTTAAGAGATGGGTAGAGGAAGGTGTTGACCCGCCCGCAGAGGAAGCAGCCTTGCCACCCCCACCTACAACTGCGGCCTTCCCGAATGGAACATCAGATTATAACTTGAATAGTGCATTAAAAAGTGAAAAGTCCAAGCAATGGAAGCCCAGAATATCAAAGCCCGACTTCTCTGGCACATAGTTCAGGAATCCCACCAATCCCACCCACCACAAACCAATTCTCTGCTCGTGGACGGATGGGTGTTAGATCAAGGAAACTACAAAATCAGTTCTATTGTTTCTTTTGATGCTGCTTTAGAATTTTTAGACCTGACAAAATATGGTTATGGGTTGGTTTTGGTTTTCAAAATATGGTTAACCAATAATTTAAGAACTAAAACCATATTAACCATTTTTAATATGGATAATGTGGGTTGGAACCATATGGTTATGGTTAAAAATTATATTAACCATTTTAATATGGTTATAATTCCATGAAGGCCTGATTTGATATATTATTATTATTTTTGGGGTGGGGGTGGGGGGGGGGTGGGGGTGTACATAATCACATAATATTATTTTTTTTGGGGTTGGAGTGGAGTGGAGTGGAGTGGGGTGGGGTGGGGTGGGGTGGGGTGGGGGTAAGGAGTGTATACATAATCACATAATATTTTTTTTTTAGTGGGGTAGGGATGGGGAGCGTGGGTAAGAGGTGGGGTGGGGGAGTGGAGGGTGGGGGTAAGGGGTGTATACATAATCACATAATATTATTTTTTGGGGGGTGGGGGTAAGATGTGTATACATAATCATAATATTATTTTTTTGGGTGGGGGGTGGAGGTGGAGGTGGACGTGGGGGTGGGGGTGGGGTGGGGTGGTGGTAAGGGGTGAGGTGGGTGGTTGAGCTTCTTGAATATGTAAATATGGATGGAAAGAACTTTTAATTTGAATTTGGAATAAAATATGGGTCGAAAAATGGTTAACCGGGTTGGAACTATATTTCTTTTTAAAAATATGGTTCCAAACTTTAACCAACCCAAATAAATAAAAACAATTAACCAACCCATTTGGTTCCAGTTAATATGGGTTGATCCGACAGTTAACCAACTATATTGCCAGGTCTAAAAATTTTCCTGCCAAACATAATCCCGTATCCGGGTACTTCGATTCCGCGGGATTTGGTGTTCACTGTACAAATATCATCTATCTATCTACCCATAATAAATACAAACCATGCAACAGATAGAAATAAATCTTCCCCTTATGGGGTTACAACATCTGAATAATAAACATAATCTCAGGTCATACTAACCTTAAACATCTGTACGGAAACATAAACAAATTAGTCTTAAACAACATTATTAACTTAAGTCTTAAACAGAAATACATCATCATATAAAACAACAAGTCTTCATCACTTGTTAATCTTGCCCTTGCCTTTGCTAGTAGAAGGCTTGTCGGACCTTTCGTTCTTAACTGCAATGTTATTATTACGCAAGAGTGAGCACTATTGCCCACAAGTAAAATAATGAAATAACAATGTATAATAACATGCGAGTGGCGCTGTCACTTTGGTACTTGCCTCATGGCCATGGTAGTTCTGCCATGGCACAGAAATGAACTAGGAGTTCAGCCATGCACGCCACACTCAGCACTCGTAATTCCTAGTTCACGAAGAACACAAAATTCAGCAAAATAAACACTACATAATCATTAATTCTCCAAATTAAACATACCCACATGTTAGAATTCATATATAATCAATACCTAACATTTATAGAGTGATTTTAACCCATTAAAAAACATAATCACAGAATAAAATTGTGCAAATTGTATTGTTCTTGATGTTCTTGAAGTGTTGAACATAAATTCCTAAAATTCAACGCCCCAAATTTGTTATAAAACCAAATCCAACCATTCAAATTTTGTTTTGTTCGTTTTGTCATGCATAATCACATATAAGTGGAAATTTTGTAGAAAAATTTATGGTTGACATATTAAAATTACGTATAAGGGCCATAGGCCATATAACGTACTCTGTAAATTTTTGAAACAACAAGCTATAATATTATGAAACTTATGATATGGAATCATATACAATATATATAAAACATGCTATGCTACTCGAATTATTACATATATCCCTAACATAATTTCCCCATTTACAGAGATTCAACAAAACTTAAATGAAAGCCATTTTTCAAAAAAAACTAACTGACGTAAAAAGGAATTGGGTTGAAGAGATTACCCAAGCGTAGAATTACTGGAAGATGAATTCCTTCTCAGATGACTCTCACAATCCTCTTAACAATCTCTCGAATTCTCAACTCTTTCTCTCAGATCTCTCTGCATTACGCTTTCTACAGACTTAGGCAAATAATGAAGAAGAAAGAAAAAAATACGTAAACTAAATAAGGAACAACTGACACGTTGGTGGTCAGTTACCCAGTCATGGGTTAACTACCCCCAACTCCCTTTAGGGCCATGTTTGGCTAGCTAGAATATGTTTCAAAAACTATTTAATTTAATAAAACTTTATCATATAGTTTAATTAATGTCATACTCCATAAAATAAATCAATATCTTATTTAATTTATTTTAAATAAAATATAATAATTTCTCATTAATTCACAGTCACATAATTCAAATTCTCATTGATTAATAATGTCAAATTCTTAAATCTCTAATTAATAATTAAATTAATTAAAATAACACTAGGCTTATTAAATATTTCTTTTAATACAATAAGCTCACATAATCACATACTTCGATAATAAAAATTCTCCACATTAATTTAATAAATGTAACACATAATTAAATTAATCTATCACAACTTCATCAATTAATCATTGAGTCTAATAATTTATTCATCGAAAAATATTTATTCAATCCAATAAATATTAAAATTAATTACAAAATCTGGTTGTCACATCTTTCCCCTCTTAAAAGGATTACATCCTCGAATCACAACTCAAACAATTGGTCTCTGTTACATTCTCCCCTTACAAAGATTACGTCCCGTAATCGCTTATAACAATCTAAGTAAATAAATGAGGATAATTTTTCATCATATTCTCTTCGAGTTCCCACGTAGCTTCTTCAGCGGTTGTGGTTCCTCCAAATTACCTTAATAGAAGGTATTACTTTATTTCTCGAACTTGTTCTTTGTTTCACGACAATTTGAACAGAATTTCTTCAGAAGATAAGTCTTTTGTCGAAATGTAGGGGTTCGTATTCAATCACGTGCTTGTAATCGGGTTTTGTAGGGTCGTAGGACTAAGACATGGAAAAAGTTGTGGACATTCTCTAGAAAGTGGAGGTAAGGCTACCTCATAAGCAACTTCTCAGACCCTTCTCGAGAACTTCAAAAGGTCCAATGAATCTTGGACTTAATTTCCTTTCTTCGAAGAACCTCGATCTTTCCCTTCCAAGGAGAGACCTTTAAGAATACATAACTACACGGCTCGAACTCAACATTTTTACTACGGTGTGGATCAGTCAGTATGCCATCTATCTTGAGTTCAGCCATCAATCTTGTTCGGATCACTTTGACTATTTTCGCCATTTGTTGTACTCAATTTGGACCTAGTAATTGTCTTTCGCCAACTTCATCCCAGTATAGCGGAGTTCTACACTTTCTGCCGTATAACGCTTCATAAGGCGGCATGCCAATACTAGCGTGGTAACTGTTGTTGTAATCGAACTCTACGAGCGGTAAATGATCATCCCAATTTCCTTTAATGTCCATTATACAAGCTCTTAACATATCTTCCAATGTCTGAATTGTTCTTTCACTCTGTCCATCTGTCTGAGGGTGATATGACGTACTCATTCGCAACTATGTACCCATGCATTCTTGTAGACGTTTCCAGAAGTTCGACGTAAAGCGCGGATCCCTATCGGAAACAATTGACACCGGCACTCTGTGTCTCGAAACAATCTCTTTTACGTATAGTCTCGCCAATTGATCTAAGTTGAATCTGATTTTGATCGGAAGGAAGTGTGCGGATTTCGTCAGTCGGTCAACAATAACCCATACCGCGTCATAGCCTTTCTGAGTCGTCGGAAGGCCAACCACGAAGTCCATAATATGTTTCCATTTCCATTCTGGGATCTCTAACGGTTGTAGCAATCCACTCGGTCTTTGATGTTCTGCTTTCACTTTCTGACAGGTCAGACACTTGGCAACACATTCTACAACATCACGTTTCAAATTCGGCCACCAGAAATGTTGTCGAAGGTCTTGATACATCTTGGTACTACCAGGGTGAATCGAATATCGTGAACTATGAGCCTCGCTCAAAATTTCTTCCTTAATCTCTTGTACTGGCGGAACCCAAATTCTACTTTCAAATCTCAGTATTCCTTCCTTATCCAGCTTGAATCTTGGTTCAGTTCCTTCAGATATCTTCTTTGTCACCTTTTTGCATTCATCGTCCTGAAGTTGAGCCTTCTTAACTTTATCTAGTAGGGTTGTACCAGATTACATCTGAAATAGCTTCTCATCAATCTCCATAGGATACTTAACTTCCAACTCCAGTTTCTCCATTTCTGCAATTAGCTCCTCCTGAGCAGTCAACCTCATCAATTTCTCCCGACCCTTTCTACTTAAGGCGTTGACAACCACATTTGCTTTACCCGGATGGTACAAAATCTCACAGTCGTAATCCTTAATTAACTCCAACTACCTTCTTTGACGCATATTCAAATCCTTCTGTGTGAAAATATATTTCAGACTCTTGTGGTCCGTATATATTTCACACTTCTCCCCGTAGAAATTGTGCCTCCAAATTTTCAAAGCAAAAACAACTGCAGCTAACTCCAAGTCATGGGTCGGATATCCCTTCTCGTAATCCTTCAATTGTCGTGATGCATACGCAATGACTTTGCCGTTTTGCATCAAAGACACGACCAAGTACTTTATGCGACGCATCACTATAAACAACAAAATTTCACATCGATTGGAAAGAGACAACACAGGTGTTGTACTCAACCTCTTCTTCAATTCTTGAAAGCTTTTCTCACACTAAAAGTCAAACAAATTTCACTGACTTTTTCGAGTTAAATTCGTTAATCGGAGTTGCGATCTTGGAAAAGTCTTGTATGAACCTTCTATAATATCCTGCCAATCCAAGAAAACTTTTAATTTAATAAATGTAACACATATAATTAAATTAATCTATCACAACTTCATCAATTAATCATTTAGTCTAATAATTAATTCATCGAAAAATATTTATTCAATCCAATAAATATTAAAATTAATTACAAAATCTCGGTTGTCACATATATCATGTAGGCTTTGACCTGAAGACAACTTCTACTTTGGTAATGAAGTGTTTTCCACGAGAAAGTATCATTACTGTGTTTAGTCTTTCAATCTGAATGCATTTAGTGGTATCACAAGTAACAATATGAAGCTCTTCTAGGAGAATCTGAATGCATTTAGTGGTATCACAACTTTTTGGTCGTTAGTTGTATATCATGTAATGATTAGAAATTATAGCCTTATTTATCTTGCTTACTCAGCTTTGGAAAAGGAACCCATTTCTCCCTTTTAGCTCAGTTCTGGTACTGATATCTTTAGTCGTCCTTTTGTAAAAAGAGCACTACGATAGCAGGGTTTCTTACTAAAACTCAGGAATCAGCCCACCAATTCTAGAGCTGGTGAACTTTGCCTAGTTTGGAGTTTTGATTGTTGACAAGTAAAGTGTACCTTGGAGGGTTATTGAGTTTGTAGGCTAGTTTGGAATGAATAACTAGATTGCATTCGAGTTCAATAGGATTCATGTATGAATGGAATAGAAGTGCCTAAACTTACTGGCATTACTGTATTGAGGTCTAATTTGATTCAGCTTCGATTAATGCATTTTTTCTTGGGTTTTGGAAGGTATGTTGACACCTTTAACCAAGGTGGTGGAAACCCAGCAAACTTGTTCCAGTCACACCATCTGTGCCTTCAATTAAACCCAATAGCAATGCCAATCCAAAATTTTTTGTTCCCACGCCAGTATACTCAGTCGAACAGGTTGTGAACGCCACTGCAGATAACATCCAACAAACTACATCTGGTAATGAAAATCCCTCGGTGTCATCTATGAATAATAACTCATTTCAGTCCTTTGGCCCACCATCACCTCCGAACATGCAAAGATTCGCTAGTATGGTCAGCATCTCAAACAAGGGTACACCATTGACTGGCAGTGGCAGTGGCTCCCTTTCATCCCACTCTCGACGAACAGCATTATGGAGTGGCAGCTTCGCTGAGTCTCTCAGTCCTCCAAGCAGAGCTGAAATGAAACCTCTAGGAGAGGTATTGGGCATGCCCTCAACATCGTTTATGCCCAATAACCCCGCCTTGACACACTCATCAGTGAATGGTGGCAGTTATGGGGACGATCTTCATGAAGTGGAACTTTGAGGCCGAAGGATGTAAATATCTCGTTTGGCTCCCAAATCTTACAAAGAATACTGAAGCCCCGACAAGATAAACAGGTAATCTCTTTTGGTTAATTCCACACTAGCATGCCATGATTTTCTTTATTTTAGGAATAATGCTTGTGGTTATTGAATGTGACTGAATTCTGACTTGAGGTCAACATATAATAATAATCTACAAGTCTTGTAACAGAAAATATGTTTATCACTAAGCTTACTGAAATTAATTCATGTAATGGCCGATTAAGATTTAAACTTTTTCTTGTAACAGAGCAATCATATAGTCGCACTAAAGGTTCTTTTTCGATTCGGATTTGTAGCAAATGATATTGTGATTGCCTATGTCTTTTTTTTGCTTATGAGTAATACGGTGTACATTAGTACCACGTAGCAATTCTATTGTCTTTGTGTATTGATTTTGGCACTAAGTGTCTCTGGTGACCTATTTGCTTTATTTTTTTGACTTGCTATTATTGTTAAATATGTGCAGGAAGACTGTTTCTACGACCTGCCTTACAATATTGGGTATCAAATTTTTGTGCTACGTTTACGGAAGACAAGGGACAATTATGAAGTGTACTCTCGCTATATATGTAGATATATACTTTGATTGAAGAACTGTGGTAACTTTATATGATTAATTATAAAGATAATGAATGATTATGTAGTAGATGATTTTATTAAGTTAATAATATTTTAGTTTTTTGTATTTTTGCTATTATTTGCAATGGGGACATTGAGCCAGCTAGGTAAACAAAAAGAATGTTAAATTTTGATTTGGCAACAATATAATTCCTTACCGAAGTGTTGAACAAGTTTTAATATAGTAACAATTTTTTATACATTTAGCAATAAATTTTCGTTGCTAATGGCATTAAAAATATAATATTTGGCAACGAAAAATTAACCTAATAACAAGGGAGAGGATATTTGTGACGCCCCCAAAATTAGGTATACATTACCCATCTTGGGTCGCCAGATACATGGTATAGAATTCAAATACAACTTACTAATACAACTGTTGTGTACAATACGACAAAATATAAACTGTGAGTTTGAATACAATTATTGTCTACTAGAGATTATACAAACTCAAAGGAGTCATCATTACAATTATTATCACACTATTTCACGAATAGTGAGGGACTACTAATGCTATCCTCTAGACCATTACTCCGCTTCCGAATTGCGTCCAAATTTATATTCTCATTTTCTGAAGAAACAATGAAAAGAAAGGGTGAGCTCAACTTAGCTCCCGAGAAGAAATATTATGACTAAGATAATGCGAATAAATTATCATTAGCCTTAAAATGATGTTAAACCGATACAATATAACAAACATCAAGTTTAACTGCGGTGAAGAACAAGCAATCCATTAAAAGAGTCAAGTAGAGAATAAAATCTACTATCTTTTATTATTTAAAAGGTTTTTCATCACTTTTATCATTTGGGACTCGACTTAATAAATAATCCACATCATCGAATCACCCTCGCACTACTACCAATGATATTCTTTAGTATCACGACCACAACTATCTATGTACTACTACTGCCAAGAATATTTGTTTATTCATTAATGGTCATGATCATGCCAACAACTGGTCCATCAATGCACTACAGGGCCAATGAGAATTTTACCACATCATTTGTAACATTACGTGCAACCATGATTACAATCGAATAATCCCACGGGTCATAATCATACCAAGTCCATCTATGCACTCATGTGCCACACGGATGACTTTCAACATAATATAAACATGAGGATGATGACAATGATATAAGAATTCAATAAAACAAGTTCAAGAATTAATTTATCCAGAACTAATAATGTCCAAATTGTCGACATGATATTGCTTTGTAGAGTAAAAATTTAAGAATGATCGGAAGAATATTTTCATGAAAAGATCTTTGGATGAAGCATATAAATATCAAGGATATTCTACTAATTTCATGGAGTATAAGTCAAAACTTTAACCAATTCGAGTATAATAAAGAATGGAATAACACAAGAAATCACCATGCATGCAGATTGCAGATAGACATGTTATTCAACAGAATAATAATAACGGAACCAGGTCGTGCAAAATTTGCACCGATAGGATGTTTCAATGAGAATAATAAAAGCGGAATCAGTCAAATTGTAAAACATCTGATGAGGATGTTCCAACGAATAATAATAATAAAAAAAGAACGGTCTGGGTGTAAAAAACACACAAACAGGATGTTCCAGCGAATAATAGAAGAATGTCACAAAGTATAGGGTAAACTGTGTATACACAGTTATTCCAACGTAATAATAAGCAATGGAATAACAACAGTTCTCTTCATGAATAAGAAAGAATAACACCCTTACTTTAGTAGGAGATTGAATCTCGCGGTAGTGTAGTAACAGAATACTCTTCTTCTTCTCTCTTATTCTCTATACTTTCTCTCTCATAAGCTTGAATGAATTAAGTGAAAAATAATGAAGCACTAGGCCTCTATTTATAGAAGATTTTAGCTTAGCACTTGCCGTGTGAAAAGGCAAGTGGCTTGACGAATCGGTGATGTGAAAAGAAAAGTGGTTTGGCGCTTTGTAATGTGAAATGACAATTGGTTCAGCCTTTATAATGTGAAACGACAAGTGGTTCGGCCTTTATGTAATATGAAAACTAAGCAAGTGGTTTGACGGTAGTAAAGGTAATTACTATTGACGAAGGTAATTACTATTGAAGAAGGTAATTATTATCGACGAAGGTAATTACTATTTCATTGAAGATAATTACTATCGATTGAAAAAGACTCTTAGATGATGACATATGGCCCCCATAAAATAACCAAACTTACCACAAACGTCTCATAACAGGACTCTTTATATACATTAAGGATTGAATAAATATTACCACAAATCATTTTATTTTTAATCAACACATTTAATCTTTCAACAATTATTAATCATTTATAACTTGTCGTCTCAATTATTGATGTAATAATATAACATATTATACGATGATAATCTTGTGACAATAATTGAATCAATAATATAAGAGATATGATGATAAGATTCATTAAGTAATAATTGAGTATAGTGAGTGACTTCTCACGTAAAGCATCAATAATCAATACCGTGCTACTTATGCAACCACGCCAGACATCTTGACTTTTTTACTAACGGGTAGTTCAACAGTTTTTAACGGTAACACCTCCGTAGATTATTTTTATAGAAAGATAATTTTGTCGTTTTAACTACGACAATACTTTTATTCATGGGGTCCACTAATGATTGAGTCAGCCGTCACGAATATTCCCCGACAAAAAGAATATTCTATAACAACTTGCTTACTTTGCAAAATTTATAAATATTACCCACAACTATAACATTATATCAAATTTATTCCATAATATTCAAAAATAATATTTATAGAAAATTCATCTTTATTTATAAAAGTTGGGGTCTTACAATATTGTTGCTAATACTAAAATAAAAGGCAACGTTTTTTATCATTGTAAATCATATCAACTTTCGTTGCACATATAAAGAAAAGATAAGATATAATGTTGTTGCTAATCGTCGACTTTTTTTGCTATTGAAAAATAACTAGCAACAAACATTTTCGTTGTTGATTCAGCATAATGTCGTTGCCAAATAATATAATCAGCAACGAAAATCGTTGCTAAAAAGTTTACATTTCGCAACGAAAGCAAGTTAGGAAACAATTTTCATAATTTACTGCAACGAAAAATGTCGTTGCAAAATGGTGTCAATTGCATCGAAAATGCACGGTCGTTGCAAAAAAAGAGAGTTCATTTCGATTTGTCAATTAGTAGGCTTTTTGCAAGCGAAATGGGGTTTTAGCAACAACATTTTAATTATTCTCGCAACAATATATTTTGTTGCTAAAGGATCGATGTCTCAGACGAAAGCCAAATTTCGATTTGCAAAATGTATTACTTTTGGCAGCGAAAAAATATGTTCGATTCTTGAACAATTAATAACACTCATCACTGTTCTTGAAACGAAAAGAGCTTAACGATGAAAAGTCGTTGCCAAAACCCTTTTGCAACGAAATTTGGCACCTTTAGCAACGAAAATCGATTGTTGCTGAAGCCTCATTTTTTTGTAGTGATTTGTCTGTAACATTACATGTCATGATTATACCAATACACAATTCCTGGTCATAATCACACTAATCAACAATCCATCTATAAACTACGGGCCAAAGATGACTTTTACCACATCATTTGTCTGTAACATTACAGTCCATGATTATACCAATACACAATTTTTGGTCATAATCATACCAATCAACAGTCCATCTATGCACTACGGGTCAAAGATGACTTTTACCACATCATTTGTCTGTAACATTACATGTCATGATTATACCAATACACAATTCCTGGTCATAATCATACCAATCAACAATCCATCTATGCACTACGGGCCATGTAACAACCCGATATTTTTTGTATAAATAAATCAGAAATTTTGCATATAATTTTTTTTTATTTTAAGGATGAGGATTTGTACAAGATAATGTGTATATTTAATTATGTGATAAATAAAAATATATTTATTACATGAATATTTATAAATAATTTTATTTTAGAATTATTGATTATTATAAAGTTTATTTTTTTAATAATTAATTTTATAGTAGAAATATTTTTATTATTTATTTTCCATGAAAATATAATTATATATTATTTTAATAGTATATGAAAAGATTATTAGAATTATTATAATAATTAATCTATTTTATTATATGAATTTATGCTAGATTAATTAAGTTAATTATTTTAACTTAATTAATAATGTTATATATGAAGAATATATCGGATATGGAATCTAAACCCTAATTTTGGATTTTTATCAAGGAATGAGGATAATAATATAATATTAATTATATTTTGATATTTCGAAGTTTTATAAATATATCTTGTGTATATGTGTGAACTGTAGGTGGAATTGATCAATTTTAATGTATCGTGACCAAACCCTAATATTAATTTGTCTAACCCTACTGTAAGACAATGATTGTGTGATGTGATTTATGTTGCGTATTATATGACTAATTAGGTAAACCCTAATTAAAATCTATAAACCTTAATTAATCCCTAATTATAAAACCCTAATATCTAGAACCCTAATTTGAAACCTAAACTGGAGTTTTGCTCAGTCAGGAATTGTGTTAATATGATTAATATCATGTATGATTGATATTATTGGTAATTAGGGAAAACCTAATTAGTAATTTAAAATTCAAATGATTAGAACCCTAAATTAATAATTAGAAACCCTAATAAGTAATTTTAAAATCTAATTACTAACTATAAACCCTAATCGCTAAATTAGCAAGATTAATTATAATTATTGATTTTAAACCCTAATGTTCCTGTATAATGTAATTAGAAATCTAATCTAATTATAAAACCCTAATTTTCTATTTTTAGAAACTAATTTATTTTATTTTTTCTTAAACCCTAAAATGAAATTCTAGAAAGCTAATTGTTGGAAAACCTTAGGGTTTACCCTAAGGGTCAAACCCTAAGGGTTTGTCAAATGCCCAAAATGCCATTAAAATTATATTACAAAAGACCAAAATGCCCTTTTTCATTTATTTATTTAGATAACTTGTCAATCTTGCCAAAATGTGGGTTGGTGACCAAATAATTTTGACAATTGATGTATATCTCACCAAGTCAGTCCATTATTGCCAGCAATATCAGATCATTCATTGCACCAAATTATTATATAAGTTATTTGGAGATAGAAAGTGTGCCATTAAGCTCATTTCATTTCCAAGCTCATTTCATTTCCAAGCTCTCAACCAATTCTCTCTTTATCAAAACTTACGAAATATTGAAGTGTACCAGTCCCAAAATCGAGCCCCACCATCACCCAAAATAAATCAGAAGTCCAAATTCCAAAAATCAAAGCATAAAGGTATAAACCCTAGTTGAAAAATTCGACCTTGATCCTCTGTTAGATGTAGTGTTTTTGTGCTAAAACATGTTATATGTAGTGTGTATAGATGATCTGGGTTGATAGATGTTAGATCCATAACATCTATAAGCTCAGATTTGAAGATTTCAAGAATCTGGGAATTTTTATTTATGTTGTCTGACAACGAATGTCAGACCCATAGATTCTTCTTTGTTCATGATTTTTGTTGTTTTATGTGTTAGATCAATAGATTGATATGTGTTCTTTTATCTGCAAGTGATGTAACGACCCCAAAATTCATGTAATTTAATTCTTGACTTCGGTCGTTAATAATACATTCAACCTCTAATTTTACATCATTAAACGATAATACAACCATTGAAATTTGCGGAATAATTAAAATTTTCTATTACAAACTATCCTCGTTCCCAAAACCTTTAACCTTTACATCTAAATATCTCAGAATCATTTTAATACTACAATAGACAATATTACAATTCAACATTAATACATTATTCGAAACATTAGACATGGTTTACAAGAATAACAACTTAGCTAGGATATTAAATCTTCATATATCACTTTTGATCCATAACAATCAAGTAGCATATAGCGTTACCTTCAATTCTTGAATCAAAAAATGGTTATTTTCAAGAATGAGCTCGACGATATTTCAACCAAAATCTAACAGATTTTCATGCATCACGTAGTACATAATAACATGCTCAACATACAAGAATAATCATAAACAAACATAGCATACATGTTGTAGTTCACATAACAACTATAAAGATTGAGTTCCTTACTCAATCAACATTCATAGTTCAATCATCATAGTCATAGATTGACTTTCACATTTCATACTTTTGATATATATAATACATCATACACTAAAATTTTAAAGCAGATCATCATCAAGTTAACATAGCAAAAAGGAACTGAAAGACTTGCCTTTACCGGCGTTTTACCAACACGCTAATACTTCGCGTCCTTGCACAACCTACACTGTATGTGATATTGATAATAAATAAAATCAATACTCAATCTCATGGTCAAATTTATTCTAAGACCTTACTTTATCTTATTATCCTTTATAATATCTTTATAGACATCTAACTGTGTTTTATATGCAACTCGGTTTTATTTTCATTTTCATCACCACACATGCTAGATTATCTCACTTGTAGTTTAATGTGCGTATATCACACCATTTTATTTTACCAATTTGGTTTCAAAAATGCATATTCAACACATTGTTTACATGTCTAATTTTCCTTCATAAATCAAAATTACCCTTTTCGATTTCTTTCCATTATTATTCTTGTATTATCATCTTTTCATACTTAGATATCCAATATTAGCCATTAGTTAGACACTTTGTATACCAAAGTTTAGAAACACTATTACATTTAGGCATTTTATCGAGCACGTTATGTGCACACATTAACTTATCTCAACTCTTGATCTTAAATGGTTAATTATGCATAGAATATGATAACACATATCTATATTCATTACATATGTCGAAACATATTTTTAATCATCAAAATATACCATCACCCAAAATCTTAATTCAAACATAATTATAAAACTCATCTTCACAATTTCTTTAACAAAATGTTGTTTTCGTTTTTAACATATCTCCTTCGTTACATGTCCGTTTTTGTTTCTTCTTATATAGAATTAACCTTTACTCAGTGTACTACAACCTCATCTAGGCCTTAAAGTCAGACCCTTATCCATCTAAACCAGATTCTGCAATTCATCAACTAGTGTAGAAAATTTCATTTTCTGGACATCCCGATCACGATCCGGTCACTTAAAATGGCTCAATCTCGCGAGTCTAGCTAGTACACTTCCATATCTACAACTTTACAGTTTTAAGTTTCTTCAGATTCAAAACACACGAATTTATATGAATTTTTCAAAGTCGTAAAGCCGTAATGCTTTTGATTTTTCGGATGATTATTTTCCCTTCGGACCAGCCTTACTAAAACAGACATTGCAAGAAATCTACAAAGAGTTTTCATGTGATTCCACTTTCAGAATATAGCTTACTTCCATATCTTCGATTTGATATAAGGCTCACTTTCTAACTCATTATACCCAAAGAGGTATGAATTTCACAAGATATGTCCACTATTACTAAAAACCTACGAATTTTGTTCTTCAAATTTTCTTTCCATTTCATTTTCTTTCTTGAATCCTCTTGTTTGATTCTTGATAATCCAAGATTAAACCAATACAAACAGATTAAGCATGATCTACTACCCTAGAACATAAATCTACCCCAAAAAAATCAAGGATTAAATAAGAGTTTAGAAGTTACCTTCTTCTAGCTTTTTTTTTTCTTCTTCTTCTTCTTCTTCTTCTTCTTCTTCTTCTTCTTCTTCTTCTTCTAGCTCATCTCAATTCCTCTATTTCTCTCTATCTCTCTCAATTTCTCAATACAACTTCTACATAACAATTATCTACATTATGAAGAACATAAAAATATAATTAAAATAAGGAATTTAGATTATAACTTTATTAGTATGAATTTAAGAGAGAGATGGAGATGATGATGATGAGACTTGTTTTGTCTTCTCAAAGCTTTCCATTCTTCTTCTTTTTCTTCCTCTTCTTCTTCTCCTACAACTCTCTCTAACTCTCCTCTTCTTTCTTTGATTTGTTTTCTAAAACTAACATACTAACTTGTAGTATATACATATAATATACAATACTAGTAATATATAATATGTGTCACTCCTAGTAATTATTAGATATACTAATTACTAGTTAATACATAGGTTACACCAATTTGAACTTGAAAAGCCTAAGACCATGTTTGACAAATACTCATTATTTTAATTAATCAATAGCTTAACATCAATCAATCTCATCAAATTGTCACATAATTATATTTACTTGTTAATTATAATTTTGTGTAACAATCATCACATAACTCATCTAATTTAATTATCTCAATTAAATTAGAACTATAACATAAAATTATTATATTAATTAAATTAAATACTAAATATTCATTTAATTAATCTGCTACACTTAATTACATTACTCTATAATCAAAACAAAATTTATTTATTTAACTCAATAAATAATTCAATTAAATATTTATATATATTAAAATTAATATATAACATTCTCTTCACATTAATTCACATATTCTACAATATATGACATACACATACTCACACTCCAACATATCTCATAAATAATACTTTTATTTATAAAATTCTCATTTATAATTTCTAAAAATGCAGGATGTCACAAGTGAAATCACGATCATATGATTCATATATATCATGTTATTAATGGTCAAATAAATTAGTTTAAAATGATTTTAATATTAGAAAAATCATTTTAAATGAAAATAAATAGTTTAAAAATATTTGAAGTTATAAAATATAACTTTCAATATTTAAAGGTAAATTTCATTAATTATTTACTATTAATGATATTAGAATTATTTAATAATTATATTAAATAAATTAGTTTAAAAATGATTTTAATATTATAAAAGTCATTTAAAATGAAAATAAAGTGTTTAAAGATATTTTAAGTTATAAATTATAACTTTTGATATTTAAAGGAAAATTTCATTAATAATTTAATATTAATGATATTAATTTAATAATAATGATATTAAATTTATTTAATAATTATATTAAATAAATAGTTTAAAATGGTTTTATTAATGTAAAAAATCATTTAAAAGGATATAAATGAATTAAAAATATTATTAAGTTATACTTAATGACTTTTAATATTTTGATAAATTGTACATTAATAATTAAATATTAATGGTAATTATTTAAAATGATTTTAAGTGTTTTAAAAATCATTTAAGGGTAATATTAATACTTTAAAAGTATTTTGAGTTATTATAAATAACTTTAATATTTTGGCAATGATTTCATTAATGGTTTAATATTAATTAAATATTAATGATAATTGAATTGTTTAATATTTAAATCATTTAATAATTTCCTTGTTAGAAAATTCATGATAAATTATAATAAATGTTTTAAAATTATTATAAGTCATTTAAAATAATATGACCGATACTTACTTGAGATATTGAACTACGGGATAGAGTCTTAGACTCGATAATTACTCGATAAAGTAAATTAGATAATCAAGCATATTTTAGAAATTGATATGGACTTAGATAATTTGATTAGATATGTGTTTATTTGTGATTCAATGGTTGTGGAACATATGTGACAATGTGATTAGGTTATGTGCTGACTGCAATAAGCAGTGCTATGTGTTATAGTATGTTATTCTAATCGATCAAATAATCTTATTAATGATAGGTTGCTATATAAAAGATAGAACTAAGTTACGAACTGTAAGCAGCGCATCAAGCAAGTATCCTACCTTTGCATTTCCTTTATGCAATGGACATGAGTAAGAAGTTTTAGAATTATATTATTATTGTACTAAATTATTAACCTTATTGTCGTATATATTATATCCGATCATTGTTTATCAACATGATATTATATTATATAACTCATATATATATTTTGTTCGTTAATTTCAAAATATGGTTAATTTCAATATATATATATATATATATATATATATATATATATATATATATATATATATATGTCCAAGCTAATTGACAATTGACTAGACACAAATTTTGAAATATCGTTGAATATGATAAAACCTTTTTGTATCCAATCAAATTATTTTGGTTCGAATTCCAGACTAAGTATGAACATCCCGATCACGTGAAAACTTTTATGCGCCCAAGGCGGATAGAGTGAACGATCCTATCGTTCTTGTAGTGTAGTATTGATCAATACAGGGCCCATGGGAAGTACAACCTAACTCCCGTAAGTTATGACGGTTTGCTGATGAAGTTTTGCTAAACCTTAGCGAAAACTAAAAACAATGTTCATAGTATATCAACTACCCTATATAAATAGTCAATACGTAGTTTCAAAAATTTGAGATAAAGTTGTTATGTTATTATTATCGGTTCAGTTTACTTCACAACTATAAATTCGTTGTAGAAGTGATGTACAAAGAAAACATTTATTTCTTTCAGCTAATTATATTCATAATTGTTATTACTTGTTGGGCACCCAAATGCTCATCCTTGCTTAAATTTAAATATTTTCAGCTAGGCATGATCAACCCGAAGGTTCAGACAAGAACAAGTGAAAAGGAAAGCAAACAGAACATGTTTAATGGTGTCTTTTGTAATAGTTAGACATATATAGACAATGATATGTATTATATATCATGTAAAGAATTATAGTAAAGGTTGCGTAATTGGGATTAGACTGATAAATGTAAGATAAGTTTGATATTTATATTATTGTTATTATTATTAGTATTATTCTGCTCATAGAAAAGATATCGTGAAGCACCGAGTTCGGGTTTCAAGTACCCGAGTTTGGGGGCTTTATAGGCCAAAGATGACTTTTACCACATCATTTATCTGTAACATTACAGGTCATGATTATACCAATACACAATTCTTGGTCATAATCATACCAATCAACAGTCCATCTATGCGTTACGGGCCAAAGATGACTTTTACCACAATATAAACATGAGAATGATGACAATGATATAAGGATTCAATCAAATGAGATCAAAGATAAATATTAAAAATTTATAATTCAATTTATTTAAAGTTCAAGAATATCCAAATTGTCAACATGATAATTAAATGTGGAGTAAGATTCAAGAATGATATTTATGTATCAAAAATAATTTAGACAGAAAAGAAATCACTTTTGTCGTGAATAGTACCCGAATGAATAGTACCCCGTCATGCAAAGTACCCTGAGTGAATAGTACCCCGAGTGAATAGTAACAAATGAATAGTACCCCGAATAAATAGTACCCCAAGTGAATAGTACCCCGAGTGAATAGTAACCGAGTGAATAGTACCTCGAATGAAAATATTAAAATTTAATAAGAAAGTTTAGACCAATATTCAAATGAAACGATAGTCGATGAAGCGCAAAACTCTAGGATATTTTACTAATTTCAGGGATTATAGAAGCAATACTTACCATAGTAAGTTTAGATTTAAGAATATGAAAAGAAATAATATACAAAACTGCAAATAGATTATCACCCGCCATGCGGTAATTTGCGTAGACAGATCTTTTCCACAAATAAAGAATGAGTACGAATGTTATTCACCATGCATGCGGTAATACGCGTATACAAGTTATTCCCACAGATTAAAGAATGAATACGAAAAATAATATCCCTTACAAAAATAACATCCCTTACTGATACGGAAAATAATTTCCCTTACCTTAGTAAGAGATTAGATACTGCAATAGTGAAGTAGCAAAATACTCTTCTTCTTTTTCTCTATAATTTCTCTTGTGAGTCTTAGTGAATTGGTGAGAATGAAATAAGAATAAGCTTCTATTTATAGGAGATTGGACTAAATAGTAACTGATTCACGGACGGTCTAGATTGATTTACTATTAAAACGGACGATTCATATTGATTTACTATTAAAACCACAACCGACGGTCCATATTTATTTACTATTAAAACCACAACTGATGGTCCAAAAAATTAGTACATCTCCCCATGGAATAATAACTCAAACTTACAACAAACGCATCATGACAAACCCCTCTATTTATATCAAAAATTGAATAAATAATTTTCTACAAATCACTTATCTTTAATAAACACATTTTTAATCTTTTAACAATTATTCATTATTAATATTATAACTCACAATATTGACAACCAGATCTTTCCCAGGAAAGAGAGGACTTTTCGATAAGGATTTCTCCTTATTGGCGCGTAATTAAATAACATAACTCCTTTCATCGACAGAACTTTCTAGACATTGTCAATAATACAAATAATAATATGAATAAACGTGTTGTCTAAATTATTGATTTAATAATATAAAATATTGTACAAATGATACTGTCACAATAATTAAATCAATAATATGAGATACTATGCAGCAACTACTGTTGCAATAATTGAATAAAATTGAGTGATTTCTTACGTAAGCATCAATAATCGAGATATCTTGTGTAATACACAGCAAAAGTTACTATGCAACAACGCCAGACATTGTTCTTTTATCACTTTGTAGACACGATAATATAGTTGGTTAGCTGCTTCGGGTCAACCCATATTACTTCGGAACCAAATGGGTTGGTTAACTATTTTATTTATTTGGGTTGGTTAAAGTTTGGAACCATATTTTAAAAAGAAATATAGTTCCAACCAGGTTAACCATTTTTTCGACCCATATTTTATTCCAAATCCAAATCAAAAGTTCTTTCCACCCATATTTACATATTCAAGAAGCTCAACCACCCCACCCATTTACCCCCCCCCCCATCAACACCAAATTTTTTATGTGATTATGTATACATCCCTTACCCCCACCTCCACCCCCACCCAAACCCACACCCACCCCACACCCACACCCAAAAAAAATAATATTATATAATTATGTATACACCGCTTACCCCAACCCCATCCCTCCCACCACCCACCCCACCCCCACCCCCACCCACACCCACACCCACACTCATACCCAAAAAAAATAATATTATGTGATTATGTATATACCCACCCCACCCCCCCCCCCACCCCACCAAAAAAAATAATTTGTATACCACCCACCCCACCCCACCCCTACCCCACCCACCCCCACCCCCCCCCCACCCCCACAACTTCCTCCCAAAAAAATTTAATATTAAGCGATTATGTACACACACCCACCCTCTAGCTACCCTTACCCACCCCACCCCCATCCCACCCCACCCACCCACCCACCCACCCACTCTCTTGTCTACCTACTAAAAGTAATGATTTTGTCTCATTTGCAACTTATATACCAACACAAAATTGATTGATTCAACAATGATTATCGATAATTTTATTAAAATAAACGTCACCAAATTAATAATAATTATGTGACAACATTTAATTGATTAGTGATAATTTTATTAATTAAAAAAATATATAATCTTAGCCAAATAATAAGTATGTAACAACATTTTATTAGTATAGATTATTGCACATAAATATTAGAGGCATGTCACATGCTATACGTAAGAATATTAATTTCTCTAATACAAGTGATAAAAAATATTTTTTTTTTCATACAAACATATCTCATAACATTACTTAAGGAGCCTAAATTCCACCCCTTATATTCGTCTGTCTATCTATAGTATATATTAATTTCATTTTTAAAAATTTTTGTTTAAAAGTCAAAACATCTTAAAATGGTTAATATGGTTTTTAACCATAATCATATGGTTCCAACCCACATAACCCATATTAAAAATGCTTAATATGATTTTAGTTCTTAAATGGAACCATAACCATATTTTGAAAACCAAAACCAACTCATAACCATATTTTGACAGACATAATCACTGGTATTTCAACAGTTTAATGGTTAAAGTTTTGCTGTTATTTTTATAAAAAGGTTATTTCTATCGCTTTCTATACCCGACAGTTATTCCGCTGTGGGGTCCACCAATGATTGCGTCGTCGTACGAATATTCCTCGACAAAAAGAATATTTCCAGACCAAACGAATATTCCTAGACACAACGAATATTTTATGCCAACTTGCTTACTTTGTAAAGTTTTCACATATCACCCGTAACTTTAAACTTTTATCAATTTAACCATTTACTGAATAGAATAATAATTATAAGAAAATTGAATACTTTTATTTCATAAAATTCGGGGTCTTACAATTTTCACTCCTTATGAAATTTCGTCCCTGAAATTTATGTACCTGGTGGTTAAAAGAGGTGAGAATACATTACTTTCATTTCAGATTCTATCTTCTCGATTATTTCCTCTGTATTATGATTTCTCCATTACTCATTTCTTGAATTTCAGATATCATTCTAGAAAACAGCTTCAAAACAAAGGTTAATTGACATATCACAATTTGTCAACTTATTAAGTTAGAAAATTCAGCTTAGGTAGGACACACACTAGCGAATGATATTACGCGTGTAAGACCCCAACTTTTATGAATAAAGATTAATTTTTCTCAAAATATGTGTTTGAATATTATGGTGTGGATTTGATATAATGTTCTAGTTATGGATAATATTTACAAATTTTGCAAAGTAAGCAAATTGTTATAAAATATTCGATCGGTCGAGGAATATTCGTTTTAACAGGGAATATTCATATGATGGCATGATCATTGATGGATCCCACAACGAAAGTATTGTCGGAGTTAGAAAATGAAGGAAATGTCTTGTTATAAAAATAACGACGAAAGTTTTACCGTTAAACTATTGAACTACCCGATTGTAAAAGTACAGTAATACGCGTGGTTGCATAGTAGCACACGATATTGATTATTGATGCTTATGTGAGAAGTCACTCAGTTATACTCAATTATTGCTACAATAATTGCTGCATAATATCTCTCATATTATTGATTCAATTATTGTAATAGTATCATCTACATAATATTTTATATTTTTAAATCAATAATTGAGACGACAAAGTTATTCATATTATTATTTGCAATATTAACGATGTCTAGAAAGTTCTGTCGAGAAAAGGGGTTTGGTCACCTAATTGCGCGCTAGTAGGGAGAAATCCTTATCGGAAAGCCCCCTCTTTCCTGGGAATGATCTGGTTGTTAAATATTGTGAGTTATAGTATTAATGATGAATAAGTTCGTATTGAATAAAGATGAAATTGTTGATAAAAATATTTCCATTGTGTTGGGATTATTTGTGTTAGTGGAAATCGACATTTATTTCGATAATAATTGATTTTTGGATGTTAAATTGACTGAATGGGCAATTAATCAGATAAATGAGTAATTAATTGCTATTAGTTCATATGCATATAACTATTTGTTCACATGAATGGAACTATTGGTTCACATGCATTACTATTAGGGGAGGTGGTGCAAGATTGATAATACTTGCAGGACTAAATTAAAAATAGAAGAAAAGATGTAGGTACTATACTGTAATAATTCGAGCTCCAAAATGTGCAATTATCGAAACTATATTTTCCTATAAATAGAAGCTCATTCTTCTTTAATTCTCACTAAGACTCACAAGAGCAATTATAGAGAGAGAAGCTATAGAGAGGAAGAAGAGGAGTATTCTGCTACTTCACTATTCCAGTATCTAGTCTTCTTTTAAGGTAAGGGATATTATTTTTGTTCAGTATTCATAAGAAATAATATTTTCTTCCATACTCTGTAGTATGTGAGTAATATTATTTCGCCTCGTATTCCTGATTATACCCTCATTCATTTAAAGTATTGTTTTATACTCCGTAAAATTAGTAGAATATCCTTGATATTTGCGCTTCATCCAGTATCTTTTCATGAAAATATTATTATGAGCATTCTTGATAATTATTGATCTTTTCATGCCGGAATATTATTCACGGGGTACTATTCACAAAGTACTATTCACGGAGTACTATTCATAAAGTACTATTAATAAGTACTATTCACAAAGTATTATTCCTAGGTACTATTCACAAAGTAATATTCACGGGTACTATTCACGAAGTACTATTCATGGTGTACTATTCACTCGGGTACTATTCACCCGGAGTACTATTCATGACAAAAATTAATTTCTTTTCGGTCTAAATCATTTTTGATACAATATTATTCTTGAATTTTACTCCACAAAGCAGTATCATGTTGACAATTTGGACACTATTAAATTCTGAATAAATTAAATTATAAATCCTTAAAAATTTATCCTTTGTTTCCTTTTAATTGAATTCTTATATCATTGTCATCATCCTCATGCTTATATTGTCCTGAAAGTCATCTTTGACTTACGTGCATAGATGAACTATTGATTGGTATAATTATGACCAGAGATCATTTGGTATATTCATGACCCGTAATGTTACAAATGATGTGGTAAAAGTCCTCATTGGCCTGTAGTGCATTGATGAATAGTTGTTGGTATGATTATGACCAATGATTATTCGGTATGATCATGACCATTGATGAAAACACGAATATCCTTAGCCCGTAGTGCATGAATAATTCATGGTCGTGATACTAATGAATATCCTTGGCCCGTAGTGCATGGATAATTCAGTGATGTGAATTATTTGTTAAGCTGAGTCTCAGCTATAAAGATTATGATAAACTTTTTAAATCATAAAAGATAGTAGATATCATGCTCTACTTGACTCTTCTAATGGATTGCTTGTTCCGCTGCAGTTAAACTTGTTGTTTATTATTTAACATTGTTGAAGGCTAACGATAATTTATTCTGCATTATCTTAGTCATAATATTTCTTACTGGGATAGTTGAGCTCACCTTTTTACTTTCATTATTCTCTTCAGGAAATGAGAATATAGTAGGGACTAGTCGGGGAATGTAGTGACGGTCCGAGATGGTGGCTGTAGTAGTCTTCACTATTTAGTATGATAATAAATGTACTGAGGACTCCTTTGAGTTTGAATACTGTCTATTAGACAATATTCGTGTAAAAATTCTCAGCTCATGTTGTATAATTAAGTTTGTATTTGTATTCAGTACCTTGTATTTGGCGACTCAAGATGGGTGATGTATACCTATTTTGGGGGCATCATAGTTGGTATCAAAGCTTAGGGATATGATCCCTGGCTGAGATGTTAGACTAGAACTAGGGGGAGAGATGAGGAAATCCTTCGCTAATATGACCTACTTAAGCTTATTTGATTATTTAATTGGTCGGTCAGAATATATGGGTAAAATGTGGCGTGTCAATTAACCCTTGTTTTGTGGCAGTGTTTGAAACTGACATCCGAGAATGTTGAGATAAGCAATGAAGCACATGAGACCGTTGAGTCATCAACGATCAATACCCAAGATAATGTGCATCAGGAAGACAATAATCCTCAGGTAAATAATAACACCGACCAGATGATGAACGATGGGATGTTCAGAGGCTTTATGCAATTCATGCAACATCAGGCGAGAGAGACTCCTGTTCAAAATACAGGTGGAAACACTGGCAACTCTCGGATGGTCACCGCTAAGCAGTTCAAGGAGCTGGGACCACCAAAGTTTTTAGGAGAGCCAAAACCATTAAAGGCGGAGACGTGGATAAAGCAGATCACCAAGATATTTGATGTCTTGGGATACTCCGAGGAGCAAAAGGTTCCCTTTGCCACCTTCATGTTGCGAGGAGAGGCTGATTACTTGTGGGAATCAGTAAAACATACCCAGCCTGCCTCACTGAAGATGTCTTGGGAGAAGTTCCAAGAACTGTTCAACGACAAGTACTTTCCCGAAAGTATTCGTCACATGAAGGAGGTGGAGTTCATCAAGCTAGAGCAAAATAATATGACCGTGTCGCAGTACGAAGCTAAGTTTGCTGAGTTGTCTTGATTTGCTTCTCATTTGGTTGATAATGAGGAAAGAATGACGCAGATGTTTCTAAGAGGTTTGAAACCTGAAATACGTCAATACCTCATTTCTCACAAATTGTGTTTGTATTCAGATGTTGTAAATAGGGCTCAGTTATTGGAGCGCGATAATGAGTCAACCCAACCAAGAGAGAGTAGCCGGCAAAAGGATAATACCAGTGGTAGCAGTCATCGAAGCGGTGACAACAAACGTGGAAGGAATCAACATGCCAGAAATGGTAACCACTTCGGTGGTAATCATGATCAAGATAATAGAAGTGAAAATTTCAAGAAGAGAAGGTTCAATAATGATGGAAAGACAACAGAACCTATAATACCCGAGAATTTCCACGTCTTATTAAATGAATATATTAATGGAAATGAATATTTATTTGAATATAAATGATTTACGAGATGAGTTAACTCAATTATATTGAATAATTGAGAATATATAGAGTTTGCGACAAACTCATTGAAAGCCTTGTGTGGAACAGTAATGAGAAATATTAATAATGATATTAATCGACGAAGGAATTATTAAGTGAACAATTAATTAATATTAATTGTTAATTGTTATTAATAGAATGTTAATTGGTTGTTATAGAGATCAATAATTACATTAATCAATGAGGAATGGATTAATTAATATTAGTGTTGATTAATCAATAAGATGAATAAATTATTTATTTGACATAAAATAAATAAGTAAGTTATTAATATGATAAGATTATATTGATTGTTTTGTGCAAGTGTGCAAAAATTAAATATATAAAATATATGGAATACAATTATATTATATAGTATAGAGCGACACTTATGTGACTATACTATATATAGCAACCATATATTAAGATTTATTAAACTATATAGTAAAGTGTAAGAAATTATAAGTTGCATAAATAATTGCTTACGTGACAATAATTGTGAGTGGAAACCTTAAAAGATGTACTCTGTCAAAGAATGGCAAATTATTCCAATAAGTAAGTCTAACTAGAATAATAAAGTTTTAAGGAGATATTAAATTACCAGTGAGTAATTAAATGGAGTCCATACATGTTATAAATAATAATTAGACTGAAATAATGTATATGGATTGTATGATGTGAGTGCACAAATAATCCCTAATTTTCCATTGTGTAGTAGTATTAACACATTAAAATTACATTTTGGGAATATAGGAGAACAAACAAAACATTTTAGACTCATTGCTGGGATTTAAAAGTCTGTGACCCATATTAAGAGTCTCAAACAGTGATGCACAGTAGCCTACTCCTTCCTTGCGTGAACTGAGCTGCTACAAATCCAGGGTGATGATGGCTAAGATTTGACAGTTGGCAATCTCTCTTCTACCCATTATTCTCTTCCATTCTCCACTAGATTAAACTATAATGCAAGAGCATTAACTGGGCAACCATTTCTCTTTAAATAGTACCACCATTCTCTTAGTTTTTGGTTACTTGAAAATTGTATGATAAGTCTAAAGTTTAAGAGAAGATTTCTGAGCAATTGTAGAAGTATAATCAGTGAGTAAAGAATTCAATTAAGCATCAAGAGGAATAATTTCTGTTTGTGTTCTTAATTTTAAAGTTTTGTCAAATTCTAGTAATTGTTGAATTCTCTATTAATTGGTATGGATTAGCATACCATTGTGTTATCTGGGTTTATTTGCATGTCTAGGAGTAGTATAGTGGGTTTGAACTCAGGTTTAAGGTTTGTTATGTTGGAACTCTGCCGAAGCAGAGTCCTTATTCTTCGTTTTGATCGAAGTGGCGCGACCGCTCCACTTCTATAGTACATGACCGCGCGGCCGCGCCAGCTACCAGTCTTGTGTACTAATTTTGTGATTCTGTCTTGGTCTGAGTATGCTATGTTAATTATTATATGCTTATAAACAACCTTAACTTGTGGACTGAGATTTGTTATGTATATAGTAAGCCATTTTGGTTGATTTAAATATAAACGTTCAAAGAAGTATAAGGATTTGGAAACCAAATTTTGATAAACATCGCGTAATACATGCTCTGACCTTATGTGCCAATGTATCAAGTTCTGATATACATTAAAATACGACCAATATGTTAGTTTACCTTGTTGGTGAGGGTATGGTGTAGTCAAGCATGAATTAAAAGAAAAATGCAAGTAAAAGACTATATTAGCTATGTGTACATGAACTATGCATAAACTGAGTTTTGAACTTTAAAACATATTTACGTGAACTATGATGTGGTTATGGAAGCATGATATGGGATGTGTGAACTTACCTTGCATGCTTGAAGAAGTTTTACTAATGAAAATACAAACTTTGAACGTGAATATTAACATACTACTTTGAGAGTTAGAATCTGATATTTATGAACATGTTTGATGATACTCTTAGACTCACTCATGTATCATAAATGTATATATACCATGCTTAGGTATCGTAATTCAAGTGAAGCATAAACGAAATTTATTTTCAAACCAAAACGATGCAAATTACACATATGTGATATGAATACTCACAAGCATGTCTAATATGATTTATATGACTACTTTATATGTTTAAGAATCAAACATGTTAAACTTTGTGGTTTCATAACCTTGAATAGCCTTAACTTGTTGAGATGTTCAACTTAGACCATATTATGAAAGAAGGGACCTAGATTGAACTTGAGAGGTATGAAGGGACCCTTGACATGTTTACATATGTTATGTGTGTAAGGATGGGCAAGCTAGGCCATGAAAGTGATTGCTCAGCCCTGGTTTGAATTAGGAGCCGCGTGGTCGCACGTCTCTTTAGTACAAATCAAGCGCAACCGCGCCCCTCTCCAGAACTTGGAAAGTGACTTTTGTGATTTCTGAAATATGTAGAATGCTAGTATAACTTCATTATACTTATTTCTGTCCATGACACACTGATAGAGGTCTCCTTGCATGTTAACACCTATCTTAGCTTGAATTGACAAGGTGTTTTTAAATAATGAAGTCTAACAATATTTTTGAGCTACATAATGACATACGTATAAGATTATACGACTAGAAGAATAGCAATATATGTTAGCATTGATAAAGTACACTTGTGTATCATAGTAAGTTAAGATAATAGGTGTACATGTTGAACTTGTATAACTAATGTGATTATACATGAATAGGATATCATAGTGCATTGGATTGATATTATGCTTTACTTTGGTAAACTACGCTTGAGGCAAGTATCCTAAACCCTTGCATTACTTTATTCGACGGATATCGTGAGCAAACCTTATCTCTTTGAATGCAAGTTATCTTACTTTCTCATTCAATTGAGCTAGTATGTTAAACTCTTGAGAAAACTATTATTCATGTTGAACTTGGTATTGTTCTTGAATATTGTGAAAGTGTCTATGCCATTTGATTCGGCTAGACTATATGCATGTTTATAAAACTGTCCAAACCAAAGTTATGGTAAGGGGAGTGTTTATTGTTGGAAGCCCCAACACACGCGTGAATATTACTGTGGTGTTATACATAACTTAGAGTATTGTAGACTGATCATCTATCATACTTGAATCTTTTGGGTTATCAGTTTAATATTAGTAATTCTAGTAGATAATTATAGAGAGAGAAGCTATAGAGAGGAAGAAAAAGAGTATTCTGCTACTTCACTATTCCAGTATCCAGTCTTCTTTTAAGGTAAGAGATATTATTTTTGTTCAATATTCATAAAAAATAATATTTTCTTCCATACTCTGTATTATGTGAGTAATATTATTTCGTCTCGTATTCCTGATTATACCCTCATTCTGTTAAAGTATTGCTTCTATACTCCGTAAAATTAGTAGAATATCCTTGATATTTGCGCTTAATCCAGTATCTTTTCATGAAAATATTATTTTGAGCATTCTTGATAATTATTGATTTTTTCATGCCGGAATACTATTCACGGGGTACTATTCACAAAGTACTATTCACGGGGTATTATTCATAAAGTATTATTCACAGGTACTATTCATAAAGTACTATTCCCAGGTACTATTCATAAAGTACTATTCATGGGTACTATTCATGAAGTACTATTCATGACAAAAATTGATTTCTTTTCGGTCCAAATCATTTTGATACAATATTATTCTTGAATTTTACTCCACAAAGTAGTATCATGTTGACAATTTGGACATTATTGAATTTAGGATAAATTAAATTATAAATCTTTAAAAATTTATCCTTTGTTTCCTTTTAATTGAATTCTTATATCATTGTCATCATCCTCATGCTTATATTGTGATGAAAGTCATCTTTGGCTTACATGCATAGATGGACTATTGATTGGTATGATTATGACCAGAGATCATTCGTTATAATCATAACCCATAATGTTAGAAATGATGTGGTAAAAGTCCTCATTGGTCCGTAGTACATTTATGGATAGTTGTTGGTATGATTATGACCAGGGATTATTCGGTATGATCATGACCATTGATGAAAACACGAATATCCTTGGCCCGTACTGTATGGATAATTCGTGGTCGTGATACTAATGAATATCCTTGGCCCGTAGTGCATGGATAATTCAGTGATGTGGATTATTTGTTAAGCTGAGTCTCAGCTATAAAGATTATGATAAACTTTTTAAATCATAGAAGATAGTAGATATCATGCTCTATTTGACTCTTCTAATGGATTGCTTGTTCCGCTGCAGTTAAAATTGTTGTTTATTGTTAAACACTGTTGAAGGCTAACGATAATTTATTATGCATTATCTTAGTCATAATATTTTTTACTGGGCTAGTTGAGCTCACCCTTTTACTTTCATTGTTCTCTTAAGGAAATGAGAACGTAGCCGGGACTAATCGGGGAATGGAGTGACGGTCCGAGATGGTGGCTGTAGTAGTCCTCACTATTTAGTGTGATAATAAATATACTGAGGACTCCTTTGAATTTGAATACTGTCTATTAGACAATATTCGTGTAAAAACTCTCAGCCCATGTTGTATAATTAAGTTTATATTTGTATTCAGTACCATGTATTTGGCGACTCAAGATGATTGATGTATACCTATTTTGGGGGCGTCACAACTCGTCTCTCCCCTCCTAGTTCTAATCTCAGATCTTCGCCAGAGATCATATTCCTAAGCTTTGATACCAAATGTGAAGCCCCCAAAAAAGGTCCACACAACCCATTCTGGGTCGCCAGATATACGGTACAGTAATCAAATATAAACTTCATTTATACAACTATTAAACTGTCGTGAAAAATACGACAACACATAAGCTGTGAGTTTCAATACAAATATTGTAATGTTTATAATACGACAATATTCATACTTAAATTATTATAATGCCATATAAAATACAACATCAAATATTTCAAGTCCCGAAAGGAACACGAGAAGATTTATGTTCTCCTCATTCTAATGGGGTGTATTTTTGACGCTTTTAAAGTCGGGTTCTTATCAAGCAATTGTTGTTCACCAAAATCAATTATTAAGTGACGTATAAAATACGACACACATATCTTAAGTCCTCAATACAATTATATATTATCATACTATTTTATAATGTATTGAGAAACTTCCACAGTCTTGGACCATCACACTATTTCCGTGTAATCCCCGCTCGACCCAGCTACACCCTTATTACCTGAAAGGAATTGTGAAGGAAAAGGGTGAGCTCAACAAGCCCAATAAAGAATATTATGACTAAGATAATGTAGAACAAATTATCCTTAGTCCTCAACAGGGAAAAATTTGATTGAATACAATAGACAACAAGTTTTAGATCAACAACTACAGTGGAACCAACAATCCATTAGAAGTGTCAAGTAGAACATAATGTCTACTATCTCCTCCAAATTAAAAATCCATCATTAATATTTCATCCCTGTAATACCCATCAACAGTTCTTTGTTGTACCCAAGACAAAGAAAACTTTCATCACCTGAACCACCAAAGATTATAGTTAAATTCACAATTCATATTTATAATCATGTAAATCAACAGTACATCTTTGCACTACAGGCCAAAGACATACAACTGTAAAACCAATAATCAACATTCCATCTTTGCACTACGGGCCAAAGAGGACTTTCACCACAACATTTGTCTGTAACATTACATGTCATGATTATACCAATACACAATTCTTAGTAATAATCATACCAATCAACATTATATCTATGCACTACGGGCTAAAAATGACTTTTAGCACATCATTTGTCTGTAATATTACAGGTCATGATTATACTAATACACAATTCTTGGTCATAATCATGCCAATCAACAGTCCATCTATGCACTATGGGCCAAAGATAACTTTTACCACATCATTTGTATGTAACATTACGTGTCATTATTATACCAATACACAAATCCTGGTTATAATCATACCAATCAACAGTCCATCTATGCACTACGGGCCAAAGATGACTTTTACCACATCATTTGTCTGTAACATTACAGGTCATGATTATACCAATACACAATTTTTGGTCATAATCATACCAATCAAAAGTCCATCTATGCACTACAGGCCAAAGATGAATTTTACCACAATATAAACATGAGAATGATGACAATGGTATAAGGATTCAATCAAGTGAGATCAACGATAACTATTAGAAATTTATAATTCAATTTATTCAGAGTTCAAGAATATCCAAATTGTCAACATGATAACTAAATGTGGAGTAAAATTCAAGAATTATATTTATGTATCAAAAATAATTTTGACAGAAAAGAAATCACTTTTGTCATGAACAGTACCCCGTGAATAGTATCTGAATGAATAGTACCCCGTCATACAAAGTACCCCGAATAAATAGTACCCGAGTGAATAGTAACAAATGAATAGTACCTCTTCATGCAAAGTACCCCGAATAAATAGTACCCCGAGTGAATAGTACTCGAGTTAATAGTAACTGAGTGAATAGTACCCCGAATGAAAATATTGAAATTTAATAAGAAAGTTCAGACCAATATTCTAATAAAACGATACTAGATGAAGCGCAAAACTCAAGGATATTCTACTAATTTTAGGGATTATAGAAGAAATACTTACCATAGTAAGTTTAGATTTAAGAATATGAAAAGAAATAATATACGAAACTGCAAAATGGATTTTCACCCGTCATGCGGTAATTCGCGTAGACATATCTTTTCCATAAATAAAGAATGAGTACGAATGGTTATTCACCATGCATGCGGTAATCCGCGTAGACAGGTTATTCCCATAGATTAAAGAATGAATACGAAAAATAATATCCCTTACAAAAATAACATCCCTTACTGATACGAAAAATAATTTCCCTTACCTTAGTATGAGATTGGATACTGCAATAGTGAAGTAGCAAAATTCTCTTCTTCTTTCTCTCTATAGTTTTCTTGTGAGTCTTAATGAATTAGTGAGAATGAAAGAAGAATAAGCTTCTATTTATAGGAGAATGGACTAAATAGTAACTGATTCACGGACGGTCCAGATTGATTTACTATTAAAATGGACGGTCCATATTGATTTACTATTAAAATCACAACCGACAGTCCATATTGATTTACTATTAAAACCACAACCAACGGTCCATATTGATTTACTACTAAAACCACAACCGATGGTCCAAAAAATTAGTACATCTCCCCATGGAATAATAACTCAAACTTATAAAAAACGCCCCATTACAAACCCCTCTGTTTATATCAAAAATTGAATAAATAGTTTCTATAAATCACTTATCTTTAATAAACACATTTTTAATCTTTTAACAATTATTCATCATTAATATTGTGAAGATGATATTGTGACAATAATTAAATCAATAAAATGAGATACTATGCAGCAACTACTGTTGCAATAATTGAATAAAACTGAGTGACTTCTTACGTAAACATCAATAATCAGAGATATTGTGCAACAACGCGTATTACTATTCTTTTATCACTGGTATTTCAACAGTTTAACGGTTAAAGTTTTGCTGTTATTTTATAAAAAGTTTATTTCTGTCACTTTCTATATCCGACAGTTATTCTATTGTGGGGTCCACCAATGATTGCCTCATCATACAAATATTTTCTGACAAAAAGAATATTTTCCGCCCAAACGAATATTCTCAGATACAACGAATATTTTATGACAACTTGCTTACTTTGTAAAATTTTCGCATATCACCCTTAACTTTAAACTTTTATCAATTTAACCATTTACTGAATAGAATAATAATTATAAAAAAAATTGAATACTTTCATTTCATAAAATTTGGGGTCTTACAATCTCCCCTCCTTATGAAATTTCGTCCCTGAAATTGATGTACCTGGTGGTTAAAAGAGGTGAGAATACATTGCTTTCATTTCAGATTCTATCTTCTCGTGCATTTCCTTTGTATCATGATTTCTCCATTGCTCATCTCTTAAATTTCAGATATCATTATAGAATACAACTTCAAAACAAAGGATAATTGACATATCACAATTTGTCAACTTTTTAAGTTAGGAAATTATGCTTAGGTAGGACACACACTAACGAAGGATATTACTCATCTCTCCCCTCCTAGTTCTAATCTCAGATCTCCACCAGAGATCATATCCCTAAGCTCTGATACCAAATGTGACTCCCCCAAAATAGGACTACACAACCCATTCTTGGTCGCCAAATATACGGTACATAAATCAAATACAAACTTCATTTATACAACTATTAAAATGTCGTGCAAAATACGACAACACATAAGCTGTGAGTTTCAATACAAATATTGTAACGTATATAATACGACAATATTCATACTTAAATTATTACAATACCATATAAAATTTAGCAGCAAATATTTCAAGTCCCCAAAGGAACACGAAAAGATTTCTTTCCTCCTCATTCTAATGGGGTGTATTTTTGACGCTTTTAAAGTCGAGTTCTCATCACCCTATTTGTTGTTCACCAAAATCAATTATTAAGTGACATATAAAATATGACACACATATCTTAAGTCCTCAATACAATTATATATTGACATACTATTTTATAATATATTTAGAAACTTCCACAGTCTCGGACCATCACACTATTCCCCTGTTATCCCCGCTCGACCCAGCTACATTTTTATTACCTGAAAGGAATTATAAAGGAAAATTGTGAGCTCAACTAGCCCAGTAAAGAATATTATGACTAAGATCATGTAGAAAAAATTATCTTTAGTCCTCAACAGGGAAAGATTTGATTGAATACAATAGACAAAAAGTTTTGGATCAACAACTACAGCGGAACCAACAATCCATTAGAAGAGTCAAGTAGAACATAATGTCTACTATCTCCTCCAAATTAAAAGTCCATCATTAATATTTTATCCATGTAATACCCATCAACAGTTCTTTGTTGTACCCAAGATAAAGATAACTTTCATCACCCGTCTTTATCTAAACTACCAAAGATTATAGTTAAATGCACAATTCATATTTATAATCATGTAAATCAACCGTCCAAATTTGCACTACGGGCCAAAGACATACAACGGTAAAACCAATAATCAATAGTCCATCTTTGAACTACGGGCCAAAGACATACAACTGTAAAACCAATAATCAACAGTCCATCTTTGCACTATAGGTCAAAGAGGACTTTCGCCATAACTTTTGTCTGTAACATTTCGTGTCATTATTATACCAATACACAATTCCTGGTCATAATCATACAAATCAACAGTCCATCTATGCACTACGTGCTAAAGATGACTTTTACCACATCATTTGTCTGTAACATTACATGTCATGATTATACCAATACATAATTCCTGGTCATAATCATACCAATCAACAGTCCATCTATGCATTACGGGCCAAAGATGACTTTTACCACATCATTTGTCTGTACCATTACATGTCATGATTATACCAATACACAATTCATGGTCATAATCATACCAATCAACAGTCCATCTATGCACTACGGGCCAAAGATGACGTTTACCACATCATTTGTCTGTAACATTACAAGTCATGATTATACCAATACACAATTCATGGTCATAATCATACCAATCAATAGTCCATCTATGCACTATGTGACGCCCCCAAAATAGGTATACATCACCCATCTTGGGTTGCCAAATACATGGTACAGAATACAAATACAAACTTAAATATATAATATGAGCTGTGAGTTTTAATACAAATATTGTCTTCCAGACATTATTCAAATTCAAAATAAATCCTCAATACATTTATTATCACACTATTTCACAGAATAGTGAGGACTACTAATGCAACCATCTGGACCGTCACTCCGCTCCTCGACTAGTCCCATCTATATTCTCATTTCCTGAAGAGAATAATGAAAGAAAAGGGAGAGCTCAACTAGCGCAGTAAGAAATATTATAACTAAGATAATGCAAAATAATTTATCGTTAGCCTTTAACAGTGTTAAACTGATAAAATATAATAAACATCAAGTTTAACTGTAACGGAACAAGCAATCCATTAGAAGAGTCAAATAGAGCATAAAATCTACTATGTTCTATGATTCAAAAGGTTTATCATCAATTTTATCGTTGAGACTCAGCTTAATAAATAATCCACATCATTGAATTATCCATGCACTACGGGCCAAGGATATTCTTTAGTATCACGACCACAAATTATCCATGCACTACGGACGGGCCAAAGATATTCGTGTTTTCACCAATGGTCATGATCATGCTAACAACTGTCCATCAATGCACTAAGGGCTAATGAGGACTTTTACCACATCATTTGTAACATTACGGTCATGATTATACCGAATAATCCCTGGTCATAATCATACCAAGTCCATCTATGCACTACGGGCCACAGATGACTTTTATCATAATATAAGCATGATGATGATGACAATGATATAAGAATTCAATTAAAAGAAAGCAAATGATAAATTTTTAAAGATTTATAATTTAATTTATCCAGAATTCAATTATGTCCAAATTGTCAACATGATACTGCTTTGTGGAGTAAAATTCAAGAATAATATTGAAACAAAAATGATTTGGACCGAAAAGAAATCAATTTTTGTCATAAATAGTGCTCGGGTGAATAGTACCTGAGTGAATAGTACCACGTGAATAGTAATTCGGGAATAGTACCCCATGAATAGTACTCTGACATGAAAAAGTTAAAACTTATCAAGAATGCTCAGAATAATATTTTCATGAAAAGATACTGGATGAAGCACAAATATCAATGATATTCTACTAATTTCATGGAGTATAGAAGCCAAAACTTAACAAAATGAGTATAGAATTCGAAATTTGAAACTAAATAATATTACTTACATACTACAGAGTATGAAAGAAAATATTATTTCATACGAATACTGAACAAAAATAATATCCCTTACCTTGAAAAGAAGAGTATTCCAACTGGTAAAGCGGGGATATTCTTTAAGAAAACTTTCACTGTTTTCTACGCTCAAAGCTTCTTAAAACTATAAAGAAATACGTTCAATATTATAGAAGAAGAATTCTCCGATTCTGGTGTGATTTTCAATTCAAACTAAGCATCCTATTTATAGGAGAATTGAAGGATACTATTTAAATTTGAAAATCACGGATGCACAGTGGCACGCAAAAAAATTTGGCCAAAATAATTTTCTGACTTTACTATGCAAACACTATGCATAATAAAATATAATATATTCTATTTTTCATAAAAAACAAAATTTATTATAATATATAATAATAATATAACCTCTTCTCACGGGCAAACCATTCTCCCCCCATTTCATACCATTCCACCAAAGTCATATATATATATATATATAAATATAAACATATCAGTACTATATATCCCACCACCGCCACTTTATTTCTTTCCACTCACACACACATTCACACATACGACACACACACATGTTTATATATATATATATATATATATATATATATATATATATACACTTTATAACTTCCTACCGATTATTTGAAAAATGGGTAAATGGGGGTCCATAAATAATGAGCAAAATTTATAACAAATACTTCATAAAAATTCCCTCAATATTTTTAACAACCTTTATTCATATTATTATAACTTGCAATATTAATAACCAGATCGTTCCCAGGAAAGAGGGGGCTTTCCGATAAGGATTTCTCCCTATTGGCGCGCAATTAGGTGACAAAACCCCTTTCCTCGACAGAACTTTCTAGACATTGTTAATTATGCAGATAAAAATATGAATAACTTGTCATCTCAATTATTGATTTAATATTATAAAATATAGTGACAATAATTGAATCAAATAACGTGAGATACTATGCAGCAATTACCGTAACAATAATTGAATAAAGCTGAGTGACTTCTCACGTAAGCATCAATAATCAATACCGTGTGCTACTATGTAACCACGCATTTTACTGTACTTTTAACACCGGGTATTTCAACAGTTCAACGGTAAAACTTCCGCCGTTATTTTTATAAAAAGATATTTATGTCATTTTCTCATTTCGACAATAATTACGTTGTGGGGTCCACCAATGATTGTGCCGTCGTACGGATATTCCCTATTAAAACGAATATTCCCCGACCAATTGAATATTATATAACAACTTGCTTACTTTGCAAAATTTATAAATATTACCCACAACTATAACATTATAACAAATTCACGCCTTAATATTCAAAAATGATATTTATAAAAAAATTCCATCTTTATTCATAAAAGTTGGGGTCTTACACACTACGGGTCAAAGATGACTTTTATCACAATATAAACATGAGAATGATGACAATGATATAAGGATTCAATCAAGTGAGATCAAGGATAAATATTAGAAATTTATAATTCAATTTATTCAGAGTTCAAGAATATCTAAATTGTCAACATGATAACTAAATGTGGAGTAAAATTCAAGAATGATAATGTATCAAAAATAATTTGGACATAAAAGAAATCACTTTTGTCGTGAATAGTACCCTGTGAATAGTACTCGAATGAATAGTACCCCGAGTGAATAATACCCGAGTGAATAGTACCCCGAACAAAAATATTGAAATTTAATAAGAAAGTTCAGACTAATATTCCAATGAAACGATACTAGATAAAGCACAAAATTCAAGGATATTCTATTAATTTCAGGGGTTATAGAAGCAATACTTACCATAGTAAGTTTAGATTTAAGAATATGAAAAGAAATAATATACGAAACTACAAATGGATTTTCACCCGTCATGCGGTAATTCGCGTAAACATATTTTTTTCATAAATAAAGAATGAGTACGAATAGTTCTTCACCATGAATGCGGTAATCTGCGTAGACAAGTTATTCCCACAAATTAAAGAATGAATACGAAAAATAATATCCCTTACAAAAATAACATCCCTTACTAATACGAAAAATAATTTCCCTTACCATAGTAGGAGATTGGATACTGCAATAGTGAAGTAGCAAAATACTCTTCTTCTTTCTCTCTATAGTTTCTCTTGTGAGTCTTAGTGAATTGGTGAGAAAGAAAGAAGAATAAGCTTCTATTTATAGGAGAATGAACTAAATAGTAACTGATTCACGGACGATCCAGTTGATTTACTATCAAAACAGACGGTCCATATTGATTTATTATTAAAACCACAACCGACGGTTCATATTGATTAACTATTAAAACCACAACCGACGGTCTGAAAAATTAGTACATCTCCCTATGGAATAATAAGTCAAACATACAACAAACGCCTCATGAAAAACCCCTCTATTTATATCAAAAATTGAATAAATATTTACCACAAATCACTTATCATTAATAAACACATTTTTAATCTTTTAACAATTATTCATCATTAATATTATATTTATGCCAAGCCACGAATTCTGATTACAATTCCATGCCAATATGAGTCCCAAGCCATCACCATCACTTAAGCTCCACGTTTGCAGCATTAGAAACCAACTAGGAAACCACTCTACCCCCATACCCCTGCCCCGACTGGGGTTTTACCTTTATAATAGCAAGCATCGGCTTGTTATACTGCTGTAAGTTGATCAAGACCCCCAAGCCCCGACTTGGGTATTAGGCATAAAATGGCAAGCCCCGGCTTGCTATGTTGCTGTTAGTTGTTCCCTTTTGCTCTCTTTCTTGCCATATTCCACCATAAGTCCATCCTTTTTATCCAAATGCCACTCCACCAATCCTAAACACAAAACAGAGCTAAACAAGTAAAAAACAAAACATAAAATCAATGAATTAACATCGTTTGAGCTTGAATTAGGAGCCGATTCATGGGTATAAAACCCACTTATCAACTTGCGCGTGTTTAGTGATCGATTTTCTGACCATCAAGTTTTTGGCGTCGTTGCCGGGGATTGAACCTGGGTTATCCGCGTGACAGGCGGATATACTCACCACTATACATATATTTATCTTTTATTTGTTTGATCTTTGTTTGTGCGTGTTTACCGATCGTGATAAATAGGCTGATAAGACTATATGTAATTATGGCTCTTGTGCAAGACTTGGCGTAAGCTGGAGCCTTACAGTTCTATTTATTGTTATCGTTTGTGAGATTGGATTGACAAGATTGTAAGTAAATGCATTACTCTTGTGCAAAACTCAGCGTAACTGTTGGATCCTTACAGTCCAATTTTGCATGACACATTTTTATTAAAATTGTATTTCTATTTTAAATAAAGTCAGGCTTAAGACTATAAAACAAGCGCTTATTGGGAGGCAACCCAAGTTATAAATTTTTGTGTTAGTTAATCTCAGGTACCAAATAGCTAAGAGCATGATTCGCCAATGAATCGCCAAGCAAAGCAAGGGACAAGGCATGTTAAGGCACAAGTTAATGCCAAAAAGAAGGCAAAAGCTATTGCTTGAATATTTTTGGTGCTTTTGAATTGAAATGGCTCCAAAATGACTAACAGTGGTGAGGATGTTGTCGATGACGATTAATTGGTACAGCCTCAGGGAAGTTCTCAGTTTTAATTTTATCTATCTTTACATTGAGGACAATGTTTGTATTAAGTTTGGGGGTACTCGTGATATTCTTGGTACTTGAGCTAGTATTATGTTATTATGTCAGTTATTTTGATGTTATTATGTTTAGTTGTGCATATTAGTTAAAATTTTTGAAATTTTGAAAAATTTCTGACGCCGTTGCTGGGGAATTATTATTCTAATATTATCCAATATTGATTTCAATCAATTTAGTCTTAATTTGAACATATATTTATCTTTTATTTGTTTGATCTTTATTTGCGCGTGTTTTCCCATTGTGATAAATAGACTGACAAGACTGAATGTAAATGCGGCTCTTGTGTAAGACTTGGCGTAAGCTGAGGCCTTATAGTTCTATTTTTGTTATCGTTTGTGAGATTGGATTGACATGATTTTAAGTAAATTCATTACTCTTGTGCAAGACTCAACGCAACTATTGGATCCTTACAGTCCAATTTTGCATGACACATTTTTATTAAACTTGTATTTCTATTTTAAATAAAGTCAGGTTGAAGACTATAAAACAAGCGCTTATTGGGAGGCAACCCAAGTTATAAATTTTTGTGTTAGTTAATCTCAAGTACCAAATAGCTATGAGCATGATTCACCAACGAATCGCCAAACAAAGTAAAAGGCAAGGCATGTCAAGGCACAAGTTAAGGCCAAAAAGAAGATGCAAGCTATTGCTTGAATTTTGTTGGTGATTTTGAATTGGAATGGCTCTAAAATGACTTACAGTGGTGAGGATATTGTCGATGAGGATTAGCACAGTCTCAGTGAAGTCCTCTATTTTAATTTTATCTATCTTTACATTGAGGATAATATATGTCTTAAGTTTGGGGGTACTCGTGATATTCTTGGTACTTGAGTTAGTATTATGTTATTATGTCAGTTATTTTGATGTTATTATGTTTAGTTATACATATTAGTTAAAAATTTGTGTCTGGCGCTGCAGAGGCGACAACTGATAAATGAACACGGAAGTCCTTTGCATTGATTTCTTTTATTGCGTTTAGTAAGGACATTGCCAGTTTCAAGTTTGGGGGTCTTCTATGTTTTGTTTTATTGTGTTTTTTTGTGTGGGTTGAACTGCATTTCTAATATAGGTTGTGTCTCTTGAGCATTAATTTAATTTGAATTGAGCTATAATTTATGATCAGGCAAATGATTGTTAAGGTTATAACTCATGAAAAATGGATAAATATTGCTTAGTTTGGGTGATTGACTTATTGTTTGTTATTACTTTGCTTATGACTCCTACTTTTGAGGACTCATCCATTTGTAATGAACTAATTGTATACTTAGAGAAGGCTTTTATGATCGAATGCTTGTGGGAGATATTAATAAGCTCTAGAACTTGTTCAAACATCACTCAAAGCAATATACGTAAGTTTGATTAATTGGTCATGTGGTGGGTTGAGATGGAGCGTAAAACATACTCACTCATTAACACATACGTAGGGGAGATAGAGCGTAAAATGCTCTCACCTATAAAAAAATAAAAATATATCAAAAATCTTGCGGTGGGTTAAGATGGATCGTAAAACGCACTCGCCCATAAAAGCAAACTTAGGGTGAGATGGAGCGTAAAACGCACTCGCCCATAAAAGCGGACTTAGAGTAAGATGGTGCATAAAATGCACTCACCTAAGAGTCCTTTGATCTCAAATTTTTGGAATGTTTGATTTGTCTACAATTGCGATGAGTGATGTGTTAAGCATGTAGTTTTTGAAGTTTATTTCTTTCATAAGGTAATATGGTTGCATAAGTCAATCCGAGCTATAATTGGTTTAGTGCAAATAGATACACACACACACAGAAAGAATCTAAAGCAAGGTATGACTAACAAACAAGTTGAAATCCTAGACGTTGTGATATTTTTAAAGTTTTCTAGAGTTATCATGTTTTGACATCTTTAAGGCCATTGTTCAAACTTATTGATTCATTGCTAAATAGTTGATTGTTAGAATTTATTTTTATAGTTTTTGTTCTTAGTGTTTTGCTTGAGGACAAACAAATATTCAAGTTTGGGGGTATTTGATGAGTGTATTCTATATACACAAATTAAGTACCTTTAAGTTTGTTAATTTGTAAATCCTAAGCTAGTTTGTTTGGTTTTTATGTATTTTTATCATATTATTGTGTAATGTTGCTTTTAATTGATTTTAAGTGTTTTTGTATTAGATTTATGTGCTTTCACTTTGTTTTGTAGGAATTGGATGGAATGTCATTTGGGTCGATGGTTGGAATCGCCAAATTCCTATTTTCGGTTTTCCATTGACATAGCAGTCTAGGGAAGCCAAGTTTTTACCATGATCCGACCATTATCTGTCAAAACTCCAAGAATAAAAGTTATAGATCAACGTACGAATGGGTTTAATCCTTGGGTACTACGGATCATGGCCAAAAGAGGAGACGTTGATCTACAACATACCCCTCATTTGCTACGGATGGGTTTAATCTTGTAACGCCCCCAAATTCAGGTACTTGAAACCTGAACTCAGTGCTTTACGATACCATTTCTATGAGTGGAATAATACTAATAATAATAATAACAATAATATAAATATCAAACTTAATTTACATTTATCAGAGTCTAAACCCAAGTACGCAACCTTTACTACATTCATTACAATGCATGATAATAATAAATATCATTGTCTTAATAAAGTCATACTATTACATAGAATACCATAACACTAATTCTGTTTGCTTTCCTTTTCTCTTGTTCTTGACCGAACCTTCTATTTTGTTCACACTTAGCTGAAAACATTTAAATTAAGCAAGGATGAGCATTTGAGTGCCCAGCAAGTAATAACAATTATAAATATTAGCTGAAAGGATTAAATATTTTCTTTGTACGATGCTTCTACAACGAATCAATAGTTGTGAAGTAAGCTGAACCCATAATAATAACATAACAATTCAATATCAAATTTTTGAAACTACGTATTGACTATAAATGGAGAGTAGTCGACAAACTATGAACTTTGTTTTCAATTTTCAATAAGGTTTAGCAGAAATTCATCCGCAAACCATCATAACTTACGCGCGTGAGGGTGATCATCCCAATGTGCCCTGTATTGATCAATACTACATGCAAGAACGATATTATCGTTCATCTTATCTGCCTTTGGCGCACAAAAGTTTTTCCCAGATTAGGGATATTCATACTTAGTCGGGAATTTGAACCAAAGCAATTTTATTGGATACAATAAAGTTTTATCATGTTCAACGATATTTCTAAATCTGTGTCTAGCTGGGTAAAATAGCTTAGGCGATTTTTAATTAAGGTATACATAATGGAATATAATAAGTATATCTATCAACATGTGATTAAATACAATAATTATCCAAGTGGGGAAACTTGTATAACCATATTTAGAAATTAACGAACAGAATAAATATCTGAATTATACAATAATATTGTACTGATAAATAATGATAGGGTACATAATTGATAACAATAGAGTTAATATTCTGGCACAATGATAATATAATTCTCAAACTTTCTTACTTATATCCATTGCATAAAGGAAATGCAAAGGTAGGATACTTGCCTGGTCTGCTGCTTACAGTTACGCAACTTAGTTTTATGTTTTATATAGCAACCTATCATTAATAAGATCATTTTACTGATTAGAATAACATATCGTAACACATAATACTGCTTATTATAGTTAGCACATAATCTAATCACATTGTCACGTATATTTATCCGCCATTGGATCACAAACAGATACATATCTAGTCAAATTATCTAAGTCCAGATCAATTTCTGAAACATTTCGGTATACCGATGGCTTTATTGGTAAATATCGAGTCTAAAACTCTATCATGTAGTTCAATATTCTTTTAGATATTTTAAATATCAATCGTATTATTTTTCATAGTCTTATAATAATTTTTAAATAATTATTATAATTTATTATGATTTTTCAAACACTAGAATCATTATTAAATGATTTAAATACTAAATAATTCTATTATCATTAATATTAAATTATTAATGAAACCATCGCCAAAATATTAAAGTTATTTATAATAAGTCGGAATATTTTTAAAACATTTTTATTACCCTTAAATGATTTTTAAAACAAAAGAAATTATTTTTAAATAATTACCATTAATATTTAATTATTAATGTATTATTTATCAAAATATTAAAAGTCTGTAATTATAACTTAAAATAATTTTAATTCATTTATTTCCTTTTTAAATGATTTTTAAATTAATAAAACTATTTTTAAACTATTTATTTAATATAATTATTAAATAAATTTAATATAAAATTATTAATGAAATTTACTCAGTAAATATTAAAAGTTATATTTTATAACTTAGAATATTATTAAACTCTTTATTTTCATTTAAAATAATTTTTATAATATTAAAATCATTTTTAAACTAATTTATTTATTATAACGTATTAAATAAATCTAATATCTTTAATATTAAATAATTATTGAAATTTGCCTTAAAATATTAAAAGTTATGTTTTATAACTTAAAATATTATTAAATACTTTATTATCATTTAAAATGATTTCTAATATAATAAAATCATTTTTAATTAATTTATTTAATTCATTTAATAAATAAATTAAATATCAATAATATTCAAATAAATACTAATATTTATGAAAAATATGTAAAATTATTAAAAGTTAATTTTTATAACTTAAAATAATTTTTGTAATTTTCAGAAATTAATTTCTATTTTTAAATGATTTTTAGAATTTATTTCTCTTTTTAAACATTTTTCAAAAATTAGAAAACTAAAATAATTAAACTCGTCGCTAAAGGCTTTAGCGACGGTTTTTGTCGCGGTTGGTGTTCTTGAGCTCAAGAACACTGACAAGACATTGTTCAAGTGGTCATGTTTGACCGGCGCTAGATCTTTGGTTATTATGTTTTCTGGTCAGCTAAGGTATTAAACATGTAGTGTTCATGTCATAGTACATACATAAACTGATTTCCTAGCCAAACTACATTAGATCGGTGAGTTATAAGTCTCACAATCTCATGTCAGAGGATGTTCTTCATTTCTGGGTTACCCAGAAATGCCCAGAAATGAAGAACAGTTCATGGGTCTCACTTTGAGCCCTTGAATCTCTAGGTTCCAGGCTTTCATAATATGTTATAAAGGTTCAAACATGTAGTCGAAATGTCAGGGTCCATTTCTATAACACTATCACTCTAACAACATTACATGAACAAGATCTGGCATGGTCAAACCATGTCAAAAACCTTGTTCATTAACCATCTGGGTTTTCCAGAAAATCGCCAGAACAGGTGGTCAACCATACTTTGACCCTTACCAAATTTGATTCTATACAAGATATGGATGACATAAAGGCATGATTGTGTAGTATTTATACCAGTCTAGAGGATCAAAACAATAACGTGGCAAAATCACTTAAACACATAAAGATTAAAGCCTTTAAAATCGGCTGTCAGACCTTTCTGGGTAAACTGGGTTGCCCAGAATTTCACTTCCATGATTGGTCAACCCTGTTTGACCACCTATAACTTTCAATCTATAACATATCTGACCCTGATTCGAATTCCAGATGAAAGACCTCATAGCATACTACAAGATCAAACACTTAAACAACAAAAACACATAACATACAAAGATCTATGAGGTTTGACATTCGGTTGTCAGACACAAATTTTTAGATTTACACATTCTTGAAATCTTCAAATCTGAGCCTATAGATGTTATGGATCTAACATCTATCAACCCTAATCATTGATTAATATTACATAGAACATATTACAACACATAAACTTAACTTCTAACACACCATTCAAGATCAGATTTTGGTTTAGGTTTTATACCTCACTATGAACAAATCTTCATTCTATGATTATGATCTGATAGATGAGATAGTGGGGCTTGGTTTTGTATCTGATCTAGCAATGAAATTCGGAGGTTTTAGACAGAGAGAGGGTCAAGGATGAGTATTGTGAGCTAAAGAGGCTTGAAATGAATTTTTTCTCTCCTAATTCTATATATAATATGTAGATGCAATGTATGATCTGATGTTGCTTTCAATAAATGGGCTGATTTGTATGGATTTTAATACATTGACAAGTCAAGGGTTGTTCAACCATTAAAGGTTTGGAAAGTTATACAAGTTTCCAACTAAATAATTCAAAAGGGGCATTATGGTCAATTGGCTTGTGATTTTAATGGCATTAATGTAATCTTGTCCCAAACCCTTAAGGTTTGACCCTTGGGGTTTAATCTTTAGGGTTTAACCCTAGGTTAAACAAAATTTTGTTCCTAGGATTTTACTTTAGGGTTTAAAATAAAAATTTTAGTTTCTAAAAATATTGATTAGGGTTTGCTAATTAGATTAGGTTATCTAATTACATTATACATGAATATTGGGGTTTAAAGTCCACTAATTAACATTAAACATTCTAATTTAGCAATTAGAGTTTCCCGATTAGACAATTAGGGTTTATAATAAAAATAAAAATTAGTTTCCTAAAAATGTAATTTAGAGTTGACTAATTATAATTAGTTTTCTAATTAGATTACTTGAACATTTAGGGTTTAAGATATCATAATTAGCATTAGGGCTTACAATTAACAATTAGGGTTACATTTTAACAAATTAGGGTTACAAATATTAATTAGGGTTTACCTAATCAATATAAAATTCTATTATACTTCACATTAATCGTAATAACACAGTTACATAACAGTCTCGAACTCAAATTGAGTTTTAAATTAGGGTTTTCGCTTATCAATTAGCTAATTACTGTTTAAGGTTTCTAATTTAAGAAATTAGGGTTTTAAATCACTAATTAGGGTTTTTCATAATTAGCGTTAACACTTACAATACAAATTATATACCACATAACACAGTGACTTAACAGATTTTAAAGTCTCATTTGACTTCGAAACTAGGGTTTACCAGGTTATAATAAAACTGCTTCCCAGATTAACCTTACACACATAACATATATATTTATAGTACTGAAATATAATTAATATTATATTATTATTCTCATTCCTTATCCCAAATCCAAATTTAGGGTTTGGATTCTATATCTGGTTTATCTTTCATATAAAACAATATTAATTAAGTTAAAATAATTAACTTAACTAATCTAAAATAAATTCATATCATAAAAAATTATTATAATAATTCTATAATCATTTCATATATTATTTAAATAAAATAATAATCATATTTTCATGGAAACTAAATAATAAAAACATTTCTACTATAAAATTAATTATTATAAGAATATACTTTATAATGATCAAAATTCTAGAATAAAATTATTTGTAATTATTCATGTAATAAATATATTTTATTTATCACATATATAAATACACATAATCTAGGCACTTATTCTCACCTTTAAAATAATAATAAAAAATTTATACGCAAAATTCCTGATTTATTTATATAGAAAAATATCGGGTTATTACATTCACCCTCCCTTTATAAGATTCTGTCACCGGAATCACCGTTTTAAAACTCATACGTACAAGGGTACATAGCCTACACAGTCATTGCAAGTAGATCTCGATCATAATTGATCGAACCGATCTTTAACTATTCATCATAAAGCTTATCTATCTGATTATACGAAAATTTGATTTCTAACAGAACTCAAATTCTTCCTTTAAAATTTCTTTATAAAATAATTTACTATATATATAAGAAAATAAAAGTTATACGAATAATACCTGGAGTTGCATCCTCGGATGCTACAGAATCCTAAACAGTCATGTTGAAGACTTTTACGATTGGTTTTGTTGGTTTGTTTGTTGAAGTTGGTCTTGTTGTCGCCAATGTCCTGCTGCCTTTTTCGTATTCGCATTCCTTGCCTCCATTCTCCTCTTCTGACAGTCCTTCACCTTATGCTCTGTTGATCCTCTAAATCCTGGCAGTACGACTGCCTTGAAGTCTTTGAAGTTTGTCGATCGATTATTTGGCTGATTTCCTGCGGTTGGTATTCCATTCTATATAGCTTGAGCGAGCAAATTCACAAAATTTTATATCGGGTCTGGTTGTCCTCCAGCTTTGTTGACAGGTTCTTCTGTCCTTTGGTTTCATTTTCATCTTGGCGGCATTATCATGAATTATTCTTTATTAACTTACATTCTAAGCCTTATCATATACGTTTAACATATAATGCGAAATTTTATATTCAAATAATCATGTATTCAAAATATTAGATTTTGAAAATTTGGTTTACTGTATTAACCAGTGTTCCGATAAATAATTACTATCTTTATATCAACTTATTTCATTAATCTAACGTAGATTCATATTCATAGCACGTGACATACCATAGCACATACTCCTTTAGACATCCGTTATCCCTTTGTGACTCAAAAGTCGGGACTCGCTGCCACAACTTACACGAAAGTTGAGAATATTACCTTACACCGACATACCTATCATATACACATCATAGAATCATACATAATCACGTAATACTAATACTACTTATTTCTTACGTCTTCACTAAGGATCATTTGCTTAGTATTCTAAATATTCTCACTATCCTCAATAATCCATTTACACCTAACTATACCTAGTTCGTCAAACTTACCACACATTATGAGTTTAAGAACTCGAGCTTGACTTTATATTCTTTAACTATACTCTACCTATCAGTTATACTATCGTTTCTGGGTCCGGTACTACACTTTTCCAGTATAATCACCTTATCAGGGTTGCTTTCCAAGTGAGCCTCTATTTCAGCTATTAGCTTTAACATTGGCTTGGTTATGGAGGTTGGCTCCTTCTTTACGATCTGAAGGTATCCTAATCATTTTCTATCTGAGATCTACACACATAGATTATCCTGATTAGCACATAGTATATACACACAGCAAATAATAGTTTTATATAAGTTATCTTTTATTTTCTTTTATGATGAATTTATTCAATTCATCTCCTTATAAACTCTATATGAGTTATTTATATTTTCAACGTTTCCCTCTATCCTAAGGTTATAGCCTAAGGTCTATCTCACCTAAGGTTTCTAACCCTAAAGCTCTGATACCATGTTGTAACGCCCTCAAATTAAGGTACTTGAAACCCGAACTCAGTGCTTTACGATATCATTTCTATGAGCAGAATAATACTAATAATAATAACAATAATATAAATATCAAACTTAATTTACATTTATCAGAGTCTAAACCCAAGTACGCAACCTTTACTACATTCATTACGATGCATGATAATAATAAATATCATTGTCTTAATAAAGTCATACTATTACACAGAATACCATAACACTAATTCTGTTTGCTTTCCTTTTCTCTTGTTCTTGACCGAACCTTCTATTTTGTTCACACTTGGTTGAAAACATTTGAATTAAGCAAGGATGAGCATTTGAGTGCCCATCAAGTAATAACAATTATAAATATTAGCTGAAAGGATTAAATGTTTTCTTTGTACGAGATGCTTCTACAACGAATCAACAGTTGTGAAGTAAGTTGAACCCATAAAAATAACATAACAATTCTATATCAAATTTTTGAAACTACGTATTAACTATAAATGGAGAGTAGTCGACAGACTATGAACAATTTTCAATAAGGTTTAGCAGAAATTCATCCGTAAACCATCATAACTGACGGGCGCGAGGGTGATCATCTCAATGTGCCATGTATTGATCAAAACTACATGCAAGAACGATATTATCGTTCATCTTATCTGCCTTTGGCGCACAAAAGTTTTTCCCAGATTAGGGATGTTCATACTTAGTCGGGAATCCGAACCAAAACAATTTGATTGGATACAATAAAGTTTTATCATGTTCAACGATATTTCTAAATCTGTGTCTAGCTGGGTAAAATAGCTTAGACGACTTTTAATTAAGGTATACATAATGGAATATAATAAGTATATCTATCAACATGTGATTAAATACAATGATTATACAAGTGGGGACACTTGTATAACCATATTTAGAAATTAACGAACAAAATAAATATCTGAATTATACAATAATACTGTACTGATAAATAATGATAGGGTACATAATTGATAACAATAGAGTTAATATTCTGGCACAATGATAATATAATTCTGAAACTTTCTTACTTATGTCCATTGCATAAAGTAATTACAAAGGTATGATAATAGCCCGGTCTGCTGCTTACAGTTACGCAACTTAGTTTTATCTATTATATAACAACCTATCATTAATAAGATCATTTTACCGATTAGAATAACATATCGTAACATATAATACTGCTTATTGCAGTCAGCACATAATCTAATCACATTGTCACACATATTTATCAGTCATTGGATCACAAACAGATACATATCTAGTCAAATTATCTAAGTCCAGATCAATTTCTGAAATATTTCGGTGTACCGATGACTTTATCGGTAAATATCGAGTCTAAAACTCTATCGTGTAGTTCAATATTCCTTTAGATATTTTAAATATCAGTCGTATTATTTTTCATAGCCTTATAATAATTTTTAAATAATTATTATAATTTATTATTATTTTTCAAACACTAAAATCATTATTAAATGATTTAAATACTAAATAATTCTATTATCATTAATATTTAATTAATATTAAATTATTAATGAAACCATTGCCAAAATATTAAAGTTATTTATAATAACTCATAATATTTTTAAAATATTTTATTACCCTTAAATGATTTTTAAAATAATTAAAATCATTTTAAATAATTACCATTAATATTTAATTATTAATGTATTATTTATCAAAATATTAAAAGTCTTTAATTATAATTTAAACTATTTTTAATTCATTTATTTCCTTTTAAATGATTTTTAAATTAATAAAACTATTTTTAAATTATTTATTTAATATAATTATTAAATAAATTTAACATTAAATTATTAATGAAATTTACCTTTAAATATTAAAAGTTATATTTTATAACTTAGAATATTATTAAACTCTTTATTTTCATTTAAAATGATTTTTATAATATCAAAATCATTTTAAACTAATTTATTTAATATAAATATTAAATAAATCTAATATATTAATATTAAATAATATTGAAATTTGCCTTAAAATATTAAAAGTTATGTTTTATAACTTAAATTTTATTAAATACCTTATTATCATTTAAAATGATTTTAATATAATAAAATCATTTTTAATTAATTTATTTAATTCAGTTAATAAATAAATTAAATATAAATAATATTCAATGAATACTAATATTTATGAAAAATATGTAAAATTATTAAAAGTTAATTTTTATAACTTAAAATAATTTTTAAAATAATTTTGTAATTTTTAGAAATTAATTTCTATTTTTAAATGATTTTTAGAATTTATTTCTATTTGTTTACATTTTTCAGAAATTAGAAAACTAAAATAATTAAACTCGTCGCTAAAGGCTTTAGCGACGGTTTCTATCGCGGTTGGTGCTCTTGAGCTCAAGAACACTGACAAGACATTGTTCAAGTGGTCATGTTTGACCGACGCTAGATCTTTGGTTGTTATGTTTTCTGGTCAGCTAAGGTATTAAACATGTAGTATTCATGTCATGGTACATACACAAACTGATTTCCTAGCCAAACTACATTAGATCAGTGAGTTATAAGTCTCACAATCTCATGTCAGAGGTTGTTCTTCATTTATGGGTTACCCAGAAATGAAGAACAGTTCATGGGTCTCACTTTGAGCCCTTGAATCTCTAGGTTCCAGGCTTTCGTAATATGTTATAAAGGTTCAAACATGTAGCCGAAATGTCAGGGTCCATTTCTATAACACTATATCACTCTAACAACATTACATGAACAAGATCTGGCATGGTCAAACCATGTCAGAAAACTTGTTCATCAACCATCTGCGTTTTACAAAAAATCACCAGAACAGGTGGTCAACCATACTTTGACCCTTACCAAACTTGATTCTATACAAGATATGAATGATATAAAGGTATGATTGTGTAGTACTTATACCAATCTAGAGGATCAAAACAATAACGTGGCAAAATAACTTAAACACAGAAAGATTAAAGCCTTTAAAATCGGCTGTCACACCTTTTTGGGTAAACTGGGTTACCCAGAATTTCACTTCCATGATCGGTCAACCCTGTTTGACCACCTATAACTTTCAATCTATAACATATTTGACCCTGATTCGAGTTCCAGATGAAAGACCTCATAGCATACTACAAGATCAAACACTTAAACAACAAAAACACATAAGATACAAAGATCTATGAGGTTTGACATTCGGTTGTCAGACACAAATTTTCAGATTTTCAAATTCTTGAAATCTTCAAATCTGAGCCTATAGATGTTATGGATCTAACATCCATCAACCCAGATCATTGATTAACATTACATAGAACATATTACAACACATAAACTTAACTTCTAACACACAATTCAAGATCAGATTTTGGTTTAGGTTTTATACCTCACTATGAACAAATATTGATTCTATGATTATGATCTGATAGAGGAGATAGTGGGGCTTGATTTTGTGTCTGATCTAAGCAATGAAATTCAGAGGTTTTAGAGGGAGAGGGTCAAGGATGAGTATTGTGAACAAAAGAGGCTTGAAATGAATTTTCTCTCTTAATTCTATATATAATATGTAGATGCAATGTATGATCTGATGTTGCTATCAATAAATGGGCTAATTTGTATGGATTTTAATACATTGGCAAGTCAAGGGTTGTTCAACCACTAAAGGTTTGGCAAGTTATACAAGTTTCCTACTAAATAATTCAAAAAGGGCATTATGGTAAATTGGATTACGATTTTAATGGCATTAATGTAATCTTGTCCTAAACCCTTAGGGTTTAACCCTAGGTTAAACAAATTTTTGTTTCTAGGATTTTACTTTAGGGTTTAAAATAAAAATTTTAGTTTCTAAAAATGAAGATTAGGGTTTGTTAATTAGATTAGGTTATCTAATTACATTATACATGAATATTAGGATTTAAAGTCCACTAATTAACATTAAACATTCTAATTTAGCAATTAGAGTTTCCCGATTTGACAATTAGGGTTTATAATAAAAATAAAAATTAGTTTCCTAAAAATGTAATTTAGAGTTCACTAATTATAATTAGTTTTCTAATTACATTACTTGAACATTTAGGGTTTAAGATCTCATAATTAGCATTAGGGCATACAATTAACAATTAGGGTTACAAATTTAAATAATAGGATTTCTAGAAATTAACATTTCTAAATATTAATTAGGGTTTACCTAATCAATATAAAATTCTATAATACTTAACCTTAATCGTAATAACACGGTTACATAACAGTCTCGAACTCAAATTGAGTTTTAAATTAGGGTTTCCACTTAGTAATTAGCTAATTTTAAGAAATTAGGGTTTTAAATCACTAATTAGAGTTTTTCATAATTAGCGTTAACACTTATAATACAAATCATATATCACATAACACAGTGACTTAACAGATTTTGAAGTCTCGTTTGACTTCGAAACTAGGTTTACCAGGTTATAATAAAACTGCTTCCCAGATTAACCTTACACACATAACATACATATGTATAGTACTGAAATATAATTAATATTATATTATTATTCTCATTCCTTATCCCTAATCCAAATTTAGGGTTTGAATTCCATATTTGGTTTATCTTTCATATAAAACATTATTAATTAAGTTAAAAATAATTAACCTAACTAATCTAAAATAAATTTATATCATAAAACAATTATTATAATAATTCTATAATCATTTCATATATTATTTAAATAAAATAATAATCATATTTTCATGGAAATTAAATAATAAAAACATTTCGCTATATAAAATTAATTATTATAAGAATATACTTTATAATGATCAAAATTCTAGAATAAAATTATTTATAATTATTCATGTAATAAATATATTTTATTTATCACATATATACATACACATTATCTTCGCACTTATTCTCACCTTTAAAATAAAATAAAAAAAATTATACGCAAAATTCCTGATTTATTTATATAGAAAAATATCGGGTTATTACATTCACCCTCCCTTATAAAGATTCCGTCCCCGAAATCACCATTTTAAAACTCATACATACAAGGGTACATAGCCTACACTGTCATTGTAAGTAGATCTCGATCATAATTGATCGAACAGATCTTCAACTATTCAGCATAAAGTTTATCTATCTGATTATACAGAAATTTAATTTCTAATAAAACTCGAATTTTTCCTTTAAAATTTCTTTATAAAATAATTTACTATATATATAAGAAAATAAAAGTTGTATGAATAATACCTGGAGTTGCATCATCGGCTGCTACAGAATCCTGAACAATCATGTTGAAGACTCTTGCGATTGGTTTTGTTGGTTTGTTTGTTGAAGTTGGTCTTGTTGTCGCCAATGTCCTACTGCCTTTTCCGTATTCTCATTCCTTGCCTCCATTCTCCTCTTCGGGCAGTCCTTCACCTTATGCTCCGTTGATCCTCTAAATCCTGGAAGTACGACTACCTTGAAGTCTTTGAAGTTTATCGATCGATTATTTGGCAGATTTTCGCGGCTAGTATTCCATTCTATATAGCTTGAGCGAGCAAATTTGCAAAATTCTGAATCGGATCTGGTTGTCCTCCAGCTTTGTTGACAGGTTCTTCTGTCCTTTGGTTTCATTTTTGTCTTGGCGGAATTATCATAAATTATTCTTTATTAACTTATATTCTAAGCCTTATCATATACGTTTAACGTATAACGCAAAATTTTATATTCAAATAATCATGTATTCAAAATATTAGATTTTGAAATTTTGGTTTACTGTATTAACCAGTGTTCCGATAAATAATTACTATCTTTATATCAACTTATTTCATTAATCTAACATAGATTCATATTCATAGCACTTGACATACCATAGCACATACTGCTTTAGACATCAGTTATCCCTTTGTGACTTAAAAGTCGAGACTCGCTGCCACAACTTATACAAAAGTTGAGAATATTACCTTACACCATCATACCTATCATATACACATCATAGAATCATACATAATCACGTAATACTAATACTACTTATTTCTTACGCCTTCACTAAGGATCATTTGCTTAGTATTCTATATATTCTCACTATCCTCAATAATCTATTTACACCTAACTATACCTAGTTCGTTAAACTTACCACACATTATGAGTTTAAGAACTCACCACAAACATATGAGTTTAAGAACTCGAGCTTGACTTTATATTCTTTAATTATACTCTACCTATCAGTTATACTATCGTTTCTTGGTCCGGTACTACACTTTTCCAGTATAATCACCTTATTAGGGTTGCTTTCCAAGTGAGCCTCTATTTCAGCTATTAGCTTTAACATTGGCTTGGTTATGGAGGTTGGCTCCTTCTTTACGATTTGAGGGTATCCTAATCATTTTCTATCTGAGATCTACACACATAGATTATCCTGATTAGCACATAGTATATACACACAGCAAATAATTATTTTATATAAGTTATCTTTTAATTTTGTTTTACGATGAATTTATTCAATTCATCTCCTTATAAACTCTATATGAGTTATTTGTATTTTTAACGTTTCCCTCTATCCCAAGGTTATAGCCTAAGGTTTATCCCACCTAAGGTTTCTAACCCTAAAGCTCTGATACCATGTTGTAACGCCCCCAAATTCATGTACTTGAAACCCGAACTTAGTGCTTTACGATACCATTTCTATGAGCAGAATAATACTAATAATAATAACAATAATATAAATATCAAACTTAATTTACATTTATCAGAGTCTAAACCCAAGTACGCAACCTTTACTACATTCATTACAATGCATGATAATAATAAATATCATTGTCTTAATAAAGTCATACTATTACATAGAATACCATAACACTAATTCTGTTTGCTTTCCTTTTCTCTTGTTCTTGACCGAACCTTCTATTTTGTTCACACTTAGCTGAAAACATTTAAATTAAGCAAGGATGAGCATTTGAGTGCCCAGCAAGTAATAACAATTATAAATATTAGCTGAAAGGATTAAATATTTTCTTTGTACGATGCTTCTACAACGAATCAATAGTTGTGAAGTAAGCTGAACCAATAATAATAACATAACAATTCAATATCAAATTTTTGAAACTACGTATTGACTATAAATGGAGAGTAGTCGACAAACTATGAACTTTGTTTTCAATTTTCAATAAGGTTTAGCAGAAATTCATCCGCAAACCGTCATAACTTACGGGCGCGATGTAAGACCCCAACTTATTATAAATAAAATTGAATATCCTCTATTTATTATTGTGAATAATAAGGTGATAATTTGATATAATACTTTGGTTATAGGTGAAATATGCAAATTTTGCAAAATAAGCAAGTGGTTATAAAGTATTCATTTAGTCGGGGAATATTCGTTTGGTCGTGGAATATTCTTGTTGTCGGGGAATATTCGTACGACGACGCAACCATTTGTGGGCTCCATAACGGATAAATGTCGTATGAAGAAAACGACAAGTTTGAGTTTTTATAAATAACGGCGTAATTGTTACCGTTAACACTGTTAGAATACATGGTGGTTAAAATACGAAAGAATAATGCATGGTTGCATTGTGGTATTATTGCAGTATTATTGAATTATTGATTCTTACGTGAAGGCACTACTCAATAATTGTTACGGTAATTACTATTCAATATTTTATTTTATTGATTCAATAATTCTTTGCGTTGATATTTTATATTATTGTTGTTTCAATAATTGTCCGCACGCGGTATTTTCCATTATCGGATCAATAATTCATATTATTTAGATAATATTATTAGATAGCATTATTGGCAATGTCTAGAAAGTTCTGTCAAGGAGAGGTTTGGTCACCTAATTGCGCGCCAGTAAGGAGAAATCCTTATCGGAAAGCTCTCTCTTTCTTGGGAACTGCCTAGTTGTTATTATTGTGATTCTGTAATATTATTTGTGAATAATTAATTATTGATTTATATGATAAGAAAATATTTATTTGATGTGGATATAAATAATGGATATATTTATTGTGGTTATAAATGAAGGAATTAATGCTGAGATGTTTTATCAGTATTTTGTCGGATTAGAAGTATTAAAAATCATCCGTTTGTGGATTTTGGATATTTTCTGTTTGGAATTTGGAAAAACTTCCTTCTGTAAAGTTGTAGAGAATTCGATTTCGTGTGGAATAGACACAAAATTCATATTTTTCTGATAAATAGGCTATTTTCTATGAATTACTGAAGTTTCAAAAAATAAAATAATTTTTATTAAATTATGGGTGGGACCCACTTTTGGTTGGTGTTGAATACACATGTGGGCTGCTATTATTTTTCAGATTTGGCATGCTAGAGTTTTCAACAAAGTAAGCGTAGAATGAAAGAAATAAAATGTTATTATTTTATTATTTAGTCTCCTTTGGCGTTCTAGCATTTTCCTATAAATAGGCGCTTAGGTTAGAATTGAAAATCACACCAGAAACAAGTTTTCTTTCTCTCTATATTGTCGAGCGTATTTTTGTGAGTATTTAGATATTTTGAGAGTTGTTATTCGGTACAAGCTTCCTTCGGCTTTATATCCAATATTCCGATCAGAAGTACCGTTATGTTGAGGTAAGGGATGTTATTTTCTTTGTAAATGATATTATTTCTTTCAATATCATTATGCCAAAATATTGGTCTGAACTTTTTATCAAATTTGGAACATTTTGTGTCGGGGTTACTATTCACGTATACGGTACTATTCACGAATACGTCACTATTCACCGAAAAATGAAAATTTTCCTTTTTGTCCAAGATGTCTATTATGGTTACTATCTTTGATTGTATCCATGTTTTGATCTTTATTTTTGAATTCTGCTTCACAATTGGTTATTATGGAGTATTATTGAACTTGGATAAACTGTAATATAAATCCCTAATATTTGTTCTTTTATCTCACTGGATTCGTTTTCTTTAAGATATTTTTCATCATCCTCAGTCCTAAATTATGATATAATTGAATATCTTTGGCCTGTAGTGCAAAGCTGAATGATTACCTAATGAATATCTTTGGCCCGTAGTGCAAAGATGAACAGGTGTTGAGATGGACATGACCAACTGGTGATACAAAAGAATATCTTTAGCCTGTAGTGCAAAGATGAATATTTGATTTAAGATGTATATTGATTGATGTTACAGGGATAAAATATTGATGATGGACTTTTAAATCTTAGAAGATAGTAGAATTCTTTCTCTACTTGACTCTTCTAATGGATTGATGTTCCGCTGCAGTTGTTGATCTAAAACTTGTTGTCTATTATATTTTATCAGATTTTTCCCTGTTGAAGACTAATGATAAATTGTTGTATATTATCTTAGTCATAATATTTTTTACTGAGCTAGTTGAGCTCACCTTTTTCCGTTTTGTTCCATTTTTTTCTCAGGAGGTGAGAACATAGCAGGAACTAGCATGGGTATGGAGTGATGGTTCAGGATAATTGTATTAGTAGTCCTCACTATTTTGTAAAATAGTGTATCAATAATTATAATGAGGACTCCTTTTGATTTTGTATACTCTCTATTAGACAATAGTTGTATTCAAACTCACAGTGTATATGTGTTGTCGTATTTTGCACGACAATTGTATTACTGAAGTTGTATTTGTTTATGTACCATGTATTTGGCAACTCAGAATATGTGATGTATACCTATTTTGGGGGCGTCACACGCGAGGGTGATCATCCCAATGTGCCCTGTATTGATCAATACTACATGCAAGAATGATATTATCGTTCATCTTATCCGCCTTTGGCGCACAAAAGTTTTTCCCAGATTAGGGATGTTCATACTTAGTCGAGAATCTGAACCAAAGCAATTTGATTGGATACAATAAAGTTTTATCATGTTCAACAATATTTCTAAATATGTGTCTAGCTGGGTAAAATAGCTTAGATGACTTTTAATTAAGGTATACATAATGGAATATAATAAGTATATCTATCAACATGTGATTAAATACAATGATTATCCAAGTGGGGACACTTGTATAACCATATTTAGAAATTAACGAACAGAATAAATATCTGAATTATACAATAATACTGTACTGATAAATAATGATAGGGTACATAATTGATAACAATAGAGTTAATATTCTGGCACAATGATAATATAATTCTGAATCTTTCTTACTTATGTCCATTGCATAAAGGAATTGCAAAGGTAGGATACTTGCCTGGTCTGCTGCTTATAGTTACGCAACTTAGTTTTATCTTTTATATAGCAACCTATCATTAATAAGATCATTTCACCGATTAGAATAACATATCGTAACACATAATACTGCTTATTGCAGTCAGCACATAATCTAATCACATTGTCACACATATTTATCGATCATTAGATCACAAACAGATACATATCTAGTTAAATTATCTAAGTCCAGATCAATTTCTAAAATATTTCGGTGTACAGATGGCTTTATCGGTAAATATCGAGTATAGAACTATATCGTGTAGTTCAATATTCCTTTAGATATTTTGAATATCAGTCGTATTATTTTTTATAGCCTAATAATAATTTTTAAATAATTATTATAATTTATTATGATTTTTCAAACACTGGAATCATTATTAAATGATTTAAATACTAAATAATTCTATTATCATTAATATATAATTAATATTAAATTATTAATGAAACCATTGCCAATATATTAAAATTATTTATAATAACTCGAGAATATTTTTTAAAATATTTTTATTACCCTTAAATGATTTTTAAAACAATTGAAATCATTTTTAAATAATTACCATTAAAATTTAATTATTAATGTATTATTTATGAAAATATTAAAAGTCTTTAATTCTAACTTAAAATATTTTAATTCATTTATTTTCTTTTTAAATCAATAAAACCATTTTTAAACTATTTATTTAATATAATTATTAAATAAATTTAATATCAAATTATTATTGAAATTTACCTTTAAATATTAAAAGTTATATTTTATATCTTAGAATATTATTAAACTATTTATTTTCATTTAAAATGATTTTTATAATATTAAAATCATTTTTAAACTAATTTATTTAATATAAGTATTAAATAAATCTAATATCTTTAATATTAAATAATTATTGAATTTTGCCTTAAAATATTAAAAGTTATGTTTTATAACTTAAAATATTATTAAATACCTTATTATCTTTTAAAATGATTTTTAATATAATAAAATCATTTTTAATTAATTTATTTAATTCATTTAATAAATAATTTAAATATCAATAATATTCAAATGAATACTAATATTTATGAAAATGTGTAAAATTATTAAAAGTTAATTTTATAACTTAAAATAATTTTTGTAATTTTAAGAAATTAATTTCTATTTTTAAATGATTTTTAGAATTTATTTCTATTTTTAAACATTTTCAGAAAAATTAGAAAACTAAAATAATTAAACTCGTCGTTAAAGGCTTTGGCGACGGTTTCTGTCGCGGTTAGTGTTCTTGGGCTCAAGAACACTGACAAGACAGTGTTCAAGTGATCATGTTTGACCGGTGCTAGATCTTTGGTTGTTATGTTTTCTGGTCAGCTAAGGTATTAAACATGTAGTATTCATGTCATCGTAATACATACACAAACCGATTTCTAGCCAAACTACATTAGATCGTTGAGTTATAAGTCTCACAATCTCATGTTGGGAGGTTGTTCTTCATTTCGGGTTACCAGAAATGAAGAAACAGCTTCATGGGTCTCACTTTGAGCCCTTGAATCTCTAGGTTCGAGCTTTAAGTAATATGTTATAAAGGTTCAAACATGTAGCCGAAATGTCAGGGTCCATTTCTATAACACTAAATCACTCTAACAACATTACATGAACAAGATCTGGCATGGTCAAACCATGTCAGAAACCTTGTTCCTCAACCATCTAGGTTTTCCAGAAAATTGCCAGAACAGGTGGTCAACCATACTTTGACCCTTACCAAATTTGATTCTATACAAGATATGGATGATATAAAGGCATGATTGTGTAGTACTTATACCAGTCTAGAGGATCAAAACAATAACGTGGCAAAATCACTTAAACACAGAAAGATTAAAGCCTTTAAAATCGGCTGTGAGACCTTTCTGGGTAAACTGGGTTACCCAGAATTTCACTTCCATGATCGGTCAACCCTGTTTGACCACCTATAACTTTCAATCTATAACATATCTGACCCTGATTCGAGTTCCAGATGAAAGACCTCATAGCATACTACAAGATCAAACACTTAAACAACAAAAACACATAACATACAAAGATCTATGAGGTTTGACATTCGGTTGTCAGACACAAATTTCCAGATTTCCAGATTCTTAAAATCTTCAAATCTGAGCCTATAGATGTTATGGATCTAACATCTATCAACCCAGATCATTGATTAACATTACATAGAACATATTACAACACATAAACATAACTTCTAACACACCATTCAAGATCAGATTTTGGTTTAGGTTTTATACCTCACTATGAACAAATCTTGATTCTATGATTATGATCTGATAGAGGAGATAGTAGGGCTTGATTTTGTGTCTGGTCTAGCAATGAAATTCGGAGGTTTTAGAGAGAGAGGGTCAAGGATGAGTATTGTGAGCAAAAGAGGCTTGAAATGAATTTTCTCTCTCTTAATTCTATATATAATATGTAGATGCAATGTATGATCTGATGTTGTTGTCAATAAATGGGCTAATTTGTATGGATTTTAATACATTGGCAAGTCAAGGGTTGTTCAACCACTAAAGGTTTGGCAAGTTATACAAGTTTCATACTAAATAATTCAAAAAGGGCATTATGGTCAATTGACTTGTGATTTTAATGGCATTAATGTAATCTTGTCCCAAACCCGTAGGGTTTGACCCTTAGGGTTTAACCCTAAGGTTAAACAAATTTTTGTTTCTAGGATTTTACTTAGGATTTAAAATAAAAATTTTAGTTTCTAAAAATGAAGATTAGGGTTTGCTAATTAGATTAGGTTATCTAATTACATTATACATGAACATTAGGGTTTAAAGTCCACTAATTAGCATTAAACATTCTAATTTAGCAATTAGAGTTTCCCCATTTGACAATTAAGGTTTATTATAAAAATAAAAATTAGTTTCCTAAAAATGTAATTTAGAGTTAACTAATTATAATTAGTTTTCTAATTACATTACTTGAACATTTAGGGTTTAAGATCTCATAATTAGCATTAGGGCTTACAATTAACAATTAAGGTTATATTTTAGCAAATTAGGGTTACAAATTTACAAATTAGGGTTTATAATTTAAATAATAGGGTTTCTAGAAATTAATATTTCTAAATATTAATTAGGGTTTACCTAATCAATATAAAATTCTATAATACTTAACCTTAGTCGTAATAACACAGTTACATAACAGTCTCGAACTCAAATTGAGTTTTAAATTAGGGTTTCCACTTAGCAATTACCTAATTACTGTTTAAGCTTTCTAATTTAAGAAATTAGGGTTTTAAATCACTAATTAGGGTTTTCCATAATTAGCATTAGCACTTACAATACAAATCATATACCACATAACACAGTGACTTAACAGATTTTGAAGTCTCGTTTGACTTCGAAACAAGGGTTTACCAGGTTATAATAAAACTGCTTCCCGGATTAACCTTACACACATAACATACATATTTATAGTACTAAATATAATTAATATTATATTATTATTCTCATTCCTGCTCCCAAATCCAAATTTAGGGTTTGGATTCCATATCTGGTTTATCTTTCATATAAAACATTATTAATTAAGTTAAAAATAATTAACTTAACTAATTTGAAAAAATTCATATCATAAAATAATTATTAGAATAATTCTATAATCATTTCATATATTATTTAAATAAAATAATAATCATATTTTCATGGAAACTAAATAATAAAAATATTTCTACTATAAAATTAATTATTATAAGAATATACTTTATAATGATCAAAATTTTAGAATAAAATTATTTATAATTATTCATGTAATAAATATATTTTATTTATCACATATATACATACACATTATCTTGGCACTTATTCTCACCTTTAAAATAATAAAAAAAATATTATACGCAAAATTCCTGATTTATTTATATAGAAAAATATCGGGTTATTACAAATCCATTTAACGGGCCTTACACATTGCCCTACTCAACTTGGCCGGTGATTATTGTTGTGTATAACCTCCCGCCTTCGATGTGCATGAAAGATCCCTACATGTTCATGCCTTTACTGATTTCGGGTAATAAGAGTCCGAGTAAAGACATCAATGTATACCTCAGGCCGTTAGTTGATGAGTTGAAGATGTTGTGGGAAAAAGGGGTTCAAACTTATGATGTATCTCTTAAGCAAAACTTTAACATGAGGGAAGCTTTAATGTGGACAATAAATGACTTCCCGGCGTTAGGAATGATCAGTGGATGGTCGACTCACGGGGGCTTTTTATGTCCCGTGTGCATGGGGTCAATTAAAGCTATGCGGCTCAAACATGGGGGGGAAATGAGTTTGTTTGCAACATCCAGATTGTTTTTGCCAATTGAACATCGTTATCGACGGAAGAGTAGACAATTCAATCGAAAAACAGAGAAATGTCAAGTACCTGGCCGTCTTTTTGGGTCAGCAGTGTTGAGTTGGATTAGTCTTTTGAAGTTTCCACCTCCAGGGAAGAATCACATATTAGAGCGAGCTTATGGTTACGGCAAGGTTCACAACTGGACACACAGATCCATGTTCTTTGACCTGCCTTATTGGGCTACACTCTGCATCCGTCATTGTTTAGATCCGATGCATACTGAGAAGAACGTATTTGATAACATTTTTTATTCAGTCCTAGATGTCAGTGGTAGAACAAAGGACAACAACAAGTCGAGGCTTGATTTGGTAAAAATGAACATTAGGGAAGATATGTGGCTGTATCAGGAGGGTAGTAAGACGGTAACGCCTAAAGCTGAATATACTTTGACTAGGGAATAGTTGATATTAATATATAATTGGATCAGTGGACTGAAGCTCCCAGATGGATATTCTTCGAATATAGCAAGGTGTTGTAAAGTCGAGGAGCTGAAGTTTCGGGGTCTCAAAAGTTATTATTGTCACGTATTCATGTAGAAGTTGATCCATGTGGCATTTATCGACTTGTTACTAAAACGTGTGGTTGAAGCACTGACAGAGCTTTCTAATTTCTTCAGAGATCTATGCTTGACGGAGCTTCAGCTCAAAGACATAGATAAAATGGAGATACAGATAGTGGAAATAATGTGCAAGTTAGAAATGATCTTCCCTCCATCATTTTTTGATTTAATGGAGCAATTGCCTATTCACTTGCCATACGAAGCTAAGTTTGGTGGTCCCGTGCAATATAGATGGATGTATCCATTCGAGAGGTAATGACATTAATGTTTTTAATGCGGTAAAATGTTCATTCTTTTTTGCTAATCTATATATCACATAGGTATATGCGACGTCTAAAGCAAAAGGTGAAGAATAGAGCCCGTGTAGAGGGGTCAATTGCTGAAAGTTATGTTATGGAGGAACTTATTAATTTTTGCTCGTTGTACTTTGAGCTGAATGTTCAGACGAAGCACAATCGCTTACGTTAGAATCAGGCTGTTGCTCACGAGGAAAATGGAGGATTAACGGCCTTTAGTCATCCTGTACGACCATTCGACGGTAAAAAAAAGGCGATTCTTGACCGATAGTGAGTATGCAGCTACCACATTGTATGCACTTGTCAACATGAATGAAGTAGCGCCATACATTAAGTAAGTAGTCATAACTATATATATCTAGTGTAACTGTGTCAAGTTCCTTTACAAACACATTAAGTATATAATTGTGCTGCAGTCAATATGATGTTGAAGTACATGAAGCGAATCCGAGTATATCAGATGGGGATTTGCAAAATTTGAGAAATAGACAATTTGTGCAATGTTTTAAAGATCATGTAAGTCTAACCTTTACAAGTTCAATGAATCTACCATCATAGATTTATTCTTATGGCGTAATTAACTTTAGAATATGTTGTGTTAATGTACATTAGGTCCTCGCATGATGAGTTAGTCGACAATCGGCTAAAGCTTATAGCAGATTTTACCGAAAGATCTGTAGATACTTATACATGCTTTGCATTGTCAAGCTGATTCTGATTTAAGTGTTGCGATATTGGGGAAGTCGCTTCTGCTGATTCTAGTGTTGTGGTGAAAGGTAGTTGCTACGATAACATTTGGGATGACTGGTATGGACGATTGCTAGAAGTTATCGTTCTCAAATATTGGGGTAATAAAGAATTAGTTTGCTTCAATTGTCATTGGTTTGATGTTGAGAATGGATTTAAATTAGATAAAAAATCAGGACGGGTGAATGTTAACGTTAAGTCAAAACTAAGACTGATAACTGGTATAGACGAGCCTTTTATTTTAGCAAGTCAAGCAACACAGGTGTACTACGCACGGAGTGTTAAGACTCCTGCAAGCCCATGGCATGCTGTTATAACCACCAAAGCTCGTGGTTTTCAAGGCACAGCTCCTCGTCCAGACGATGAACCTTTACAAGTCGAGTCTACTAGTGTCACACCTGCTGATGTGACAATTATTAGTGAGTCTAGTGAAGAAGAGGATGATGTTGTCGCTGTCGAAAGTGAAGACGATGTTGTTGAGGAGGTAGATATAATTGAAGAAATCGTTGAGGACGACGAAAATGGTGATGACAACGATAGTGAAGATCTACTGCTCAAAGATGATGATTCTGATATTGATGGCTTTGACGATATAAATGATTAGGAGTATGTACTCTTTGTGTCCTTTTAGCTGTATTCAAATGTAATAGTTTATAGTAGTGCAATCATTATCTTCAACTTATATTAATCTACTAAATAAGGTTAATCAACTAAATATAGTATTTACGAATGTTTAATAATATTTTTTTATGATTTAACAGTATACATACATATGGCGCGCACACCACACGGCGATCGTGGTGGGCGTGCAGGTCGTGAGGGTCGTGGCGATTCTACGCGTGATGATCAGGCCGAATCGTCAAGTATAATTACATGTTTTGTTGGGATACATCTTATTATTTTTTATTGTATTGACATTATATTCGTTTATATAAATATTGATGTATTTCACTACATAGGTGATCGACGTAGGCCTCCGCGGGAACTAGCACGTGGCTTGCTAGGGAATTCTCCCAGGCACCGCTTATATGTCGTGTTGGGACTCATAGGTAATTTCATAATCCTATATAGTATTACTGTAACATACGTATTTAGTTCTTATATATTCTTTGTAATTTGCAATATATTAATTTCAATTGTAGTATCATTGACGCCACGCCAAGGAACACGTTGCTTGGGATCGTCCGCAACCGATTCTCAAGCCCGTGGATGAGGTGGGCGAATGTGGATGACCGCACATGTCAGCTGATTATTGTTGAGTTTAGGGTAGGATGTCAATCATTTATATGCTAGTTTTATATTCCATTTGAATATACTGTTACCTCTTTGATTTATGTTGTCTGCTAAGCTTTTTAATGTGTAATGTGTAGAGATATTATTGTTTTGAGGACGGGCAGGAAGCCCATGGCATGACTGTTCTGCACAGATACCTAGAGATGAATTGGCATAAGTGGGTCTACGACTGGAATAAGAAGAAGGCCCAGACAAAGATGGCTGATGGACAGACACTTAAGGATGTCCGCCAGATTTCATATATGCTGCGGTGTGGGACCAGATGTGCAGCATTTGGGATAGCGAGGCCTCAAGAAGATGTCGACACAATGTTCAGCTGCCCGATAGCAGAGTCGTCTCCCACACTGTACTGGGTCTCAGTCGTGTGACCTGTACCTGGAGAGACTCGAGGTGAGTTTAAAGTATGCACCCTCCCGCTTGGAGTTTTGGTGGCACGCCCACCAAAAGAAAGGTGACGGTGGTTATATCTCACCTGAGGTAGAACGCATTGCTGTAAGTTATATAATTCTCTTATTTAGTATGTATTTAAAATTCGGATATTCTTTTGTATTATTTCATTTATACTTTGCGTATCATCTACTAATATGTTTTTTTCAGCGACGATTCGAGGATCTTGCAGTGGCCCGGAGCAGCCAGAGAGGTGACACTCCATGAGACGAGTCTACGCGTGCGGACGAGGAGATAGAGGACTGGTTGCAAGCTATAGGGGGGCCAAATAAGGGTAGAGTTGTGGGCATTCCATGTCCCAGCTTACACCCTAGTCCCTGCTGCGAGATCTCAGCGATGCCCACCCACTGGAGGTAGTGGTGCGAGTGGATCGGGCGCCGACCCTTCAATATCTGACGACTTCTTCTGGTGGATCATAGAGGGGTGCATGGAGAGTAGTGTTGTGCAGTCAGGCGCACCATCACGCGAGCGGATCTACCAGCTGGCCCAGGAGGTTGTCCACGGCTCTATAAATCCTACAGCTGACGTTGACGACCTCATGGGTGTAGTACGGGAGGAGGGCATCCGTGTATGTGCAGTTGTCTTGGCCAACATCTTCCCACCACATATTCCACAGGTAAACACAATTAAATTCTGTATTTCCTTATTTAATTTATGTAATTTATAATTGTATTTCTTAGATAAACTTAAGATAAAACCCTAACTTCCATTATGAAACCCCAAAACTCCATTATTAACATAAACTTACTAAACTTATGGGACTCGATTCTGATATACGGATACAAAGTTATCGCCCAGTTTACAAAACTCGCCAACACTTAGGCAAAAAACCGAAAAGAGCCCAAAACCCGCCTCGGCCGTCCAAACGCCATGCAAACACACACACAGTGTTGCGTAGGTATTAGACACGTGTTACAACTTACGTGACTTGATTCCAACATATGGAGTTTGAGTTATCAGCCTGTAGGCAAAACTCGCCAACACTTAGGCAAAAAGTCAAAAAAGAGCCCAAAACTTATCCCGGCCATCCAAACGCCACGCAAACACACACATAGCACCGCGTAGGTATTAGACACGCGTTACAACTTATGTGACTCGATTCCGATATATGGAGACCGAGTTATCGCCCAGTTTGCAAAACTCGTTAACACTTAGGTAAAAGCCGAAAAAGAGTCCAAACCCCGCATCAGCCATTTAAACACCACGCAAACACACACATAGCACCGCATAGGTATTAAATACCCGTTACAGCTTACGGGACTCGATTTCGATATACGGAGGTCGAGTTATCGCCCAGTTTGCAAAATTCGTCAACACTTGGGCAAAGAGCCGAAAAACCCACCTCGGTCGTCTAAACGCCACGCAAACACATACATAGCACCGCGAAGGTATTAGACACGCGTTACAACTTACGGGACTCGATTCCGATATACGAAGAGTGAGTTATCGCCCAGTTTGTAAAACTCGCCAACACTTAGACAAAAAGCCGAAAAAAAGCCCAAAACCTGGCTCGACCGTCCAAATGCCACGCAAACACACGCATAGCACCGTGTAGGTATTAGACACACGTTATAATTTACGGGACTCAATTACGATATATGGAGGTCGAGTTATCGCTCAGTTTGCAAACTCGCCAACACTTAGGAAAAAAGCCAAAAAAGAGCCCAAAACCCTCCTCGGCCGTCCAAACGCCACGCAAACACACACATATCACCGCATATGTATTAGAAATGCGTTACAACTTACGGGACTCGATTCTAATATACGGAGACCGAGTTATCGCCCAGTTTACAAAACTCGCCAACACTTAGGCAAAAAGCCAAAAAAGAGCCCAAAACCCGCCTGGCGGTCCAAACGCCACACAAACACACACGTAGTATCGTGTAGGTATTAGAAACGCGTTACAATTTACGAGACTTGATTCCGATATACAGAGGCCGAGTTATCTCCCAGTTTACAAAATTCGTCAACACTTAGGCAAAAAGCCGAAAAAGAGCTCAAAATCCGCTTCAGTCGTTCAAACGTCACACAAACACACATAGCACCACGTAGGTATTAGACACACATTACAACTTACAGGACTTGATTCCGAGATACGGAGGTCGAGATATTGCCAAGTTTATAAAACTCGCCAATACTTAGGCGAAAAACCGAAAAAGAGCTCAAAACTCGCATCAGCCCTCCAAACATCACGCAAACACACACATAGCACCGCGTAGGTATTAGACACGTGTTACAACTTATGCGACTCGATTCTGATATACGAAGGTTGAGTTATTTCTTAGTTTGTAAAACTCCTCAACACTTGGGCAAAAAGCCGAAAAAGAGCCAAAAACCCGCATCGGCCGTCCAAACGCCACGTAAATACACGTATAGCACCGCGTAGGTATTAGACACGCATTGCAACTTACGGAACTCGATTCCGATATACGGAGGTCGAGTTATCGCCCAATTTGCGAAACTCGCCAACAACTAGGTAAAAAATCAAAAAAGAGCCCAAAACCCGTCTCGACCGTCCAAACGTTACGCAAACACACACATAGCACCGCGTAGGTATTACACACGCGTTACAACTTACAGGACTCGATTCCGACATACGGAGGTCGAGTTATCAGCTCGTAGGTAAAACTCGCCAACGTTTAAGCAAAAAGCCAAAAAAGAGCCCAAAACTCGCCTTAGTCGTCCAAACGCCACACAAACACACACATAGCACCGCGTAGGTATTAGACACGCTTTATAACTTATGTGACTCGATTCTGATATACGGAGATCGATTTATCGCTCAGTTTGCAAAACTCGCCAACACTTAGGCAAAAAGCCGAAAAAGAGCCCAAAACCCATCTCGGCCGTCCAAACGTCATGCAAACACGCATATAGCACTGCGTAGGTATTAAATACGCGTTACAACTTACGTGACTCAATTCTGATATACGGAGAGCGAGTTATTGCCCAGTTTACAAAAATCGTCAACACTTAGGCAAAAGGCCGAAAAAGAGCCCAAAACCCGCCTCGGCCGTCCAAACTCCACGCAAACACACACATAGTACCGCGTAGGTATTAGACACGCGTTATAACTTATGGGACTCGATTCTGACATACGAAGGCCGAGTTATCAGCCCGTAGTCAAAACTCATCAACACTTGAAGAACACAAACAAAACTAATTAAATATGCTCTTTTTTCGAATTCGTTATTAACATTTTAATTTTGTAAGGTCTTGTTAATGAGACTTCGGCGGGTGGAGACTGCGGCACAGGCGATTCCCATGGTGGAGATGGTGATGACCGCCGGGTTGATGTTGATGAGACTATAGAGGGTGGGACCGGCAGTCAGATCGGAGGTGGGACCGGCGATGGGACTGTAGGTGGGACCGACGGTGGGACCGGCGACAATGATGATACTGACATTCCTGATCTTGGGTTATAGTACCCATTATGTTTATATTTTTACTTTCATATATTAATATTTATACAGCTTTTGAGTTGTACAGACTAGAGTTTAGTATCTAATTAGGTTGATGGTATATGTATCTAACTATATTGATTGTTTATTATTACATTTTGTATTTACATCGTACGACTTTTATCTATAAGTCATTACGTTGTTTACATATTTGATGGTTGATATAACAAAAGCTATTATTGTTATTGATATGCGTTCGTGAAGAATTATTTATTTTTCTTTAGTTTATAACAGGTATAATTATATCTATGTAAATGAACAGGGGGTATTGTGAAATTTTTAAAAAAAAACTCATTGGCGGTGGGAGAAGTGGGTTATTGGCGACGACTATGCCGTCGGCAATGACTGATTTTTTATTATCTGAAGTGGTTATTACTGACAGTTTGTTCGTTGTAAATGCCATCGCCAATGAGTCATTGCCTACGGACAGCCGTCGCCAATGACCCCGGCGGTAATGACACACTCACTTGCATGAAATGCGGCGAGAACAGAGATGACGGACCATGTCGTCGCTTAATGACCTCATTCACGAACGACAAAGAGGGTCATTGCGGCGACAGACATAACGCGTCAAGAATGGCCAATTTTTTTGTAATGAAAACTTATGATTCGGTGTGATTTTCAATTTAACTAAGTACTATATTTATAGAAAATGCTAGAACGCCAAAGGCGGACTAACTTTTGCTACCGATGGCTTTTTACTCGCTACTATTCACGCGACACCACTTTAGAAATAAAATTTCAAAGACATTTCTCACCAACCAAAAGTGGGGCCCACCCATTCTAGAAAATTTCCAAAATGTTTTAAATTTAAACAATAATCAGCAACTTCAATAATTCATAGTAAATAGCCCTTTTATCAGAAAAATAAGAATTTTATGTCCATTCCATATGAAATTTAATTCTCTACAACTTTGTAGAAGAAATTTTTTCCAAATTCCAAACAAAAAATGCCCGAAATCCACATACGGACGATTTTTAATACCTCAATTCCGACAAAATACTGATAAAACATCTCAACATTAATTCCTTCATTTATATCCACATAAAAAAAATTCATTATCATATAAATTAATAATTAATTATTCATAAACAATATTACAGAATCACAATATGACAACCAGGTCATTCTCAGGAAAGAGGGGGCTTTCCGATAAGGATTTCTCCTTACTGGCGCGCAATTAGGTAACCAACCCCCTTTTCTAGACATAATTTCATTATACATTGCCAATAGTTTTATCTAACAATATTATTCAAATAATATGAATTATTGATCTGATAATGGAAAATATTGTGCAGTGACAATTATTGAAACAACAATAATATAAAATATCAACGTAGCAATTATTAAATCAATAAAATAAAATATTGAATAGTAATTACTGTAACAATTATTGAGTAGTGTCTTTCTACGTAAGAATCAATAATTCAAAAATACTGTGCAATACCATGTGCTACTGTGCATGTGACGCCCCCAAAATAGGTATACATCACCCATTCTAAGTCGCCAAATAGATGGTACATAAATCAAATACAAACTTCTTTTATACAATACGACAACAGCGTAGCTTAGAGTTTTTACACGAATATTGTCTCATAGACAGTATTCAAACTCAAATGAAGTCCTCATTACATTTATTATCACAATGTTTCATAAAATAGTGAGGACTACTATAGCCACCATCCCAGACCGTCACTCTGTTCCCCGACTAGTCCCGGCTACGTTCTCATTTCCTGAAGAGAATAATGAAAGCAAAAGGGTGAGCTCAACTAGCCCAGTAAGAAATATTATGACCAAGATAATGCAGAATAAGTTATCGTTAGCCTTCAACAATGTTAAACTGATAGAATATAATAGACAACAAGTTTAACTGCAGCGGAACAAGCAATCCATTAGAAGAGTCAAGTAGAGCATGATATCTATTATCTTCTATGATTTAAAAAGTTTTTCATCCACTTTATCGCTGAGACTCAGCTTAATAAATAAACCACATCATCTAATCATCCATGCACTACGGGCCAAGGATATTCATGTAATCATCAATGGTCATGATTATACCGAATAATCCCTAGTCATAATCATACCAACTGTGACGCCCCCAAAATAGGTATACATCACCCATCTTGAGTCGCCAAATACATGGTACAAAATTCAAATACAACATAATTTTACAACAGTCGTGTAAAATACGACAAAGCATAATCTAAGAGTTTTAATAAGAATATTGTCATCTAGATAATATCCACACTCAATGGAGTCCTCATTACATTTATTGTCACACTATTTTATAGAATAGTGAGGACTACTAAAACAACCATCTGGACCGTCAATCCGTTCCCCGACTCGTTCAAGCTATATTCTCATTTCCTGAAGAGAACATTGAAAGAAAGGGTGAGCTCAACTAGCCCAGTAAGAAATATTATGACTAAGATAATGCAGAATAATTTATCGTTAGCCTTCAATGATGTTAAAGCGATAAAATATAACAAACATCAAGTTTAAGCTGCAATGAACAAGCAATCCATTAGAAGAGTCAAGTAGAGAATAAAATCTACTATCTTCTATGATTTAAAAGGTTTTTTATCACTTTTATCGCCGAGACTCAAATTTTAATAAATAAATCACATCATCCTCCACACTACTACCAAGGATACTCATTAGTATCACAACCACAAATTATCCGGGCACTACGGGCCAAGGATATTCGATGTATTCATCAATGGTCATGATCATGGAAACAATCTGTCCATCAATGCACTACGGCCAATGAGGACTTTTACCACATCATTTGTAACATTACTACCATGATTATACCGAATAATCCACGAGTCATAATCATAATGAAGTCCATCTATGCACTATACAGCCACAGATGACTTTCAACATATTATAAACATGAGGATGATGACAATGATATAAGAATTCAATAAAACAAGTTCAAGGATAAATTTTAAAGATTTATAATTTAATTTATCCGTAAATCAATAACGCCCAAATTGTCAACATGATACTTTGTTTTGTGGAGTAAATTCAACAATGTTCGGAAGAATATTTCCACGAAGATCTTTGGATGAAGCATTAAATATCCGAGGATATTCTACTAATTTCATGGAGTATAGAAGCCAAAACTTTAACCAATGTTGAGTATAATAGAATATATGAAGCTGCAGAATAGATTTTTGCCCGTCATGCAGTAATCCACGTGATGCAGATCATTTCCAAAATTTAATAAGGAATGAATACAAAGGATCATTCACCATGCATGCGGTAGTCCACATAGACAGTTTATTCCAACAGAATAATAAAGAATGGAATAATAGAAGAATTCACCATGCATGCGATAGACCGCGATGAAAAGTTATTCCAAATGTAATAATAAAGAATGGAATAACAAAAGAATTCACCGGGCATGCGATAGATCAAGCATGACAAAAGTTATTCCATGAGAATAATAAAGAATGGAATAACAAAAGGATTCACCGAGGGCATGCGATAGACCGCATGCAGACGAGTTATTCCAATGAATAATAAAGAATGGAATAACAACCCTTACGAGTTTTGAAAGAAAATAACTCTCTTCATGAATCTGAAAGAAATAATACCCCTTACCTTAGAAGAAAGCGGATCTTTGGAATAGTGAGGTATGAGACTTCTCTTCTTCTTTCTCTCTATAATAATTGCTCTTGTGAGACAGGCGTTGAATTGGTGAGAATGAAAGAAGAATGAGCTTCTATTTATAGGAAAATATAGTTTCGATAATTGCACGCGTTTTGGGGCTCGAAATATTACAGTATAATACCTTCCTCTTTTTCTTCATTTTAATTTAGTCCTGCAAGTATTATCAAACTTGCACCACCTCCCCTAATAGTAAATAATATGAATTAATAGTTCATTCATGTGACTTAATAGTATAATCATGTGAAAAAACTAATTACAGTATAGTACCTTCATCTATACCTCCATTTTTAATTTAGTCATGCACATATTATCAATCTTACACCACCTCCCCTAATAGTACATGAATGTGAATCAATAGTACACACATGTGAACAAATAGTTATAAGCACGTAAAATAATAGCAATTAATTGCTCATTTATCCGATTAATTACCCGATTGGTCAATATAACCTCTAGACATCAATTATTATCAAAATAAATGTTGATTTCCACTAACACTAATAATCCCAACACAATGGAACTATCAATTTCATCTTTAATCAATACGAACTTATTCATCATTAATATTATAACTCACAATATTTAACAACCAGGTCTTTCCTAGGAAAGAGGGGGATTTCTGATAAGGATTTCTCCTTATTGACGCGCAATTAGGTGACCAAACTTCTTCTTGACAGAACTTCTAGACATTGTCAATATTGCAAATAATAATATAAATAATTTTGTCGTCTCAATCATTGATTTAATAATAATAAATATTATGCAGATGATACTGTGACAATAATTGAATCAATAATATAAGAGATATAATGCAGCAATTATTGTAGCAATAATTGAGTATAACAGAGTGACTTCTCACATAAGCATCAATAATCAATATTGTGTGCTACTATGCAACCACGCGTATTACTGTACTTTTATCACCGGGTAGTTCAACAGTTTAACGGTAAAACTTTCGCCGTTATTTTTATAAAAAGATAATTATGTCATTTTCTAACTACGATAATACTTTCGTTGTGGGGTCCACCAATGATTGTGTCGTCGTACGAATATTCCCTGTTAAAACGAATATTCTCCGATCAATCGAATATTATATAACCACTTGCTTACTTTGCAAAATTTATAAATAATACCCACAACTATAATATTATATCAAATCCACACCATATTATTCAAAAATATATTTCGAAAAAAATTAATCTTTATTAATAAAAGTTGGGATCTTACACCAACAATTGTCCATTAATGCACTACGGGCCAATGATGACTTTTACCACATCATTTGTAACATTACGGGTCATGATTATACCGAATGATCCCTGGACATAATCATACCAGTCAACAATCCATCTATGCATGTAAGCCAAAGATGACTTTCATCACAATATAGTCATCACAATATAAGCATGAGGATGATGACAATGATATAAGCATTAATCAAATGAAATCAATGATAAATTTTTAAAGATTTATAATTTAATTTATCCAGAATTTAATAATGTCCAAATTATAAACATGATACTGCTTTGTGCAGTAAAATTCAAGAATAATATTGTATCAAAAATAATTTGGACAACAAATAAATCAATTTTTGTCATGAATAATTCCCCGGGTGAATAGTACCCGAGTGAATAGTACCCCGTGAATAGTACTTCAGGAATAATACCTCTTGAATAGTATTCTGGCATGAAAAGTGCCCCAAATACCCGAGTGAATAATATTCGTGTGAATAATAACCCGTGAATAGTAACCTGTGAATAGTACTCCAGCATGAAAAGTGCCCCGAATACCCAAGTAACTATTATTTGAGTGAATAGTAACTAGGTGAATAGTATTTTAGCATGAAATAATTATCAAGAATGCTCAGAATAATATTTCCATGAAAAGATACTGGATGAAGCATAAATATCAAGGATATTCTACTAAATTCATGGAATATAGAAGTAATACTTCAACAAAATGAGTGTAGAACTAGGGATACGAAACGAAATAATATTACTTACATACTACAGAGTATGGAAGAAAATAATATTTCATCTGAATATTGAACAAAAATAATATCCCTTATGAATACTGAAAGAAATAATACCCTTACCTCGGAAGAAGATTTGGATCTTTGGAATAGTGAGAAGCAGATTTCTCTTCTTCTTTCTCTCTATAGCTTCTCTCTCTATAGCTTCTATCTCTATAATTGCTCTTGTGAGTATTAGTGAATTGGTGAGAATGAAGGAAGAATGAGCTTCTATTTATAGGAACACATAGTTTCGATAATTGCACGTTTTGGGGCTCGAAATATTACAGTATAATACCTTCATCTTTTTCTTCATTTTTAATTTAGTCCTACAAGTATTATCAAACTTGCACCATCTCCCCTAATAGTATATCATGTGAATCAATAGTACACTCATGTATACCTCTATTTTTAATTTAGTCATGCAAGTATTATCAATCTTGCACCACCTCCCCTAATAGTACATGCATGTGAATCAATAGTACACACATGTGAACAAATAGTTATAAGCATGTGAATTAATAGCAATTAATTGCTCATTTATCCGATCAATTACTCGATTGGTCAATATAACCTTCAGACATCAATTATTATTGAAATAAATGTCGATTTCCATTAACACTAATAATCCCAACACAATAAAAATATCAATTTCATCTTTAATCAACACGAACTCATTCATCATTAATATTATAACTCACAATATTTAACATCCAGATCATTCCCGGAAAAGAGGGGGTTTTCCGATAAAAATTTCTCCCTATTGGCGCGCAATTAGGTGACCAAACCTCTCCTTGACAGAGCTTTCTGGACATCGTCAATATTGAAAATAATAATATGAATAACTTTGTCGTCTCAATTAATGATTTAATAATATAAAATATTTATACTGTGACAATAATTAAATCAATAATATGAGAGATATTATGCAACAATTATTGTAGCAATAATTGAGTATAACTGAGTGACTTCTTACGTAAGTATCAATAATCAATACCGTGTGCTACTATGCAATCACACGTATTATTGTACTTTTACTACCGGATAGTTCAACAGTTTTAACGGTAACACTTTCGCCATTATTTTTATAAAAAGATAATTCTGTCATTTTTTAACTACGACAATACTTTCATTGTGGGGTCCACCAATGATTGTGCCATCGTACGAATATTCCCTATTAAAATGAATATTCCCCAACCAGTCAAATATTTTATAACAACTTGCATACTTTGCAAAATTTTCACATATCACCCTTAATTTTAACCTTTTATCAATTTAACCATTTACGAAATAAAATAATAATTATAAGAAAATTGAATACTTTCATTTCATAAAATTCGAGATCTTACAGTGCAACCACACGACATCACGTATTTTAACCACAAGAGTATTCCAACAAAGTGTTAATTGTGAATAACTACGCCATTATTTTTAGAAAACTCATTCTTGTCGTTTTCTTCATCATCAAATGAATTTTTCATTATGGGGCCTACAAATGGTTGCGTTGTCGTACGAATATTCCCCGACAACAAGAATATTCCACGACCAAACGAATATTCCTCGACAATGAATATTTTATAACCACTTGCTTATTTTGCAAAATTTTCACATTTCACCCATAACCAAATTATTATATCAAATTAACACATTATTATTCACAATAATAATTAGAGAAAATTTAATTTTATTAATAAAAAGTTGGGGTCTTACATAATATCTGTATTGAACACTCACAGTATGTGTGTTGTCATATTTTGCACAACAGTATAATAATTATAAATAGGAAAGTTCGCGTCTGTAGTGTTGTTTTTGACAACTCAAAATGGGTTGTGTGAACCTATTTTTGGGGGCGTCACGTAATAAATTACTATCCGTATTGCCCGCAACAAATACTACTTAAAATTAGCAAAAATAAAATAAAAATACTATCTAAATAAATACTATTGATCTTATCATAGTGATAAATAATATATATATATGGTTACAGGTATATACACAGCTGTGTAGTACACAGTTGGGCTATGACGATGATTTTTTTGGGCTGTAGTGACAGTTCAACCGTCGCCATAAACCATAATATCTATGGTGACGGGTGAACCGTAGCTCACCCGTAACCATAGCTTAAAAAACCATTTATATAAGGCGTATGTATTACAGTTGACATGTGTGTGTGTGTATATATATATATATATATATATATATATATATATATATATATATATATATATGAGGTTGATCTTCTTCTTCTTATAATTGGTGAAGTTAATACTCTAAAAGCCTTGGAAACAAAGAATATGCACAAATTTCTAAATACAGAATTATTAATTCAGTATTTTAAATAAATTATAATTAAAATTTGAGAACTTCACAAATCAACTTGGTTAAGTACTCTTACCATTTTTGTCATTGCACTAAAAGAATAATATTTGAAAAAGAAGAAATACTCATAGAATTATTTAATTTAAGTAATTGGTGTTCGTGAGGCGTTAAGCTGGTTGAAGACCTTGAGACTCAATAATGTGGTTTTGGAATCTAATGCATAATTAGTGATCCAAGCGATTACATGTGCTCAGGAGGATTTATCTTACTTTGGCTTAATAGTGGAAGATTGTAAATTCCCGAGCTATTGCACGAGTAGCCGGTTCTAAGTCTGATCAGGAGGTTAGGGGTCAATCTCCTCTCTCTTTTTTTATTGGTGTGCTGACCTCTGATCTATGTTAATAAAATATTACCTTTTAAAAAAAGTAAAATAATTAAATTATAATTAACAATATACTCCCTCCATTCCTATATGTAGGTCGTTTTAGACTTTTTTTGTTATTCCTAAATATTTGTCGTTTGTGGTTATCTAGGAGAATTGATTACTATTTTTTTTAAATTGCCCCTTATTACTCTACTTAATTTTTTGATCCATATTTATTAGATAAATAAGATGAAGAGTATTATAAACAATTGATAATATAGTTAATATTTTTTAATTATCTCCTTAATTTTTGTGCACATGTGTAAATAACGGAGGGAGTAATGTATAAGCAACTAATGAGATTATGAGAGTCACTTTGGTGAAGTGACACGTTTATGGTCTCTCTTTTTCATCCTCCCTCCTTCCGCTATTTTCATCTCACCACCTTCCGCAAGCCCCCCCCCCCCTCTCAATCTGAGACGATTTCTTCCATATTTTCTCTCTAAAATTTCCCACATTTCTTCATCTTGTTTCTCTATTTAGAAATCTACATATGTAATGAATGTATATATACATACGTAATTTCGATTCCACATTACGGAAAATCAGGAATTTGTGAGAAATTCGGAGCAGAAAACAACAATTATATAGATATACGTTTGATTTTATGTGCCATGTTTGAAAATTATATACATTTTTAGAATGCGTTGGTAAGTATTGTAATTATAATTCTAATTTATTGTACAATCTGTTTGGTTCATGATAAAACTGATAATATATGTAAACCTAGTTTTATAATTTGCATGGTAGTTAATTTCCATCCATTTTCTCATTAGGGCTATGTTAATCATATTATTCTTGTGTTTATTGAGAATTTTGCGTACATTTGTCTTTTTGGGTGCAAAATTTGGTCATAATTGCATGATTTTATTGGATGCAGAGTTCCTGTGATTTGTGTCTTTCAGAGGCTAAAGAAACGGAAGTTTAGAGTATCAGATTTGAATTATTGTTTGTGTTGAGAATTAAATTAATTGTGGGTGCATTATTTAATTGGAGGGTTTTAAAAGGAGGTTTCAATAATGGTTTTCCAATTGAGTTCTGCAGTTCCAAGATTGGGACTTCTGTCAACTTCTGATCACACTTCGGTGGTGTCTATGAATCTATTTGTGGCTCTCCTTTGTGCTTGCATTGTAATAGGTCATCTCCTCGAGGAGAATCGGTGGATGAATGAGTCGATCACGGCTCTTTTGATTGTGAGTTTTTCATTTTTTTACTGTCAATATCCTCCATCTTGAAGAATTTTATGAAGTTCTCCCTCGTGTTTCAGACTTAGAGATACATTTTGCTTTTTAGTCTCTTCCAGAGAAAGAATTGCATTTGTATTTTAGAATAATAAACCCACATGATATTCCTAATTTGTTATTTTGTTTTTGACTATCATATCTAGCATCACAATGCCACTACTAAATTCTTAGTTCATATTAAAGGTACTCTTGAAGCATAAATTATCTTTAAAAGTCTTCATTTTAAAAATGTATACCTAAAAATTAGAACGGAGGGAGTATTAAACCTATATTTTTTGTAACTTGAAAAATGAAATTCCTTGGCAATTTAGTCAAGTATTTACACTGGGCTTTAGTAAGTAGATTAATTGTTATTTTAAAGCTCAACCTCAATATTTTGTTTTCCTTGTATTGTCTACCAATGGAGCATCAGCTCATTATATTGTTAAATCATATAAAGATATTATTACTTGAAGCTGCAGTTTCCATAAGTGTATGTACGATCGAAACCTAGTATAAATTCCGTTTTCATTCATATTCTTAGTTTTCAACTAATATTTGGATTTATGGTAGGGTATATGCACAGGAGTTGTTATCTTGCTAATAAGTGGAGGGAAAAACTCTCATATTCTTGTCTTCAGTGAAGATCTTTTCTTTATTTATCTTCTTCCACCTATAATATTCAATGCCGGGTGAGTGATATTTGTTCTTCTTTATCATGATCTTTCATATATGTACTAGTTTTTAGATACTCCCTCCGTTCCTAAAAGATTGTCGTTTTAGAAAAAAAAAAGTTAGTTCCAAAAAATTTGTCGTTTACAACTTTCGAGGAGAATAAAATATTTAATTTCCTATATTACCCCTACCTTCTCTCATTGTCCCAATAAATTCTCTCCCTTGTATTAATAGTTTTCAATTTCCCATATAGGGGTAGTGATGGAATTTCAAACAAATTTTACTTGGTAAATGACACTTTCTTAATCCATGTGCTAAAACCTTAAACGACAATCTTTTAGGAACGAAGGGAGTAGTATTTAGATGATTAGTTACGTATTTTATAATTCTTGAGTTTCAGCATATTTGATTTCTGGCATTACGTTTTCCATAAGGGACCTATATTTTTTGCATACTCAGTTAAACAGACCAACTTTGGAAATACCTTGTCATCGTGTTGTTTTACGTCATACATCCAAATTAACTTGAGGAAATTAAGGAAGTGCCAGTTACTCAATTAACTCTGGGACTTTAAGAATTTATGAATCGAAGCTAATGAAGCATATTTTTCAGTAGGTTTGTTCTATTGAGTATAACCTTGCAATATTCATGCATTAACAAATAATGTGTAGAAGACAGGCTTGTTGTTGTGACGCAGCAATAAAAATGGTTTGATTAACACTCTTAACACAATCTTCTGTAGTAACAAGAATGAGCATGAATTTTCATAGAACTTGTAATATAATAAAATCAATAATCAAATTCTGCTGAAAATAACTTTACGGAAGCTTTAAATAGTCCAAAACAAAATTACAACCCTAGTTATGAAAGGAACAACTAAATTAAGAAAAACCCAAAAATCCTATAAAATCGACAAAAAATTCAAGTAGCCTAACGTCTGTTTTCCATGCGCTTTTTCTGGCTTAAAATGACATTTAGCATGGCTAAAAGCCACGAGTCTTGTTGATCTTGTCAACTCCTTTTCGAATTGGAGTTATGGGCCCTGTAACTCGAAGCTCATCAAAAGTAAGTTATGGCTATTTGAAGTTTACTAGCCCAAAACTGTCAAGTTTAGTATTTACTTTTGCCAAGTAGAATTTATATTAAAAGGGAAGACAATTACAGTGGATTGGGGCATTGCACAGAACAAATGTTATAAACATCAAATGGACAAATCCAATAATACGGCTGCTATAACAAAAGGAACAACACCAATCAGACTATACTAACATGAACAGACACTTCCTAACTATACTATTCAATATTACAGGCCACTCTGCATGGCTTTTTGAAGGTCCAACTTAACTTGTCTAGGCTTGCACTACTCTGCTCTGCATCATAATAGTTTGAAGGCCTGAAGCTAGTAGGTGCTAATAGTTACATTTATTTCTTCATTGTCCTGTTGCTTGTGGATTGTAGAGCTCTCTCTTTGGAGTGCTAGGAGAGGAGTGGGTGTGTCCTGCTACGGTGGAATATATGTTATTAATTTGTTTTAAGAGGATTTAGAAGCAAGAGGGATGCCAAAATTTTATGGAAGTGGGTCTTCTTTTCTATCTTATGAGGAATTTGGAATGAGCGTAATGCTAGGTTGTTTAGAGAAAGTTACTTATCCTTAAAGTTGTTGAATGATAGAGTTATTTTTCTTGCATCTCTTTGGACTTTTGCTATGGGGTCTTTGTTACTGATTTATGTAAAGATTGTAGGGCTGCAATTTTTTAAGTGCTTTCTTTTTTTTGATATTTTAGTTTGCTGAGGGTTGATGGGGAAGAAGGTTTTTGGGATGAAGGATAAATATCACAAACATAATTATCACACAAAACTCGATCAATTAATCATTCAATGTATCCAAAATAATAAAGTACATCACCATTTATAATACTCCTAAATAACTTTCCTAACTTAAATTGGACTCTAATAAGATAGCTACAAATTAAAATACAACTTCTAATTCATGGGCTTGCAAAGCCTTTTATATTGTTCTAACCAAGTCTCACAGGCTCGTCCTACATCAGTTCTCTTTCACTAAGAAAAACTTGACTCCGTCGAGTTAAAAACATCAACACAAGAATTAACATGGTGGATCACCAAGAAGTTCTTTGTAAGCTTCAAATTTGGCATGTCGATAGCACAAGTAAGAGTAAACTTGGTATTGCCTTTGATAATCAAATAGATATTAGCACGAACATCATGTTGTGCATGACGATCCCATAGCCATGTACGCCCTAAGATAATGTGACAAATCTTCAGGGGTAGAACATCACACATAACAATATTTTTAAGCTTGCCAACGGAAAATGTAACCAAACACATTTGAGTAACACACAAATTTGTATTGGTAATCCATACAACATCATACAGTTCTGGAGGAGGCTCAACTTTTAGCCCAAGTTTCTTAACTGCTTCCTTAGAGATAATAAGCTTAACTTCTTCCGTACAACTCACAGTATCAATCATAAAAAAGATCATATATGTCCCGCACATCAGACTCTCGTTTGAAAAATTTTCCCACGACGAATTTTAGGATCACCCTTGTGTCTCTGAGCAATAAGTAAAGGTCGAAGAACACCTAAACATCCTTCCAAATGAGCATCAACTACCAAATCCTGGTCATCGGACGCATATTTGACGTGTAACGGCTTGCAAACCTCTTCGTCCAAGTCAATTTTCCCAAACTCTTTGCCAACAACAAGAAGTTGCCTTGAGGGAGAAGAGGCAACATTCACCTTCGTGGAAGGACACTTAAAAGACATGTGGCCAAAACCACGACAATTATAACACCTTAGAGATATTAGGCCTGCTAGTAGCTGAAGGGCTCCACAACAGTAGTTTCACTCCGAGTTTGGACTCGTATTGGAGGCCTAACAAAATTCTTACTTAAATGACATCATCCACGAGCAAGAGTTTACCTAATGCTACACCACCTGCAATATCTAGATTCAATCCTTGACGGTACATGGAGATTAAAACTTCTTCAACCCAAGGGATTTCGGATCATGTAACCAAACTGTAGAATATTGATGTATACTCGGCTATAGATTTACTTCCTTACACCAACTCAGTTAACTGCAAATATGCTCATTACTTATAATCCGAAGGCACAAAATGTCGTGTCAATTTAGCTTTCATATTTTCCCATCTTCTCGGAGTTGTATAAATTTCGCTGATGTTGATCCCACCAAATACGGACTGTCCCTTTCAATTTCGCTTCCGCAAAGAAAAGTTTTATTTCTTCGGATAATTCATACCGACGAAAGAAGCTCTCCAAACTATGAATCTAATCGAAGAATGCTTCGGGACCATTATCGCCATTGAAGTCTCCAACATCTAATTTCGCTCCTCTATCCACTGCATTCATCCTAAGATCCGGAATATGAAAATTAACTCATGGATTAGGGTCATGTTGCTGTAGTTTCAGATGATTAGGATCTGGGATGGGGTCTTCAAAATTCATATGAGCATCTTCTTGTCCCTTATTAACGCGTTCCTTACGTAAACTTTTGTTGCAAGCGCTGTAATAGAAGCTTGAACATTTGTTGCATTTGCAGTAAGTGTTGTGATTGAATCTTCAATCCTTTTGAGACGCTCATCTTGTTGTAACATATAAGTATCTAGCTTAGGCATTTACCATGGTTCTTGCAAATAAAAATATACGTTTATTTATTTATTTATTATTTTTTGGGACTCTCTGGGCTGCGAGAAGGTATAAAGAACAAAGATGGAGTTGAAACTATGAAAAGTTAAAAAACAAAGAAAGTCGAAAATTTTAGGGTATTTTAAAACTAATGAAACTTAAAAACTTTGGGGGGTTAAAATTGAAGAAAATGAAAGTACAAGGATTGATATGTAAATTTTCGTGGTATTTTAAAATTTAAGAAAACTTGGGGACTAAACTAGAAAACTATAAAAAACTTTGGGGTACCTACCTTCTATTCTTCTCCTCCTCTTGTAATTTTCTCAAGAGATATTTTTCTAAGATCTCTTTTTTTATTCTTCATGAGTCTTGTTCTCTCTGACGAGCTTCACTCCCGAGTTTTTCACGATAAATATTTTTAAGTCTAAGGAGTTTTTATATTTTTTAAAAGTCCTCTAAGTTTTTGAGGATCAATTCAAGGCATTTTTAAAATTTTCTCGTTTTTTAATGAGGATGGTGGTATGAGTTTGGATCCCTTTCCGTGTCCGGTGATGGTGGTGGGCACTTAGAACGCTTCTTCTACTCTCTTTATGTTTTTTCCCGTTTTTGTCACACTCGCGTTGGAGGAGGGTTTGGTTGTGGCTTTCCTTTGATTGATCGTTGTCGGGTCAAGTTGCAATATAAGATGCAATTTGTGGCGGCTAGGGTTTCAAGAGGTTTTGGGTTGTTCAATTGGGTCTATGGTGGTGGATATTAGGGTAGATTTTGGATATGTTTTGGTATTGTTTGAGTTTTGGAAATTTAGGGCTGACTTGGTCTTGTTTGGTATAAGCGTGGCTGCAATTAGGGCGGTGTTTATGTAGGTTTCTGGTTGGGTAATGCTAGTTTGGGATAGAAGTTCTGTTAGTGGCAGCGGCTGGTGTGGGTGATGATGGCAGTGCTTGTTTATTAGATGGTGTATTGGTTGGGGTTAGGGTTATTTAGTACTATAATTTCACGACTGTTATAGCAGCAAAAGGTGGTTTAGAAGTTTGGCTTTGATATCAATATTGAAACAACCATGGTCAAATCAAGAGTCTGGAATAAATCTCAGGTCAAATTTAAAGTCGGAATCGAATCAAATCCAAGTATCCAACCAAATAAGGCCTTAAACCACTGACTTAATAGTATCTTATTGGGTCATCTTTGCCCACTACAGGCTCACCCAAAAGGTTATGACTGAAGGTATTATTGGTTGTAACTTAATTTCTTATATACAAACAAATTTTTTCCATATATTTCGATGTGGGACTGAGGTGCTACAAATATGATGGGGACAGAGATTTTGGGATGAAGGATAAATATCAGAAAGATAATTTTCACACAAAACTTAATCAATTAATCATTCAATGTATCCAAAATAATAAAGTACATCACTATTTATAATAGGAAACTGATAAATCCATAACATAAAATGACATTTCCACATGAAAACCGTTGCTATAGATCCTATACCGACGGTTTTCAACGTCGCTATACTTCTATAGCAACACTTTTCGTGTGGAAATATCAAAAAGTGTTGTGGAAATATCAATTTCCTTTATAATATTCTGAGACAACTTTCCTAACCTAGATTGGACTCTAATAAGATAACTTCAAATTAAAATACAAATGTTAATTTATTAGTTTCTAAAGCCTTTTATATTGTTTTAACCAAGTCTCACAAGCTCGTCCTACATCAAGGGTGGACTTCTTGTCAAAAAAAAGTAGGTGCTGATAGTTACAGGTCTCAAACTCGATGTGTTCTTATGGTTGTTTGGTTTCATCTGAAACTAGCTTTGCTTAAACTTTTCCTTTTTTGTGAAGATCAACCTATTCAGATTTCAGACTATTAGGAGAGGACCGAGGGGGAATTCCTTCTTAGTTCTTACCGTTACCAGACATAGAGATGGTATATAAAATAAGGAGTCTGCTTGTTTTAGATCAGCAAATTCTTTCTCAATTAACTTTATTTGGATGAAACCCTACAATTGCGGACATCCTCCAATATTTTATTGTGGTCTATTGCAACGGAAATTCCTTGACTGTGTTGACGAGAAATGGAAGAGAAGTTTTATCTTTACCATATTAGACTCATGACTATGAATGGGAAGTTTGCAGAGGAGAACATTTAAAGCACTAATTTACCAAATAAGGAAAGCCAGTGAAAATGTATACATATATTAGAACTATAAGCACTATATCACCTAAACTTATCTGGGAATTAATGGAGGCGCTGATGTAGAAGTAGTTTGGGCTACTTCGGCTAAATACTTTCCACCCAATTATGAAGCTTAAATTTTTTTTTTGTAGGAAGTTGTTAAGCGGTGATGCACAACGATATTTGGAGAAAAACAACTGTTAAAAGTTAATTGGAAAATAAAGGAAAGATAAAACTAGGGTGAAGCTCTGCACTCCATTATCCCTAGGATCCTCAACCACAAAAGAGTAAATTGATCGCAATCAACAATAATATCTTTTAATAATAATATTCAATAGTGTAATTAACTTGTGGATTTACATCACTATTTAAAGACTCAAAACCCTAATATTACTTAGAAAACAATAAAAGTACTATACGACTAAAATATCCTTACTAAATATTAAAATTTCCTAATCACTATTAAATGTCCTAAATCCCCACTAGTAGATAAAATAATATTACATACATTAATTTGTCTCAATATAATGCGAAGCAAGTATAATTAATTAGATCCATTCAAGGTTTTTTGGGGTGGCCTTGGTTGACTGTTGAGGAATCGAACTTCCCATTTCACCGTTTCTCACCTTGTTCTTATTAAAATTTTCATAAAATAAATATAAATTTCTTCTCATCTTTGGACTTGTTGCCCCCATCAAGCGGTATATTAGGATGATTTTAAATTGGTTTTGGCTAAAACAGAATATAAGATACCAATTTAAGTATATAGAGGTAAGGTTATGTGTCAAAGAAAAAGGTATACCGCTGTAAGGTTTTGAAATCTCCAACAAATGGTTATGGAATCTTGCATGACGTAAGAAATAGAAAGTTTTAGGATTAGTCTTGGTGCGGTAACCCCTGTGAACAGTATGTGGCTATTTAAGTGGAGATTTGGGTTTGTCATCGGCTAAGGATGCGAGGAGTGGTTTCAAAATTTAGAATGTATGTGCGAAGTGTAGAAGAAGAAGAAAAGGGAAAAAAGAAAAATATTAGTATCAGTTATAAACTTACAAGAGTTGGGCAATATCACACAAACTCTATCTCAACCTCTCCCAATTCATTGCTGGATTTTACTGATAGTGAGTATCCATATATATAGGCTGCTGGATGTCTTACTATCTTAGAACTAGGATATTCAAGTAGGACACCGTGCTTCTTAACAAATGACTAGACTAAATAACTTGTCCTAACTACCCTTCACTGCTAATGAAACATATGTTAAGAGATAACATTAACTAATTAGCCTATATTAGCATTTTATAAAACTCAAATTAGCAGAGGGAGGAGGCAGGGGCGGATCTACATGAGAGGCAACATAGGCAACTGTCCCTACTGGTTTTTTTTATAGGTACAGGGACATGACAAATATGTAAATTAATGGCAAAAATAATGATTTAGCCACCAAAGTTGGCACGTTTTATTGAATATCTGATTGAACTTTTAATTTTTCAAATTAACTCACTGAACTAATTTTTATTTTCAAATTGGGTCATTCCGTTAAAAAAAGTTGACAGACGTTAATTTTTTATCTACATTAGCTCGGCGTGGGCGTAAAAAAAGGAAAAAAGAAAAGAAAATAACATGGAAAATAAAAGACAACATAAAAATAAAAAATATTGCTTATGTGGCAAAAAAAACTTGAAAATAAAAACAAAAAAATCAAAACATTTTTTTGCAAAACAGATCTAACCATCTTCATCAAAACAAAAGGAAAAATTTAGGGTTTTCTTCATTATCTTTAGGGTTTTATTCATCTTCCCCAAATGTTAGGGTTTTCTTCATTTTATTCTAATAAGGTACCTTATTAGAGGCGAAATCAATAAGTAATTCGGCGTTGGAGGTCGTGAATCTGTTGGGGGTGGAGGAGTAAATCTTGTTCCAGAGGTCTTTTAGAGTGAAGGGAATATGAGTGGAAGACTGTGAAGATTCCAAAGACGACGGGAGTTGGATGGATCTGGTAAAGCACTAATTTCTTCCATTAATTGGAAAAACTACCGGTCTGGCTTTCATGGCTTCCTCCCGTCAAAATCACATTCTTTCGATGAGATTAAAGTGGAAGCCGCCCACGCCCGAGGGGCATATAATAGGAGGGGGAGACTCTCTTGGCTAGTCTTAGTACTTGGGAAACAAAAGTCCCAAGTCCACATTAATTTATTTATGATTGTCTATATGTATAAAGGGTAATTTATACTATCTACCCAAATTCCAAACCACGTACATAGTTAGTTACTCGGTCAAAAACCATATGCAACTGTGGCGGCACATTATCTGGGGAAGATGAATAAAATTTGGGAAAGATGAATAAAATGAAGAAAACCCTAAAATTTGGGGAAGATGAATAAAATGAAAAAACCCCTAAATTTTTCCTTTTGTTTTGATGAAGATGGTTAGATTTGTTTTGCAAAAAAATGTTTTGATTTTTTTGTTTTGATTTTCTAGTTTTTTTGCTACATAAGCAATATTTTTTATTTTTTATGCTGTCTTTTATTTTTCATGTTATTTTCTTTCCTTTTTTCCTTTTTTTTTACGTTCACGTTAGAGCCACGTAGATAAAAATTAACGTCTGTCAACTTTTTTTTAACGGAATGACCCAATTTGAAAATAAAAATTAGTTTAGTGAGTTACTTTGAAAAATTAAAAGTTCAATCAGGTATTCAATAAAATGTGCCAACTTCGGTGGCTAAATTATTAGTTTTGCCGTAAATTAATAAACTTAACGGGGCAAATTAACAGAAAAGTTAAACTTGGAGGTTTTTTTTTTTTTTTTTATAAACCAATTCTAAATACAAGTACAAAAATCTTCTTAGTTTAAAGTATATACAGTATTTTACAAAAATATTATGATTAACTCAAATTTTCTTTATTGACTAAAAGACAATTTGCACCTCAAACCGAAAAAAGTGTCTAAGTACACCCCAAACTTCATTATACGTAACAAAACGTACACTTTATTCACTTAACCGGTCAAAAGTGACCGGCTAAGACCGTAACACAAGTTTGGGGTGCAAATTATCTTTTAGTCTTAAAAATTGGCAAAAATAATTAATTTTAAATAAAATAAAATAATTTTAAAATAATTAAATTAAATAAAATAATTAATTTTAAAAATAAAATAAAATAATTAATTTTAAAAATAAAATAAAATAATTAATTTTAAAATAAAATAATTAAAATAATAAAACAGATTTTTTTTTGTAAAAACTTCTGTTTTTACAAAAAAGTAAAAAAAATTTGTTTTTACAAAAATGTAAAATAAATTTGTGTTTACAAAATTGTAAAATACAATTTTTTATAAAAAAATCTGTTTTACAAAAATTGTAAAATAAAATTGTGTAAATTGTAAAATACAATTTTTTTTACAAAATTGTGTTTAAAAACAGAATTTTTAAAAACTTGTAAAAGCAGATTTTTTTGTAAAAATAGAATTTTTTAAAACATTTTTTGTAAAAATAGAATTTAAAACAGATTTTTAAAATATATTTTTGTCTAAAACAAATTTAAATTGGCTTTTAGTCTATTTTTTAAAAACAGAATTGTAAAACAGAATTTTTTTAAAAAATTCTGTTTTTACAAAAAAAAATTTAAAAATAATTATGTTTTTACAAAAATTATTCTGTTACAAAAAATTCTGTTTTACAATTCTGTTTTAGACAAATTATGTTTAAAACATAATTTAATCATAAAATGGGAAAATTCTATTTTCCTTACTTCTTTTTTTTGTCTTTTTTAATTGTTAATTTTTTCGGGGTTTGAATTTGTGTACTTTAAATGGTTCAATTTAGTAAATATTTTAATTAAAGGTAGCTAAAGTTGAATCTTTTTGTGCTAAATGCAATTGTTTAGTATCTGCTTGTAAATTATCTGCAACTGTTAAATTTTGAATATTTCTATTTTTGTTTGTTTCCGCGATATTGTTTAGGAAACTTACAAGAGGGAAAGCTATAGTGTGTGCGTTTTTACTATTTTAGGACCCCAATTAGCTGTTATTGGTTTAAAGTTCCCTAAACAATAACAAATTATTTTTATAAAAAATTTAAAAATAATTATGTTTGAAATTTTACAAAAAAAATTCTGTTTTACAATTCTGTTTTTAAAAAATAGACTAAAAGACAATTTAAATTTTGTTTTAGACAAAAAAATTTTAAAAAAATTATGTTTATAAATTCTATTTTTACAAAAAAAATGTTTAAAAAAATTCTATTTTTACAAAAAAATTGAAAAAAAAAATCTGCTTTTACAAGTTTTTAAAAATTCTGTTTTTTAAACACAATTTTGTAAAAAATTGTATTTTACAATTTTGTAAAACACAATTTTATTTTACAATTTTGTAATAACAGATTTTTTTTATAAAAAATTGTATTTTACAATTTTGTAAACACAAATTTATTTTACAATTTTGTAAAAACAAAATTTGTGTAATTTTTTTTGTAAAAACAGATTTTTTACAAAAAAAATTGTTTTATTATTTTAATTATTTTATTTTAAAATTAATTATTTTATTTTTATTTTTAAAATTAATTATTTTATTTAAATTAATTATTTTAAAATTATTTTATTTTATTTAAAATTACTTATTTTTGCCAATTTTTAAGACTAAAAGACAATTTGCACCCCAAACTTGTGTTACAGCCTTAGCCGGTCACTTTTGATCGGTTAAGTGAAGAAAGTGTGCGTTTTGTTACGTATAATGAAGTTTGGGGTGTACTTAGACAACTTTTTCGGTTTGGGGTGCAAAAGTCAACAACGGTGTAAAGTTTGGGGTGCAAATTGTCTTTTAGTCTTCTTTATTTAACTCCAACAAAAAAATAGTTAAAATTCGCTCCTGCTGGAAAAATTCCTGGATCCGCCCCTGAGAGAAAGGACCATTAATTTGACTCTCTACGTAATGGTAGGCAAATGACCATATTTTGAATAAATTGAGACCTGAGCAGGTCAGTGATGTAGGACAAGATTAGAAAAAGGAATAACGAGTACTTATCTTTGTAGAGAATCGGTAAAGAAACACACACAAAATCACATAGCTTTAATCGCAAATCAATATATTCAATAAAAAATAAAAATAATAAAGTATTACAATGTTTAAATAGAAAACCCAATACTTGGGGACCAAGTAAAAATCTTAATTTAGAAAGGAAATAATCTCCTAACTAAAATCTACTACTATAATAAACTCTCCTAATTGAAATCTACTATTACAATTAAAACTCTCCTAATGAAAAGCTACCACTATAATTTCCTACTAAATAATTTAATTAATAACTCAACATTTATCTCTAAATAACAATACAAAATTAATAATAAATTTTTTGAATTTTTTCTTCCGTATCGCATCATTCTCCTTGCCTTTGAAAAAAACTCGTCCTCGAGTCGAGTATTGAAATATCGAAGAATAATAAACCATAGTCCGGGAGATGTCTTCCAACAAAACATGCGCATCCGAACATTTAATGTCATGAGCACAATTTTCGGGAATAACAATGACATAATATAGAAATTTGAAGTAGCATGAGACTCAAATGTATTAACCAGAAAGAGAAAATCAACATGATTGACCTTAACTTTATCTTCCTTGATGTTTTTCGCATGTGGGATCAAACTTAACTTCAATTTTCTCACTGCAAACCATTTCTGAATTTGTAAATTGTTCAACACTTTATTTTCGCTTCATGTTTCTCACAAATATCAATATGTGAGAGTATTTGCTCTTCTTTATCCTCACCAATTTCATATTGATTATTGATACGTTTAAGTATTATGAGACACATCAATTGTCATATAAGAATTTACTTTGTGGGTCTCCTCTTGTGAACGCGTCGCTTTAGTTGAACAAACACGATTGTATGAATATTTTTTTTTTGAACAAAATATTGCGAACAACAAAATATGGACGAACATACTTGTTTGCAAAAAATTACAAGCTTATCGCATAATTTTCAATACTAAGACTATATCTGAGACATAAGACCTTTTAAGTTGCTTAAAGTATATGACCAAAGTTCGATGCTTAAGTTGCTTTATCTTATCCCAAAGAAAGTGCGGATTGTTAAGCGTGGAAGACGTTGTATATATATGTAGAAATTTGAATTGAAAATTTCAAAAACTTTGTGGGTTAAATTGAAAATTCAAAAATTGTGGGGGCTAAATTGAATATTTCAGAAACTTTAGAGATTGAATAAAAAGTTTTAAAAACTTTGGGGGCTTAATTGAAAATTTCAAAAACTTGGGGGTACCAAATTGTAGTTTGGCAGAAGTAACACCATAAATTTGATGAACAGTGTCGCACACTGTAGCGATGAACAGTAACGATAATATTTTTTTTTGAAATAAATAGAGACCACGGCGAAGACGATTCTTGCTCCAGATTGTGCTTTCGTCTCGAAAAATTGTTGTTGATTCTCTAGCGAAATTTGACAATTTGATGGAGGCCAAAAAAATAGGGTAGGAAAGAATTGGGTGAAATCAAAAGAAATCAGGAATTTTGGCTCTCGTACCATTATGATGTAGGACAAGATGAGAAAAAGGAATAAGAGTATGAAGATATCTCCGAATCGGTAAAGAAACACACAAAAACATATAACTTTAATCTCAAATCAATATATTTAATAAAATATAAAAATAATGAAGTATTACAATGCTTAAATAGAAAACCCAATATTTGGGGACGAAGTAAAAACTCGAATTTAGAAAGAAACCAATCTTCTAACTAAAATCTACTACTATAATAACTCTCCTAATTGAAATCTACTACTACAATTAAAACTCTTCTAATGAAAAGCTACTACTATAATATCTTACAAAATAATTTAATTAATAACTTAACATATATTTCTAAATAACAACACAAAATTAATAATAAACTTCTTAAATTTTTTCTACCGTATCGCATCAGTCAAGTCAGTCAGACTAACCTTTAGTATTACATTTTGTTAGGTTTAAAACATATCAGAATTACTGTCAGCTACTACTAGCCTGACAGCAATTGATATGTTATTTAAATATGGATTAATTGCGATGACATCTATTGTTTGCTTTTATCCTTAGTTTGGTCGTTGCTGCAAAACTGAAGGATTGCAGAGTGATTGTGAATAACAAGAGAATTATCTTTTTTGTATCCTTTACCATTCTTAATGGAGGGAAGCTTTGGAAAGTATCATTGAATAAATTAAGAGCCAAATTAAGGACATGGAGGAGTTTACCAGAATGTTACATCAAATCATAATCCCAACTTGATTAACAAAACAATTGCGATGGAAAAAATACTTTACAGGAAAAATGAATATAATAATATTGAGAATGTAGTGAGTGACTAGGGATACAATGAGAAATTATTGTACTAGTAGGAAGTTAACTGGCAACGGCCAATGAGATGATGAGTACAAGTTACATCTGGGTTGCTTATATGTTATGAAAAATGAAATAATTAATGCAGTAGATAGAGAAGTTGTCCATTCCGAGTTAAACTACAAGATAGAGTAAGCCTTGATGCCTGGAAACTGTGCTTTGGGTCATGTAAATGACACAACTGCCTTGTATAAGGCGGAGATATGGCTTGACTAGTTGATGATTAGGTTGTTTTAATGCACCTTTAGTTTTGAGTAAACATGATATACTTTGGATTCCTTTAGGTTTGTTGTCAAACAGAATTTCTCATTATAGTGAGGAAATCTAGTGAGCTTTCTTCTAGGCACCGAGGTCCAGCCACCTTAAGGGGGTGTTCGATAAAAATTGAATAAATTTGAATCTGAATTTGAATAAAAAAAGTTGTTTGATAATTAACATGTGAAACATCTGAATGACATAATTTTATTATTTTACCCCTTTGAAAAAATTCAAAGTTGTAAATTTATTTAATATTACTTAATATAATAGTTAATATTTTTTTTTAATTTTTTTTACTTTATTCAGCTGCTCATTCAGCAATTCAATATGACTTAGCCATTCAGCTCAATTATCAATTATATGACCGATTCAGCCATCAGTCATTTAGATGTATGCAGTCCTAAACAAAAAGCCCCCAAGTTTCTCTACTACTTGCATGCTAGTTTCAGAGTTTCAGTTAATGGTTGTATGCTTCCATCTATTTTTTACTCCTTGTCAAAAGTCTAAAAAAATAGCAGCAAGTTGTCTGCTAAAATTAAGTTGGAAAGCCAATCTGCTCTCTTCTATCAACCAGAAGTTGATCAGTTTGCTTCACGCGGAATTCCTCAGCATATCTCTACTGAGCTGTGACTTGAAGCTTGTAGCATAAGAATTAGAACTAACTGTTGTCTGTTGAGTAAATCATGACATTATTATTTTTTGTCTTTATTGACGCCTAGAACTAATTGTGAGACCAGCTTCTTTATAATGTCATTCGTCGTCGATTATTTTTAGTTTCCTGTTATCCTATTGATTTTGTCATATGGCCATAGCACATGAAATTCTTCTTTATCTATCCTTTCAGCATGGCTCTCATCATTTTTAACTATGCCAGGTTTCAGGTTAAAAAGAAGCAATTTTTCCGAAACTTCATTACTATTATGCTGTTTGGTGCTGTTGGTACTCTGATTTCATGTGCTGTTATATCATTTGGTATGTCAATAGACCTTCAACATTTTATTGTAGCCTTTAAAATGCTTTATTAGTAGCATATTTTAAGTGTATTAGGCTGAAAAACTCTATATTTCGCGAAAATCTCACATGAAAGAACTTTGATGTTTTTAGTTTACCATAATGGGTAATGCATCTCTCAGTTTTTTAGTTATTTTTTTTTTTGGTGTAGCAAAACTTGTTTTTGGGTCGATTGAATTTCTCCCCTTTTTCCAGTTGAGTCAATAGACTTTCAATGGCTTCAATTGCATCACTAAACTCTTAAGAGAAATGTTAAATAGTCATTTCCTTATTCTGACAATTTACTGGCAGTCACATGCTTAATGTTCTGTTGGGGTTATCCTTTGCTATTGAGTTAGAATTTGACTTGAAAGCTAAGTACATGAGTTATTAGGTCTATTTGGTGTTCCTTTTAGTACAAGTGATGGAGCTGTTGGGAATCTCGATTCTCGAGAACTCTTTCGGTATCAGCACAGTAGGCCTCATTTTGTAGTTACTTGGTCTAAAAACAAACTGATTTCTGATTTATTTTCTTGCAAACTTGAACAATAAAGCGAGAGAATTTAGTTTAGCAAACATTAGTAAAGTACTAGTTTCCCATATTTTTATCGTATCTGGTCTTGAAGTTTGCCAAATAGACTCTCCGTTTGGTGCTGTTTATTTACTCCATGTTATAGCTTATATCTTAAAAAGTTGGGGCTGTTGAGTTTGGTGCAACTTGTAGGAATAAACTGTAATAAAATTATAGCCTAGCATACACAAAACCTACAAGTTGCTTAGGGGTGATAATCATATTATAGATTGTGCAGTCATTTAATAAATTTTTAAGAACCTCCACGAATAGCTCAACCAAAATCATTAAATCCCATAATATCCCTAAGTTGTCTGATTGTCATAATCCGATGGTCATAATCTGATTGTAATAATCTCAGGTTGCACTGAACAGGACCTCTGTTTTATCCTTTCAGAGTGTAGGAAAACAATAAAAGAAAAGAAAACTATATTATAACTTTTTAGATAAAGTCTACACCTGTTTTGGGAGAATGGACAGTCGACTGGTTTATTTTTTATTGTATTTTATTGTATTTTTTGTTTTTTTATAATGCTAACCATTTAATTGCAATAATTCAAACATCTTTCATCTGTCATGTACTCATTCCACATAAAAGCTTAAGCTATTATAAAATGTGTCTAACAATGTATATCATCCTTTAACAATCTCCCTCGTGATCCTAACACTCATGGAGAGAGAACTCTTGTGCATTAAAATACACAAACAAACAGTGTGCAACTCGCTAACAACACAATGGATAAGACTTGAACCCAAAACCTTGGGGAAACAAGAGTTCTGCTAGCATGTTAAATTATCAATTGATCTAAAAGCTTTCCCAACAATGTATTTCATGTCTAACATCTTCCAACTAAAACAATTCATATTTGTGAGTCCTTGTTTTGTGGACAGAAAAAGGTTGATTCCACTCTGCAATTTGTATAGCTTGTTTTCTGGGAAACTCTATTCCTTGTGATGACATGAATCAATATATATGGGCACAAATGGGGTCTCTGATATGTTGAATTAAACTTTTATTTTCAGCATATGGGTATATGGAAAGAAACTAAAACTGTCAAGTAAAAATAGCTATATGGCTGTCTGGTGTCTTATAGTACTGAAACACGTGTGATGTTGGTATGTGATTTTTTATTACTACAAAAATTATCTTCTTATTTTTCTTGGCGTGATCCAGGTGTCACACAATCCTTTAGAAAAATGGGTATTGGCTCTCAGGACATTGGGGATTATCTGGGTATCGACTTTATCACTTCATTTGTTTCACCTATTAAATTCCATAGTTTGTTTGGACTGTAACCTTTTCCCTCCATTATTTTAGCAATCGGAGCAATATTTGCTGCAACAGATTCTGTTTGCACGTTGCAGGTATTTATTTAAATTGTTGGCAGTATATTCGTCTCAAACGATTAGCAGTTCTAAAAAGATTTTTAATGGTACAGGTGCTTAATCAGGATGAGACACCATTACTTTACAGCCTGGTATTTGGCGAGGGTGTTGTAAATGATGCTACATCAGTGGTACTTTTCAATGCCGTTGAGAGCCTTGACCTCGCAAGTCTTGATTACAGTGTTGCACTTCTTTTAATTGGAAATTTCTTTTATTTATTCGTTACAAGTACCATGTTGGGGGTGTTTGTAAGTCTCTCTCTCTTTCTGTCTCTATCTCTTTTTCTTTCTTTCTATTGCAAGTTTTTTTGAGGTTTGTGAAATGTGTTCAGATATGACATCTTACTTTTTCTGCTGCAGGCTGGACTTCTTAGTGCCTACATTATCAAGAAGCTATATTTTGGAAGGTAAAATAATTGTCTCTAAAATTTTGTGTGGCTATGTGTAGGTTCCTTTTGTACTATCCCCGTGTTCTATGTAGCATTTTTTTTAATGCAATAACACAATCTCTATAACATATAAGCGACATACTGAAAGATCTGTTGATTGGCTTTGGTCCTCTTTTATTTATTTATTTTCTCTTTCCGACAGTGATCTGCTTATCTTTTTCTTCTTAATGAATCGAGTAGTAAAACTTTATCTTCCTGTCCATTCAGGTGATTGAAGTAGTTACCTTTCTCTAGAACCTACTTTTATGCTTAAATTCCGTGCATCATATGCAATACATTAAAGTGTTGATGATTCTATGTCCATTATCTCACTTTAATTTAACATGGTTAAAAGGCAAAGCTGATGCAGCAACTACTGGATTGCAGTACCAAAATCAGTGGCTTTGGAAGCCTGAGGATTAGACAGCAAATCTAAGAAAGTCAGAAATTTCTTCTTGTAGTTTAGGAAGTAATTATGCTTTATTTATTTACATTTTATATGTAAGTAATACACAATATACACAAAAATGCGCGTATAGTAGCCAAACAATCCAAGCCCCTATACGCACCAAATATACTATCATTCTTAGCCTAAGGACTTAACTTTGCTTTATTATTCTCCCTCCATCTGGTAAAGAAAGTCATGTTTTGCGTGTTCATTATTCTCTTTTTTACGCATGGAAAGGTATTTTTAGGGCAGCATGATTTTTATTGATAATTTTGTTGTCAGTATTAAACTTTTAGGACTAAAAAACTTGTTATTTGAAAAAATAAACTATGTTCATGTGTATCCTAGGCTAACAATATGTGTACAAGAAATCACCAAGTCAAATAGGACTCTTATTTATGAATGGAGGGAATAAAATTTTATGCTTAGTTTAAGATATTTTTGTATTATAGTAAGCATTAGGATTTAGTCAATCATAGACTATGAATTGATGTAATTACCCAACTCTGTAAACTTAAGTATTGAGAATTTTGGCTAATTTGTGCTTATGTGTGCTAAATGATCCCAAGTAAGTTGGATGCTTCCCTATCTATCTTCTTCCTTTTCCTTCCTCTATCACTGGGTATGCATTTTCAAGAGGTATGAGAGTAGAACTAGGGCTACTGCTTCTAACTCTCATTATCCCTATCTCTTTAACGGTCCTTCTACACCATTATCTATTTCTGGCTTGAGGTAAACAACCCAATAGCTAAAGTCTATTTTATCATCATCAGCATTCAGATATTCTCTGAGTACATCGTCTAACACATCAGAATTGACTTCTCACCGTGTTTATCCATTCATCATGGACCCCACATTTTCTGAAACTTCACAAAAGCATTGCCATTGTCAAAGTTGCGACTGTTTTCAACATTCACCAAAGCAAAATATCATCATGAAGCCCTTACCGACCTAGACTCCAGGTCTGGGACTTCAGCTGCAACCATTTGAAGACGATCCCTGCCCAGAACCTTATTTATCCAAAATCCTAAGGTAATTGCCTGCCCAACCTATCCAAGTTGTGGCTTCCCTTCTGCATTCTTATAAATATGGGACTCCTTTCATAAATTTTGGCCTACTAAATGTGGATGATTGATGTGGGAAATAGAATTTGTAGAATTGATTTGCAATAAACGGGATGATATATTGTGCTCATAACAAGTACAAATAAACCACATTCCATTATGCTTTTTAATAAGTTCTAATAAGTACTGGTAAATTATTTACCAAAATCCTAAAGTGATACTTGCCTGTTGGGTTGAATCTAGTTACGCATAACATACAAGTATACGTGGTCAACAAGTAATATAATAATAAGTTGAGTATCGATCCACATAGACATAATTAAATTTTAATCTAACAATTACCAGCTTTGTATTATCTCAATTTTATTAAACTAACCGAATTAATGATTGAAAATAATGAAAAACTAATAAACAAAAATCAAAGCAAATCAACTCAACTAACTACCGCAAATTTAAATTAGATAATGGAGAATTAAGCTTACAACTTCTCTTTATGCTTTACTTAGATTATCACACTTCTTTTCAATCTAATTAACTATTCCAATTCATTAACCAAGAACACAAAAATAGAATTAGCCATCTCTCAATGCACTAAACCCATATTAACTTAAATCTATAGATGATAGAATTAAGCCAAACACCCTAATTAACTAATTCACTATATCTCTATGTGAATTACAATTAAAGAAGGTTTAAATCCCAAGTTCTCATATGATTACATGCGATGCATAGGTATATCTCTATCCTAAACATACATCATGAATTCCATCAAACGCAGAAATCACAAACACATGCTATTATGACTATAAGACTAAACTCATATCTCATCTCTCGAATCCATACAAGTCCACATAGAATTGGTGATCAAGCAATTCATAAGTTACACACAAATCATAATATATGAACTGAAAAATAGCTTCATTGAATTGAAATCAAAGCATGACAATCATCGTTTCACTTAAAGATCCATTGTAAGCTTTATAAGTTGAATTAGTTCATAATTAATGAAATAAACATTGAACTGAATAGATTAAAGAAAACAACATCCCAATTACAAAAATTGAAATTAAAGAACAAGAATAGTAATAGAACTACCCTTCTCTTCACTCAATTCTGCAATCTTCGTGTTCCTTGCTCCTTTGCTCTGCTCCTCCACAAATCTTCTCAAATTAGGGTTTCAAAGTTGTAATTAACTATTGATTGTTGAATGTCTCAATATATTAGCTCAAGTCTCTGAAATTGCAGCTGAATACGTCCTCTATTCAGTTCCAATCGAATCCAAAGTCCATCAATCCACGCCACAGCAGTAGTAGAATAGCATCAAAACTCTTCTTTTCTGGCCGCGTACCCCCGCCCCGGCGGGCTATTTGTGCTTGGGAACCCCCGCCCGGCAGGGTATTAAGTCTCTGACATTGTACACCCACGCCCCGAAGGGGTATTTGCTATATAAAAGGCCCGCCCTAGCGGGGTACTGTCCTGCACTTTACTAATTTCTGCTACTTTGCTGCACTTTCTTACCATATGGCCGCCATAATGCCTTAGCTAACACATACTAAAACCTGCACACAAAACAAACACAAACACAAACACATAAAACGATACTAAAATAAACGGATTAAGCACTGTTTAAGTCCTAATAGGTATCCGAGGTATGAAACCCACTCATCACCTTAGGCGCTTCTGGCCCTGCATTATGATACGGATTTTCATATGTAATAAAATTTGAAGTACTGAATTAGCAAAAAAAAAGGATGATCTTTATGTACTTGCAAAACAGTAGAACAGAATAGCATTCCTTTATTCTTTACAATTCTTCTTCAGCGCAAAGTTTGCAGTTTTAATTTTATCAAACTTGAATCAGCAATTTAAGTTGTTTAATATTACTTATTCAGAATGACGAGTCTGGTTTGTTTCAAGAAAGTTCTGCTGTTCATTGCTTGTTCATCTGACACACTATTGAAACCAAAAAACAGAAAAAAAATCATATCACACTAAGTTGAATATGTACATGTCACAGGCACTCTACAGATCGTGAGGTAGCCATAATGATCCTCATGGCATACCTTTCTTACATGCTGGCAGAAGTAAGTTCAAATAATGTTTATGCGAGCTTTTGTGGGAGGCCCTTGTATGGTTTGCCTCTTTTTCTGATTTAGATCTTCATAATTATTAGCCGCTTCACTTTGATGTTAGTCTACCTAATTTGTATGCAGCTGTTCTATTTGAGTGGCATTCTCACTGTATTTTTCTGTGGGATTGTCATGTCTCACTACACCTGGCACAATGTGACAGAGAGTTCAAGAACCACTACCAAGTATGTATGTGTCATATCATGATTTAGCTTCAGTAATATAAAGCTGTCCTTGCTAATGCTTTAGTTCTCTGAACAATTTATGTACAGGCATGCTTTCGCAACTTTGTCATTTGTTGCTGAGATTTTCATCTTCCTTTATGTTGGTATGGATGCCTTGGACATTGAGAAATGGAGATTTGTGAGTGATAGGTATGTTAAATATATAGTCAGAAACTATGCTAGTTGTTTCATACAATACTTCTGAAGAGAGTTACCACTTACCACAAATGTTTTGACTTGTTATTATGAATTTTTTGTTAAAATTATTCATTACATTACAGAGTTGAACTGGCATATTATGTGTCTGACAAGTCCCACTCTGTATCTTCCATAAGAATTTATCATCTACTGATTATACGTGTTGTTCTTACTTCTCTCCTTTCTCAGTCCTGGAAAATCAGTTGCAGTGAGTTCAATACTTCTAGGCTTAGTTTTGCTTGGAAGAGCGGCCTTTGTGTTTCCGCTGTCTTTCTTATCAAACTTAGCCAAAAAGTCTCCGAATGATAAAATTAGCTTCAGGGAGCAAGTAAGGATCTTCCCTTTTTTCCAATGGCTCTTGTTCTGCCTGGGAACTTGATCATGATCATATAACATCTCAATTTTCAGGTCATTATATGGTGGGCCGGTCTCATGAGAGGGGCAGTGTCTATGGCACTTGCGTATAATAAGGTAAATATGTGGATAATTATACATGTTCTCTTATTTAAATCTAATCTTTTAGTTCAGTAAAAATCTAAGCTAGAGAGACTGATTTATAGATAGTTCGAGCAAGTTGGAAATGTGTACGGAAATGGTAGAAGAGGCTTGTGCATGTTAGGATATTGATTGTCCGTGAGTGTTGCATTTGAAATCAAGTATCTGAAATTATTTTTTATTTTATTTTAATTTTTTCAGAGGCACCCGTAGCCAATACCTTTCAGGTGTGCACTGGGTAAACGCTCTGATTCCAAAGCGCTTTTGTGTTTTGAACTCATGACGACGTGTACCTCATAGAGACACCAATTGAATTTTTGCCTAAAAAGAAGTAACAAGTATTAATGAGGTACATCAATTGAATTTTTGCCTAAAAAGAAGTACAAGTATTCTTAACACGTCATGCCTTTGAAGTGGACTTCCAAGTAGAAGAATTATTACATTAGGAGAACTAGAATGGGTGGATATTAATTTACAGTTAGGTTGTGTGTGGGTGAGAGTTGAGACACTCTTGGACTAGACTCCTAGCCTAATAGAACACTTCTTAGCAAGTATTTCAATTTCTTTTGAAGCGCCTGTTGTAGTTTTGAACTCATGACTTGTACCTCATAGAGACACCTTTTGAATTTTTGCCTAAGCAGAAGTATAAGTATTGTATACATGTGATAGCTTTGAACTGTATTTCCAATAATACGAGTTATTGGATTAGGAGCACTAGAATGGATGTAAATTAACTAACAGTTGTGTTGTGTTCGGGTGAGATACTCTTGGACTCGACTCCTAAACCTAATAGAACATTCTTAGAAAGTATTTCATCTTCCTTTGAAATTGAAATTGAAGTACACTACATTCATGTGCATATTTGGCTGAAAAATTATACATAAAACTGTAAAATCCAATATTAATAGTCTTTTAGGCTATCTTAAATCTAAATATCCTGGATTCAAAATGGAGGAATTTACCGGTGAGCTCTAACTCTAGTGTTACCCCTCTATTTCTCTAACGTAGGAACTCAATGGAAAATATATTATTTTGTTGATGTTATCTCCAATAGCCTATATGGCTTACTTCTTGTAGTGTTGAGGTCAGCTTCTATGTTCCCCTCATCACCCACCTTGATAATAAGATAATTTTAAAAAATGAGTAAAAAAATAAAGAATAAAAAAGGAGGGATTTAGCAAATGGAAAGAAATACAATCATTTATTAGGGAAGAGGAGGTGGAAGACACATTATATTATGAGCTTCTACAAATAAAATTAATTTTAATATACATTTCACATAACTTCGTGTATCTTGATGTTTTACATTCTTCTATTATAAGCCATCATATTCACTCATTTGCCGTTTGAAAACCACATTTAGAAAGTGACATGTAAACTTGACTTATATATTCCACTAGACAAAACTAACTGCATTCCAAATTATAAAATCACTATTGACTTTTAAAAGTCAATTTTAAATATTTTCAAGCTTAATATTAACAAGATTCATTAAAAATTATGAATAAATAATACTTATAGCTAGTAGTACTTTTTAGATAGTTTACAATATTCATCATTGTATTGACTTGAGTTAAATAAATTTATGTCACATTTGAGTTTGAAAATGTTTCAAATTGACTTCAAAAAGTAAAAAATGATCTTATATTTGGAAGGGAGGGAGTAACAATTTTATTTTTATGTTCTTTAAATCCTGGACCCCAAATGCTACCTTAATTAGTATCTCATAAATCTCTACTAGTGGGGATTCTATTTGCAGACACCTCCATTGCATAATATGTATCACTCCTTCATTGTTTTAATCCATGTTATCCAAACAGAGAATTATTCTTTTCCTTCTTGTTTATTGGGTTTTATATATCTCTGTGCAGTTTACTAGTGCAGGTCATACACAATTGAAAGAGCATGCTATAATGATCACCAGCACCATCACTGTTGTTCTTTTCAGCACATTGGTAAATATTCCTGCCTCATTTTTGACAAGCTTTTCACTTCTCTCTCTCTCTCACTTCCTCAAACTTTATCCTGATATGGAATTTGACTTCTATTTACGGCCTTATTTAGGTATTTGGTTTAATGACACAAGCTCTTATAAGGTTCTTGTTACCTGCAACGAAAGGTGCATTTAGTGCTGCATCATCCGAGAACACTACTCCAAAAAATTCCATTATTGTCCCACTTCTTGGCCATCAGCAAGAAACTGAAGCCGGTGTTGTTCAGTCAACCAGTCTACGCTTACTTTTGACCACCCCGACACACACCGTGCATCGCTACTGGCGTATGTTTGACAATGCCTTTATGCGTCCAGTGTTTGGTGGGCGAGGGTTTGTTCCCTATGTTCCTGGTTCACCAACAGAACGGATTACCCCTCCCTATGTTCCCAGTTCACCAACTGAAAGGGTACTCCTATGTTCCCAGTTCACCAACTGAAAGGAGTAGTACCCCATCGTCGTGAAGAGGCAAGGAGAAGTTGTACAGGGACGGATTAACTCGTACAAAGCTGAGTGTGATTAGTACTATTAGATATGTTGATCATATATGTTAAAAAATGTTTTGACACATAGGAATCCTCATGTGTGGTGATACTTTTTGGGGATCTTTTTTCTTGTATAATATATAGAGGGTAAGATTCTTTCTTAACTCTCCCATCATGTTGTTTCTGTTTCACTTTCCCATCGTTTTAAAATTAGAGAAACAATTTTGTTTTAGTCCGTCTTAAAAGCTGATATATTTATGCTTTTGAACTATTAAGTGATGCAATATTTTTATTTTACCAATGCATTTTCACATCATTTACCTAATTTTTAGCTAACACTAATGTTACGTTTTGATTGAATGAATGGAATAAAGAGTGGAATGATTCATTCCATTCTAGTTGGAATGAGTTATTCCATGTATTCTCCTTTTCCCAAGAAATCAAAAACAATTTTTTTTCTCATTCCAATCACAATCTGTGACGCCCCCAAAATAGGTCTACACAGTCCATTCTGAGTCGGTTAAAAATATGGTACATAAATCAAAGATAAACTTCATTAATACAATTGTTGTAGACACTTGAATTTTTGCATTCCTATTACTAACTTTGCAGGAGGGCAAAATTGTCTTCCGGAGATAACCCTGGAAGTCAAATCAGCTTAATCCCGGATACAAACTCGGGATACTCAGTTTTGCATCTCAGAGACAACCCCGAGATACTCAGTTCCAGTCCCGTATACAACCCCAGGAGATTCAGTTCCAACCTCGGAGATAACCCCGAGGGATGCAGTTTCAGTTCCGGAGATAACCCCGGAGAAGTTCGTTTTAATCCCCAGAAGTCAGTTTCAACCTCGGAGACAACCCCGAGTCGCTTAGTTCCAACCCCGGAGATAACCCCGGAGGTCGAGACACCGCCGAGACAACCACGAAAACATTCAAGACTACCTCAATGACTCAATCTCGGAGATAACCACGAAAGCAACGATCGCTAAATCAAATTTGTAGCTAGAGACAACCACGGTGAGGGCAAATTAAATCATTTTGCCACCTCGATCCCACATTCATGCCGTCTCAACATCATTTCATACTACATTCTACACAGAAGTGTCCCACAAGAACCATAGTTCAAATCTCGAGTGACTACTACACAAGACAGCACACTAGATAGAATTTGAAGACCTGAAGATCTGGTCATGGACCCATCTTCCCGACTTTGTATAACCTTTTTATCCCATGTCATTGTGTAACTCTCGACAACAACATTCCGAAAAGGTATTACACGCCTTAATCGGATGCCCAGATTGAAAGTTATGAAGGTTCAAGCGGACAACGCGTTGCACGTGTGCACGTACTTTGAGACGGCGGGGCCCACGGAGCCCGGGGCACACTGGGGAACCGCAGGTCACTCTATAAATAGAGGACTTGGGGTGGCCATTTTAAGAAGAGAAAAGGCGAGGAAGCCCTGTCCATTTTGCTTTGTACACACTTTAAACTGAGTGCTTTCTTTTTCCAAACACCCGTGAGCTTGTGTTTTGCTATATTTTACTGGTGGAAACCGAGTATTCATTCATTTAAAGCTATCTGAAGTCTTGGCAACCCACTGTAAGACATCTCAGATTTTTTTTAGCTTTTCTCCACTTCCATCTACACATACTTATTCACGTTGAGAGTCGTATTGCGTGTGTATGCCCGGATCGTCGATCCGTGGCTTTCATTGCTTATATATATATATATTATTGAACTATGATTCGAATATTATATTTGCTCTGAATATTATATTCAAGCTCAATCGAAGCATAATTCGATATATATATATATATATATATATATATATATATATATATATACAGAAAGGATCTGCCACAGACCTTTTGAACAGACCAACAAACGGACTTAAGGAAAAAGAGACACGCGGGTCAAGCACAAAGGAAATTCGGGTCTTAAAAAAATAAAGCCAAATGGCAAACCCATCGCAAACCCTTCTCTCAAACCTCATCTCTACATATTTAGTCTCTCAAACCTCATCTCAGACTCTGCTTTGTGCTTTTGAAGTCTAGGTTTTCGATTTCTTCAAGAAGTAGAAAATGGCCACTCTCACCTTACAAAGCCAAATGGCACGAGATATTCAACCAGCAGCAAGCCATGCGAGCCCTCAAAGAATCAGCATCGTTATCAACAACTCATCTTTTCTCATCTCTCATCGATTCTTTCGCCATTTATAATTGTGACCCAACTCCAAATGCTTACCATTTTGTCATCAACACCTAATGAAAACCTCCCAGCTCCACCAACTCCACCTAGTTCTTGATTGCCTGGAAAAAGTTGAAAACTTTGAAACACCCGAACACACATTTTATCGATTTGATCGAATTCTATGGAAATTGAAATAGAATTGAAAGCAATTGAGGTTTTCTTTAAAATACCCGATTTTAGGTGTAACCCATACGTGGATTATCTCAATTCCTTGCTCTCGATTACGTCTAATAACCCGGAAGGGCTCAAAATTGTGCCACAAGTTGTTTTGAAGAGTGAGATGATGAATATTAGGATGGAAGAATCAAGTTTTCATGTTTTAATTAAAGCTCTTTGTAGAATTAAGAAGGTCGATTATACTCTAGAATTATTAAAATATATGATAGATGATGGGTTTGATCTTGATGGGAGAATTTGTTCTTTGATACTTTCAACATTGTATGAACAAAAAGATTTATCGGTTGTTAGGTTTATGGCTTATTTGGAAGAATTGAGGACATTTGGGTTTTTGTCTGGAAGATTCGATTGGTGCTGATGTCATTAGGTTTTTAGTAAAGAAGGGAAGGTATGGATGCTTTGGATGTCTTTGAATCGTAGATGAATGTTGATGGAATTAAGCACGACGCGTTTTTGTTACACCATGGTCTTGGATGGGGTCATCGGAGAAAGGTTACTATACAAAAGCGGATGAGCTATTTGATGAAATGCTTGTACTAGGTGTGGTGCCCGATATTTATACGCATAATGTGTATTTAAATGGTTTGTGTAAGCAAAAAAATGTGGATGCAGGAATTGAGATGCTTGCTTATATAGCGGAGGTAGGGTGTAGGCCTGACTTGATTACATATAATACAATATTGGGAGCGTTGTGTGAGAATGGAGAATTGAGGAAGGCAAAGGAAGTTGTAAAGCTTATGGAGTCGAAGGGGGTTCAACATAATTTGTGATTGATTAGTTAGCAGAGAATTGGAATTTCTCACAGAATTACATATAATACATCTATTAGACATTGAATTTTGGACATACAAAACATCTCTGGCAAGTTTTGCATTTTAGAGAAGAAATTCTCTCATTACTATAACACTATGAACAAACCAAACAGAATTTAATTACCTACTGATCTTTGCACCAACCAGAAAATAATGCAGTAGTAGATTGTATTTGTCAGACAAAATGATTCAGATAAAACCTTACAAGTAGTAACAAACTTATAAAAAATATTCAATTGTACCAAACTGATAAAGTACTCCACTGCTCTGCACAAGGACAAAGCCAGACTCTGCTATCCTCACAAGTAGGAACATGTTTATTATTACCTTTGCAGGCATTTGATTAATATGTTAAATAATTATAATAGCATCATACAGAATGCATCCCAGCAACATTTGAAATCATACAGAATGCAGCCCAACAATATGACAGTTATACAAAATGCAGAATCTCAGTAGAATCTCAGCAGAATGAAATCATACATTTGAACATCACAGCATCAACATCAGAATTGCTTCCAAAATCTCAGCATTGCTTCCATTTGAATCTTCTAGTTTCTCAGAACTGCCAAAAAGATGATAGTAATAATGTCAAAAAAATGATTACAGATAAACAAATCAATATCAACAAACAAAATATGAGAGAGTAGAAACACATCATCAGGTTTATACTTTGCAACATAGTTAGAGGCATTGTGAAGAGCACCACAAAATCTCATCCTGAAATGAAAAACAAAACATTAGTAAGCATGTGACAATTTCTTTTGTAAACACTATAGTGAAAATATCCTTTATAAGAGGATTTTTACAATCACCTAGTGACGACCTGCAACAAAAATGACATATAATAAATCCAATTAGATACTTCCCCGTCTCACTGCTTCAACGTTATCCATTTTGATTAAAACCTATAATGATCAAATTTGGTAATTAACTTTTCAGAATATGATAAAATTGTGAAAACCTAGAAAGGTCCATGTCTATTTAACATTCAAATCCAACTCTCCACATTCACCTGCAAACCCAAAACTAAAGCAAAGAGCTTTCACATTTGAACTTTGTAGCATAGTATCCAACACCAAACTAAAACTGCTGCAAAAATACATACCAAACTATCCCTTGGAAATCCAAATTGATTTATCCATTTCAATTAGCAGTTCCCTTTAATAATGCAACAAATATGTATAATCATATAAATTTCATAATTTTCATAGAGCCAATTTGTGTAATATGTAGACATGATAAGGGTTCATTATCTCAATGTGATATGAACTCTGTACCCAGTGCTTCTAAAGTCATACTTCTATTCTTAACATCAACATACTAAACAACCTGTATAAGAGAATCTAGTATGTTATCTTTTACAGATAGGCCTTCTCATACAAGATAGTTTTTAGTTTTTACTACATTTTGTATGTTGACAACCTTGAGGAGAAGATTAAATTCATAATTTTAGGTTTTGGAAGGAAGAAAGAATGCTTACCTACCAGACGCACAAAGTAAATCTTAAGTATCACCTTAACAATTGAAAAAGAAACTTTTTAAGACGTAGCCAAAGTAACAGAAAATTTTAGAACCAAATATCAAGTGGGATCTCTCAATTTAAATTTCTACAAGGATGCATCATGATTCAACTTGCGAGGACGGTAACATATAAATACCAGGACAACCGAGGAACAATAACCTAATGATAAAAGGATGCAGCATGATTCATTTTACTATTAGTTGGACAAAGGTATTCTTATACTGTTTACCAAGCCAAATGACCTCAAAGAAAATGAATAAAAAAAATCAATTACCCCTTCAGATTACCAAATTTGAATAACACTGACCCTCCTAAATAAAGGGCAGATTCTGTTTTTTGGGTTTTGAGTTATGCAAGCAACAAGGTAAGAAAGTAGTACTATTGAATTAAAAAGAGAAAAATAGATCATTTGATCTGTTTGCCTTTGCTTTACCTTCCGATCTGTTTAACTTTGCCTTCCGATCTATTTAGCTTTACCTTTCGATTTGTGAGGGAGCTAGAATTGGGGAAAGAGAAGATGGAAGACCCGGCTCTTTGTGAGTGAGGGAGAGAGAATCGGCAATTGGAAGGAAGAAGGAAGGAAGGATTGCTGTGGATCGGCAAGTGTGAGAGAGGGAGGAAAGATCCAGATTTCTTCCCCCTTTTTTATTTGACCCACGTTTCTTCCCCTTTTTTATTTGAGACTCGCCAGTCTTTTTTCTTCTTTTTTCATTTGGTCCGTCCTTCAGTCCGTTGCTTGAGTCCGTTTCTGAACGGCTCCGTATATATATATATATATATATATATATATATATATATTTACATTCCAGTCAGATCTGGAGATCACTTCGTGGCCATTTACTGCTTTTATATATATATTTACATTCCAGCCAGCCTTGGAGATCACTTCGTGGCCTTTTACAGCTTATATATATATATATATATATATATATTTACAGTTTATATACATATTGCATCATTATGTGAGCCTAGGAATCACATGATCACATATTCAGTTTCTGAATCTAGATTCAGTTTCCGTGATGGACATTTTCAGCTGCAGCCAACTTGTAAATTATTCACGGTGTCTGAATTTTCTTAGATGGCTCTCATGCCCATAAGGAGTTCGGCGCTGCTATGTACCTTATTTTCTTGAAGATGCCTCGCATCTCGAAAATAATAAAAGTAATCAAGCCGAACACATAATAAAATGGAAGTATCAAATGCCTCAATTATTATTGAGCACAAGGGTTTGAAAACCATTTTACAAAACATCACCGCTTATATCTCGTTAAATGAACTTTTATACAAAATTCAAACCCTTTGTATATAGGTGCAAACGAGGCATATCACTACTTCCAGATAACTGCATATTGACCTATACACACACACACACATACACACACACACACCGTAGACACTCGAAATTTCGTTTTCCTGTTACTAACTATGCAAGAGGACAAAAATGACTTTTTCACATTTTCCAGAGATAACCACAGAGGACCACATCAATCAATTCCAACCCCAGAGATAGCCCCAGGAGATCTAGTTTCCAACCCCGGAGATAACCCCGGGAAATCAGTTTCCAACCCCGGAAATAACCAGGAGAAAGGCAGTTCCAACCCCAGAGATAACCTCGGGAGATCAAGTTCAATGCTCGGAGTCAACCCTGGGTGGTCAAGCCAACATCAGAGATGACTCTGAGGACATTCAGAGTCAACAAAATGACATTCTCAGAGATAAGCCTAGGAAAAACCCGCTACAACTGTACGAATACCGAAGATAACCCCGGGAATGGAAAAATGGTTATTTTTCCAACTCGACTTCAAATCAAATCAAATGCAATCATTTCAACTCAAATTGCTTCAAAAGAAGTCCTACAAAAACCATATATTAACTTTCGAGCGCAAACTACGCAAAACGGCTCAACGGACTACCTGACGGAAACCTGGAAATGCCATTTTGGTCATGGAACCATCTTTTCGGCATCAAAAAAGGCAAATCCTATGTCATTACATAGCTCTTGGAAAGAGCTTTCCAGAATGGTATGGCACGCTTCCATCGGACTCCCGGATTGAAAGTTATAAAGTTCGAAATTAACAACGCGTTGTTCGAGTGCGACGTGCCGAGATGGCGGGACCCACACCGCCAAGGGAACCGGGGAAACCCAGACAGTACACTGCATCCTCTATAAATAGAGGGCTTGGGGTGTCCATATTTGCAAGAGAAACGGCGAGGAAGCCCTGTCCAATTTGTTTTGTATACACTATAAACTGAGTGCTTTCTCATTTTAAACACTTGTGAGCTTATATTCTGTCATATTTTTACCGGCGGGAGCCGAGTGTTCATCCACTTCAAGTTATAGAAGTCTTCTTTGGCAGTTCACTGTAAGCCTTCTTACACACTTTAAATCTTTTCTCTTCATCTTTGCACACACTGTTCTTCACGTTGAGAGTCGTGTTGCAGGTGTAGGCTTGAACTTGATCTCGTGGTTTTATTTTTTTGTTTGTTTATATATATATATATATATATATATTTATATATGGACTAACATTATCGAGTTATATGCCTCGATTGAGCTCGGACTTACGTCCCGAGCGTTTACTTGCTTTTTTATATATATATATATATATATATATATATATATACTTTATATATATATAGATTTTGTTGTCGAACTTTGTTTTATGATATCTAATATTTACATCTTATATATATATATATATATATATATATATATATATGAATCGCTCTGTTTAACTCGCTCGATGAGCCCAGATTTTACATCCGAGCATTTATTTGCTTATATATATATATATATATATATATATTTATACTTGAGTTTACTTATGGCGGTTGATCATTTTTTCGCTTTCTTTACTTTTCGTCCCGTCTGGAGTTTACTTCGTGGCGGTTGATTACTTTTATAGCTTTATTTACATTTCTGATCCCCCATGGAGGTGCTTCGTGGTGGTTGATCATGTCTGTATATATATATTTACAATTTTATATATATAATCGCTATCGCTTTCATATAAATCATGTGCATCATGTGAGCTTAGGAATCATGTGATCACATATTCGACCATATTGAATCTAGATTCTGATTTCGTGATGGACATTTTCACTATAAGCAACTTGTAAATTTATTCACGGTGTTTGATTTTTCAGATGGTTTTCATGCCCACGAGGAGTTCGAGATTGCTTTGTACATTATTTTTCAAGATGCTTCATCTCGAAAATTAAAAAAAATCAATCCAAATTAACATTTAATAAAAATGGAAGTATCCAAAGGTCTCAATTTCTATTGAGCATAAGGGTTTGAAAAACCTCTTTTACAAAACATCACTGCCATATCTTGTTTAAAACTGAATTTTTACACAAATTCAGACCCTTTGTATATAGGTACGAACGAGGCCTCACACTACTTCCATATAACTACACATTGACCCACACACACACACACATTCATATAACAGTTTCTTGAAAAGTGGTGGTCACCGTGGTAAAACGGATGTCGGGGGGTTCCTAACACCTTCCCTCCACATAATCAATCCCCTGGACCCTAACGAATCTCGGTTTCACATACCCATTTATCATTGTCACATCACTGGGTCAATGTGCAAACCTTTTCTCTGTTGTGTTGGTACAACCATATAAAAAATCAAATGGTGACTCTTACAGTCCATTCGTCGACATATACATGTCGGACCTTTTCACAACTTGTTTTTTTCAAACAAATCTCACATAACATGAGAACACCAAAGAACACGAACAGAAAAGGGACAAATAAAAATCCCGACGTCGACAGGTGGCGACTCTGCTGGGGACTTCTAGTAAGAGGGCTTAAGCCGCTACTACAAAACTTTTCAAAACTATTATTCTTGTGCACGGATGTTGCATTTACATTGGAATGAATGTGTACGAATGCATTTACTTATTGCACTTAGTGCTTCGCACCATATCTTCTTGTGATATTAGCGCTTCACACATGTCATCATTTCCATACGGTGAGACATGTTGTATGTGAATGTATGTTGTGTGGTTCCTCCACCAGGAGGCTATCATGTCGGTGTTTGATTACTGAACTCGTAGGAAGACTAATTCCAACTAGGCTCAGGAAAGGCACCACCCAAATTCGCTCCAATTGAAAGACCGGATTAACTTCTCGTCAAGTAAATTGCGATGATTTGGGAACCTTCATGCCAAAAAGCCGCGAGAGTAGCCTAAGATAGGCCAGCCTTTGATAAACCAAATGCGAAGGAAAGTCTCTTCATACTTTCCCATTTCAATTACTTGTAATTACAATTACTTGTAATTTAATTTCCATGTCAATCTCAACGTAATGGAAAAATATGAATGAATGTGTACATGCATTCCCTTTTATCTAGCATGTTATCTTGTCATACAAATAACTGACATCCATTTTGCAGGATAATACTCCTAAAACGGACACATCACATAACATGTAACATTTCCACATTACCTAAGACTAAAAGATGTAAGTCTTTTTGTAGGGAAGCAATTGGTCCTGTTACCCGTTTAAAGTCCAAGAAGGCACTAAGCCCATCGTCAGACATGGCTACAAGTGCCCAGCCTGATCCTACTCCTATTTCTCGAGAGGAGTTTGAAGGATTAAGGAATCAGATAACAGAATTGGTTGTCTTTCTAAAAGTAAAGACACTCGGGGTCAGACAATGCCTACTCAACCAGAGTCATTCACACCAGGGGGCAGTTAGGGTATTAACAAAAAGATAGAAACCCATATACATGAACCTCATTCCAATAAAGGAACCCCTTGAAATCACAAAACTCAAGGATGATCGAGAAACTGGGGATATAAGAAAGAAAGTCCAACAAATGGAGGAAACTATCCGATCAATCAAAGGGACTGGAAACTATGGAAATGTCACCTATTCAGATCTCTGCATATTCCCAGGGGCTTGGTATCCTGACAAATTCAAAGTCCCAGAGTTTGAAAAGTACAATGGGGCAGGCGATCCCTATACGCACCTAAAAGTATATATTGGCGAACTAGGGTCTTATGCTGAAGATGAAAGTCTCAGAATGAAACTTTTCCAAAGGAGTCTCACTAAAGAGGCTAAAGCATGGTATGCCCGACTTGACAATGCCAAAATCCACAACTAGGACGAATTGGCCCATGTCTTTCTAAATCAGTACAGTTTTAAGTCACAAATGGCACCGAATCGATACCAAGTGACTAAAGTCATAAAGCAAAGCACTGAATCTTTCCGAGAATATGCACAAAGGTGGAGACATCTAGCAGCACAAGTCATTCCATCAATGACAGAAACTGAGATGGTAATGACGTTTATTGATATCCAAGAGGCTCCTTACTATAAGAGGATCCTAGCAGGCATAGGAAAGCCATTCTCAGAAATGATCAAACATGGAAAAATGGCAGAGATGGGCCTGAAGGCAGGCAAGATTAAACACTTCACTGCCTTGGAAGTAGTCGCCAATCATATACAGACTGGCAAGTATGCGAGCGATCCCTAGGGTATACCCGATAAAGGCACTGAAGATGTATCCCTTGTTGTACAGGGGCAAGATAGGAGACCAACCTACCATCCCCCCATTTGGAAAAATCAAGACAATCTGCCATTTCAACAACCGACTGCATTCTACCAATGCCCAGAGAGGAAAAGAAAATTTGAGAGAACTGAAAATCGGGTGTTCACTCCACTAGGCGATTCCCTTGAAAATGTATTGGCGATATTAATGGATCACAAGAAAATTACCGAACTGGCTCTACCTTTGGATCTAGGGAGCAAAAGATACAATCCAAGCCAAAGATGTACTTACCACTTAGGGTCTTTAGGACATGATACACACGATTGTTGGTCCTTAAAGCATAAAATTCAAAATCTGATCGAAAGTGGCAGTATTGTGGTCCAACAACCTGACCAACAAAATGTCAACACCAACCTTCTATTGCAAAGATGATACGAAGAAGTAAACATGATCGGGTCAGAAGTGCTGAAATGTATCCAAATCGTAAGACATAATGAAGGATTGAGGAATACCCCCAAAGGCATCAAACAAATGTCCTAAAGTGGGAAAACCTGAGGAGGAGGGTATGATAGTAATGCAAAAATTAGAGACGATCCGTAATCAAGTAAATCGCTAGCTAAGTCGAGAAAAGGCGCCAACATCGAGGATACGAGGCGTTTTTTTCACCAACTATCGAAGGCCAAAAAAAGGGGGATGATAAAATTGCTAGAAGATCTCGCCAACGGAAAAATCGCTCGGGGGAATGCAAATTCTCAAAGAAGAAAGATCAAACAACCCCCATAAAAGTTCAAAAATTCACCCCTCTAAGCAAATCTAATGAATAAATGCTACACTTTCTGATAAGCGAATGAAGGATTACTGAGTTACTACCTCCTATAAATCCCAAGATGAAGAATTATGATTCCACCAAGATATGTCTCTACCATTCTAACTCACTTGGGCATACGACTGAGGAATGATGGTCTTTGTGACATAAAATCCAGGATCTCATTGAAAATGGGGAGCTAGAGATAGAATTTTCCATGACCAAAAAAGGCGAAAAGGAAATAAAAAGCCTAAGCTGTCCACTCGAGACAGGCAGTTCAGAGGAGGTGAAGGCTATGAGCACCAATTCTGGAAGAAGACAAGGTGGACTAATCCCAATGCAAGGAATGACAGAGGAGACAAGGGAATCCCCAAAGGAGTTTCCTCCGCCAACATCAAACATCTTGTAGTCCAAAGATAACAACCACGTTCCTGATTTTATCACCTTGGATGATGCAGAGGAAATACTAATCCTTTCCTAGGAAGAAAAAGCTAAAAAGGAAAGTTCATTGCAAGAAATGCGACAACAGTTCGAGGGAGATTTCATGGTTGAATCCTCTCAAGCCCAAGAAAAAGGTGAAGGAACAAATGAAGGAAAAGGTTGTGAGGATATCGGGGAAACCAACTCATCAAAGAATCAGGAGTTCATCCCTTTTTGCGATGCGTCCAGTTCAAGCGTCCCTGAGGAATATACTAAATCAGGAAGCGATCAAGTTATGGTCATAAGTGAAGACATTCAGGATCAAGAGGTAACCTCTATCGCGAGCCTCGAAGGAAACATAACCACTGACAACTGGACTATCGGGCCTGAGCTAGCCAAGAAGATGTAGATCCAGGGGATAAAGTTGCGAGTTCCAGAAGATGTTGGGACGATATCACTTTCTTTGTAGTATGCATTTTATTTTCCATGCATGTAAATAAAGAAAAAAGAAAAAAAAGAAAAGAAAAAAGAAAGAAAAAAGAAAAAAAAGAGAAGAAAACAAAAAAGAAAAAAATAAAAAAAGAAGAAAAAAAATAAAAAATCACAAATCAAATCAGTCGGGTTTCAGCTCATGAAGCCTGAACTACGAAAGACTTGATCTCCCCTCATCAATGGGAGTACGTTGGCAGCCATTTATGGTGCGGTCAAACCAAACAAAAACCCAAACAAACACTTCTCAAACAGTCACTTCTCAAACCGTTTATCTTATTAAACAAGAATTACGTCGACCTGATCTCCCACATACACAGGAGTACGTAGGCAGCCATCAGTGGTGCGGTCTGACCCTCAAAAGAAACATCCAAACCCAAACATCAATCCCAAGTCTACGCCCAAGAATAACCCTCCAAGTCAGCGACCCATGTCGAGAAGAGCAAACAACACTTCAATGTCATTCCATCGACTCCGGCACAAATCCTAGAAAGGAAGAAATAGCGATACACTAAGACAACCAGCAACAAGGACCTTCAAAGAGTCGACACCCTCAATCATAAGTCTTCATCAAATCAGAAGAAAACCATCAACGCCGATTGCGAGAACAAGTCAGGAACAATGATTGAGGGCATCAAAGCCCAAATCCACTATATGTTCACCATCTGGTATAGAAGTAAAAGCCTCTTGCGATCTCGGCGTCTTATCAGCTCATCTGTCAAAGCAACTATCCCAGACAACAAGCAAGGTTGGGGTAATTTCAAAATTGGCGACAACCCGATATTGGTACTCGTACAACAAGACTGGGGCAATCTCAGGAACATCGACAACTCAACACTGGGGCATTTATCAACCATCCTAAAGAGTAAAATGTGTCAGTCAACACCATCAACATGGTACATCATCATCAAAGCTTCCCTCATATCATCTCACTGGCGATTTGGATATTACTCAATTACGATTCATCAACAAAGAGAGTTTCTCATATGAACCCTCAACATCAACATGCGAAAGGACTGGGGCATTGTCTAATTCCAAGAAATGGAAGGAGCTTAAGGCGAGATCAAGCCTCTCAGCAAAAGAAAGGGGAGAACTCCTTAAAGAAATCATGGCGACTTTAGCTTGCCCCTACAAAAGAAGGGGAAAATTCTCAAGAAAGTCATTAACTCAAATGCAGAAGCCCAATGAAAAAAGGTCTAGCAAATGAAATCCTTATCATCATATGTGCCAACCGGCGTCAAATTCTCACAAGTCGAGACCTCTACACCAAATTTTAAATTTGGGTAGCAAAAGAACAAGCTGCACCTTCCAGGGATGTTAGCGACATTCAGGTCATCAGTTTAGCTGGGTTGCGAATCAAACACTCAAGGAAATGGGGCACAAGTACCCAACAACGAAAGGAGACTCCAAATCACCTAAAAAAGGGTGAGGTAAAATTCAATTCCATACAATTTACAGTCTGGATCAACCTAGGACACTAGACTCCTAAGGAAATCTAGAGCATCACATCATGCATGATCTACACATGTGTAAAGGAGCTACATCAACGTACATCTCTATCAAGGTTTAGCATGCATCTCCAGTAGATTTAAATAAGCGTGCAAATTAAATACCTAGATTAGAGAAAAAAATTCATCATAGACATCTGGTGGTTGTCATCAATCCAGCGTAACATCATGCAGAGTCTGGTGAAGCAAACCTTTGAATATTACTTCAGCGAAGGTATCGGAGGATCTGGTATTCTAAACCATGGGAATCAATTTAGCGCAACATCAAGATAGTTCAGCGATGAAAGCTTTGTATACCACCATTCGAGTGGGAATCGAAACAGTTTGGCGATGTCAGCGTATTCAACTACCAGCAGGGTAGGATCCATTGTCAAACTACCATCAGGGTAGGCACCATTGTAAATTACCAAGCGTATACATCGGGAAGGTCCGATGGTTTCAAAATGTCATCCCCAGTAGAGATGTAAAAGACATCTCAATTTCTCTTCATCAAACAGGTATCAGCAACACCGACAAAAAGCAAACCATTGTAGTCAACACCAGCATAAGCATCAGTAATCCCCGGTAAAGGTAAAGTAATTTGCAAAAACATTTTAACATTTATCATAACATTTATTACATTGTGATTTACGATTTACGATATGCGAAATGCGATGTACGATTTGCGAAGTGCGATTGGCCAAATGTGAAAAACAAAGTGCGAAATACAATGTGCGATTTACGAACTACGATTCGCGAAAACATTTTAACATTCATTACATTGCGATCTTCATCATTGAAAATAACTTGTCATATTTCAAGTGTCTAGTAATCTTTATCATCTCCATTCCATTGCATTGCATGAACATGATAAAAAGGGGAATCTGTAGACACTCAAAATTTCGTTTTCCTGTTACTAACTATGCAGGAGGACAAAAATGTCTTTTTCATATTCCAGAGATAACCCTGAATGGCCACAACAATCAATTCCAACCCCAGAGATAGCCCCGGGAGATCTAGTTTCCAACCCCAGAGATAACCCCAGGAAATCAGTTTCCAACCCCAGAAATAACCCCGGGAAAGGCAATTCCAACCCCAGAGATAACCTCGGGAGATCAAGTTCAATGCCTAGAGTCAGCCCCAGGTGGTCAAGCCAACCTCAGAGATGACCCTGAGGACATTCAGAGTCAACAAAATGACATTCTCAGAGATAACCTTGGGAAAAACTCGCTACAACTGTGCGAAGATCGGAGATAACCCCGGGAGGGCAAAATGGTCATTTTTGCCAACTCGACTTCAACTCAAATCAAATGCACTCATTTCAACTCAAATTGCTTCAAAAGAAGTCCCATAAAAACTATATATTAACTTCCGAGTGCAAACTATGCAAAACGGCTCAAAGGACTGCCTGACAGAAACCCGAAAATGCCATTTCGATTATCCAACCAAATTACAGAGTTGGTTGTTCTGCTCAAAGAACTATACAAGTCCACTCAGGGTCCAAAAATACCCATCAACACGTAATCCTCTCGACACATGAGGAACCCAGGTCCGGAAAGAAGTTTCAAAGACCGAGTCTCAAAACCGATAAAACCAACAAAACCCCTGAAATCACCCATCTTAAAGAAGATCAAGACACCAGTGATATTCAGAAGAAAGTTCTATAAATGGAAGAGACCATTCGGTCCATCAAAGGGATTGGAGCACATGGGAGTGTTTCATATTTAGACCTTTGTATCTTCCTCGGGGTTCATTATTCGAATAAATTCAAGACTCCCAATTTTGCGAAATATGATAGATTGGGAGATCCTTACACTCACTTAAAGGTATTCATTGGAGAGCTCAGATCTTATGCCGAGGATGAAAAGCTCAGAATGCAGCTATTTCAGAAAAGTATGGTACACCAAATTAGACAACTCTAAGATTCATAGCTGGGAGGAGTTAGCCCATGCTTTTCTCATTCAATATAGCTTTCAAACTCAGATGGCTCCAGACCGGTATCAAATTACCAAGATCAAGAAACAAGTCAATGAGTCATTCATAAAGTATGCCTAAAGATGGAGGCATCTGGCTGCTCAAGTTATTCCGTCTATGACCGAGTCTGAAATGGTAATAACCTTCATAGACATTCAAGAAGCTCCCTTTTATGAGAGGGTCTTAGCTAGCATAGGCAAGCCACTCTCTGAAATGATCAAACACGGAGAAATGGTTGAAATGGTATTGAAATTAGGGAAGATTCAAGACCTTGCCGCTCTAAAAGCTGTAGCTGAGCACATCCAGTCTGGAAGTTATGGAAATAACCCCCGGAGGGTCCATAAGAAGAAAGAAGAGGATGTTTCCTTGCCATGCTTATTCAGAGGAGAAACTATTCCCCTTTCTAAGCACATTCTTTAAACCCTCCATTGCCAAAAAGTGGAGAAGTTAGACGTACTCGAGTGTTCACACCCTTAGGGGACTCACTCAAAAACATTCTCAAACTTCTGACAGCTCAGAAGAAAATTACTCATCTTCTTCCACCAGCCCACCCGAGTGGAAAAGGTTTTAATGCAACCAAGACATGTGCTTACCATGCTGGAGCTCTAGGCCATGAAATGCAAGATTGTTGGGCCCTTAAGCATAAGATCCAGGATTTAATTGACAATGATGAGATCGTGGTGACCAAACCTGACCAACCCCATGTTCAAGACAACCCTCTTCCTCAACACAAGGAAGAGGATGTTAATATGATCAACAGAGGCAATGAAGGGACCTCCAAGTACCTCAAGTATGTGGGTGGATCATCCCAAACCAACAAGGATAATGCTGACAGATGGGATTATGCACAGTTCTAATTTATGATGGAACGGGAAATGAAGGATCTTGGCGATCAAGTTAATCAATTGGCAGAACTGGTGGTTCATCAACACCAAGTCACACGTCAATTATTCAGTTAGGAACAAGCTAGCCTCCTTTCTCTTATTACAAGTACTCTACCACTTGCTCCAGAAAGTGAAACATTGGAGGATAAGATTGCAAAAAGAGCAAAAGTCAAAGCCCGCCGAGATTTTGCCAACAAAAGGGAATTCACCTATTTAGGCCAACCGATGGAAGAGATATTGCAGATGCTGATTAATGAGGGAAAAATCACAGCACTGCTACCTCCAGTCAACCCACGCTTAAATCAATTTGATTATAATGGAGTATGTCAATACCACTCCCACTCTCGCGGTCATAACACTAAAAAATGCTGGGCACTCCGCCATCTTATTCGTAATATGATCGATAAAGTGGTAACCTCGTAAAATGATGAGATAATGACGCTTATATTACTTGAGAGTAAAATACATTTCCTACAAGATGGAAGGACGTCATAGCAGTTATATCCTTTGAGGGAAACTTGGCTGCCACATGTTGGGTACAATCTAATTACTCACAACACGCAAGTATACGTGGTCAACAAGTAATAAAGTGAAAGTAAAGTATCGTTCCCACGAGAAATTGTTTAATAAAAATCACTAAGTACTAACCCGTAATCAACTCAATCTTATTTAAACGAATGAATTTCAATTTATAATTAAACTAATTCTAATTACCACTAGTTAAATTAAGATTACGGAGATTTAAGATCACAACTACACTTATTGCTTCATTAAAATTAATACACTTCTCATCAATTATTCTCTATCCTGAATTGTTAATTAAGAACACTAAAGTAGATAAAACCACCTCTCAATGCATAATACCCATACTCACTTAAATCCACAGATGATAGAATTAAGCAAAACACCCTAATTAACTAATCCACTATATCTCTATGTGAATTACAATTAAAAAGGATTTAAAGCACAAGTTCTCTATAAGATTACATATGGCGTAAAGACATGTCTCTATCCTAAACACGAATCATGAATTCCATCTATGCAGAAATCACAAACACATGCTATCATAATAAAATCTAAATCTAAACTTCATCTCTCGAGTTCATATAGATTATCACGGTATTTGTTAGCTGGGCAATTAAGCAATTAAGTCCAAATCACAATAGACAATCCACAATATAGAACATAACAATTGATAGCGAAGCATATTAAAATAAACTACACAATAAGATCCATTGTAATCTCAAAAAAAAAATTAGTTCATTGAATTAAAACTAAGAATCCACACTTGAATACACATTAAAAGACAAAACTAAGAGTAGAGTGAAGAATAAATCTGTTGTCAACAAATCTCCATCTTCCTTAAGCTGATCTTCAATGGTCTCCAATTTGCTTCAATCTCTAAATCTCATAAGAACTAGGGCTTTGATCCTAATCTACTCTAATCTAATCTAATCTAATCTAATGGAATCCTTCAAAAAACGAGCCTCCCAATCAAAGTTAAAATCAAGTATTTATTCTAATGGATATCCTAGCAAGTTAGGCAACTAAGAATCCTATTCTAGCTCAATTTGGACACCAAATAACCCAATTCAATTTGTCCCAGGTCGACCGACGCACCTCGCTACATGTCCCTAGGCTATTCTGGTGCGCCTCGCGCCACATGGCGCGATATTATTCTGGTGGCTCGACGCGCCCCGCGCTATGTGTAGTTCATTTATAGCGCGGCCCGCGTTACTCTATTTTCTGTTGCGGCGTCCTTTGGTAAAATAGGCATAACGTTTGATCTGCTAGGAGTTACGAGGCCTTCCACCTATCAAATCGAAGATATCGACGAGATCTACAACTTATATTCTTTGAGGAGTGACAGATTCCGTCCGGATAAAGGCGGAAATCGAGCTTGAAGTAGATGCTATGTAAATGGCAAGCATGACAACTCTTAACTTTGATCTTTGTTGATAAAAAGGCCATAACTCTCGCATCCGAACTCCGATTGGGATGATTAAAGATGTTCCGAAAAGCTAAGAAGTAGATATACAATATAATCCAAGTTTCAAGCCAAGAACATGCATCCCACTTGGTGTTAAAAGCCCTGCAATCTTCCCTTCTTGTACTTGTTTGCATATTTTTGTCCAAAAGATGTTTGAATTACTTTTTCTTGCTTCCTCATGCCAATGTTGTGTTATAGCCTACAAAATAATATAAAATGTATGAAATGAACACACAATGCATGCAAAGTAACTACAAAACATAGGTTTAAACAACTAATTTAAGTAATAGATACCAGATAAGTAGGTATAAAACCTACTTATCAAATACCCAAACTTAAACAGTTGCTTGTCCTCAAGCAAAAACACAAAATAACAATGCTATGCAATGAAACTAATCTACATGTCTACGAATCCAACAATAATGACAGAAACAAGTCTATTCAACCTGCCTTAGAGAAATCAAGTAAACATGATAATACATCATATCAAAACAAATCATTAACTTCCCAATCAATCATCAAATCTTAGACTGTTATCACTAATATAGTGTGTGTGTGCTCCATAACAATGTTAGCTGATATAAAATCAAATTTAACACATAATAAGTCTCTTCGAAGGCATCATACAGTGTAAACTCAAGAAATCCAAAAATAAGCTAAATCTAACTAAAATTAAACAATTACCAATATCGAGGGTCAACATGGGATACTTATGCTTCATTTTTCATTTACGGGGGATTTTTGCTCTTATTTCCCATTTTATTTCATTTTTTTTCTTTTGTTTTATAGACACATAGCTATGCAATGTCTTATTCCCATAAGCTTTTCAATACTAACTTAACGAGCTTTCGACCAACGACTCCCAGATCATTAAGACCTAGGGCGCTAGGTGTAAAGACAATCCCCTCGGGCTTACTTACCCAAGTAACAAAGGCCACAAAACTAGACAAGCATGCCATGGTATTTATTCATACTTTTTTCTTTTTCTTTTTCTTTTTTTATAGCTTATATACTCCAAATATTCCCCCAAACTTAGGTTCTTGTCTAAATTTAGCCATCACTACTTATTCTTGTCATTCTTTCATTCAAACTAGCATTATCCTTTAGAATCCCATTATGTATCAATTTAAACTCAATTAATCAACAAGTTTTTTTTACTGTGCTATCCTTATTATACTAGTTTCAAACAGAAAAAGACTCAATTCATAACAAGAAATCACATCAAAGCTCTAATGGTCAATACTATACTTGTCTACCCAATTCATAAACTTGAACTATCAAACAGCTGGACTTATGCAAGATGTACTAAATGTTATATAAATATAGTAAACTAACAACTAATTTTTTTATTTTTTAATTTTTTTTTCAAGAAATTGAATGCAAAGACTAAATGTAACTATATGAACTACAATGTAAATAACCAATGTAAATTACTAACTATATGCAATACGACACTAAAATGCCCCCCAAACATAAACTAGACACTGTCCTCAATGGATGAAATAGGAAAAATTAAAATAGATGACTTCCTTGAAAATACAGCATGTTCCTCTTTGTCTGCTAAGTCTGAAGAATAGACCAGACACATTGGAATAACTCGGGCACCACACTTGAGTTGGACTTGAATAACCTGTAAACACAATAGAAGCAAGTTTATTAAATCTTAATAAATACAAATTTATTAACTAATAATATAAAACCTAATAAAAACTATAAATAAAAATTAAACTTGGGTTGCCTCCCAATAAGCGCTTGATTTATAGTCCTTCAAATGACTTTTGTCCGGTCAACGCTATCCAATTCCTCTTCGAAAGTTGAGGAATCCTCCATCCATCAGTAGCAAATAATCCTTTGGGAGGTTCCCACAAGCGATGACCATATCATCAAAGTCACCTAGCATGCTCTGACTTGGTATAATCTCTATGAAGAAGGGAAAATGACTAGGTGCTATCTCCATTGTGTTTGTGATCATATTTGGGCATGGAAGTGTGTCAAACACAATGGGCTCTTCGTCTATCTTCTCTTTCTCTTTCCACCACAGCTTCATTGTTGCACTCGCTCTTATGTCATAAAAGAGCTTCACTGATTTACCACATATGAATACCAAGTGGGCATGATTTTGCAAATCTAACTGGACCCTTGAACTTTGGCGGAGAAGGCACTTGAGGCATTAATAACATCGGCTCATTCGCGTTAGTACTCATAGTTAGTTCATCCCCACTTGTCTCCTCTTTTTCAACATCTCGTGTCTCATCCAGTTGTAGATTTGGTTCGGGCACTTCATCAATCTCGGAATCCTCATCATAACACCAATTATTTTGAGGACAATTGTTCAAGGCTTTGAGCATTTGATCCATCTATTTCTACAGATTTTGAATTGATATCTCTTGATTCTGAATTGACCGCTCTTTATTAATCCTCCTCTCCTCATTTGATGATACGAACTTGGACAACAATTCCTCCAACCCTAAATTATCCGTCTCAGTCTCGGAAGCCATATATTGAGGACCATTGGTTGAGGTAGTGACGAGTTGTTCCATCTGATTATGAAAATTTTGGGTTGACAGCTCTTGGCGAATCCTCATCCCCTCTAGGTTTATTATGCCCTTCAATATTACATCAATCAGATTTGGCTTTTCATCTTGTGGAAATGGAGGTGGACATGAAAATTCCGGTGTGTATGATGGATTTGGAGCGTAGTATTGGTCTTCATAATTGTAGCTCCATGACGAATCCGGGTGATACCCCCAATCTTGGTGATAATTGGCATATGCATAATCATTGAGGTAGTCACCCCCATATTGTAATGGTCCAAGTCTGACGATGCATTGATGACTCAGATGATTGCCAACACAATAATTATAAACTACTGCGATCTTTCGAATACGTTGGGCTGCAAGAACATCAAACCTCTTCGAAAGTGTTTCAATTTGTGCTGACAATGTAAAAAATGCATTGAGTCCATCAATTCTTGTGTCCCTTGGTTGAGTCTTACTCGTATATGGCCATTGATAATTGCATCCAACCATGGTACCTGAAAAGAGAGAAAAATAGGAAGATAATTAAATAAAAAGAAAGAAAAAAAATGTTTAAAAGACTAATTTGATTGAAGCTAATAATATTGGAAAAATATATATTAAACTAATTCCCCGGCAGCGGCGCCAAAAACTTGTTGGGTAAAATCTAATTACGCACAATACACAAGTATACGTGGTCAACAAGTAATAAAATAAAAGTAGAGTATTGTTCCCACGAGGAATTGTTTAATAAAAATCACCAAGTACTAACCCGTAATCAACTCAATCTTATTTAAACGAATAAATTTCAATTTATAAGTAAACTAATTCTAATTACCACTAGTTAAATTAAGATTACGGAGATTTAAGATCACAACTTCACTTATTGATTCATTTAAATTAATACAGTTCTCATCAATTATTCTCTATCCTGAATTGTTAATCAAGAACACTAAAGCAGATAAAACCACCTCTCGATGCATAATACCCATACTCACTTAAATCCACAGATGATAGAATTAAGCAAAACACCCTAATTAACTAATCCACTATATCTCTATGTGAATTACAATTAAAAAGGATTTAAAGCACAAGTTCTCTATAAGATTACATATGGCATAAATACATGTCTCTATCCTAAACACGAATCATGAATTCCATCAATGCAGAAATCACAAACACATGCTATCATAATCAAATCTAAATCTAAACTTCATCTCTCGAGTTTATATAGATTATCACGATAATTGTAACCTGGGCAATTAAGCAATTAAGTCCAAATCACAATAGACAATCCTCACAATAGAACATAACAATTGATAGCGAAGCATATTAAAATAAACTACACAATAAGATCCATTGTAATCTCAAACAAAAAATTAGTTCATTGAATTAAAACTAAGAATCCACATTTGAATACACATTAAAAGACAAAACTAAGAATAGAGTGAAGAATAAATCTGTTGTCAGCAAATCTCCACCTTCCTCAATCTCCAGCTCTTGATCTTCAATGGTCTCCAAGTTACTTCAATCTCCAAATCTCATAAGAACTAGGGTTTTGATCCTAATCTACTCTAATCTAATATAATGGAATCCTTCAAAAAACTAGCCTCCCAATCCAAGTTAAAATTAAGTATTTATAGTTCTAATGGATATCCTAGCAAGTTAGGCAACTAAGAATCCTATTCTAGCTCAATTTGGACACCAAATAACCCAATTTGGCCTCGCGCTGTCCCTAGGCCATTCTGGGCGGGCCCCGCGCTATAGTGGCAGACATTCTGGTGGCCCGGTGCACCCCGCGCTATGCATAGTTCATTTATAGCGCGGCCCGCGCTACTCTATTTTTTGCTGCGACGTCCTTTTGTAAAATAGACATAACTTTTGATCCGCTAGGATGTATGGGGCTTGCAACCTATCAAATTGAAGATATCGACGAGATCTACAACTTTTATTCTTGGAGGATTGACAGATTCCGTCCGAATCAAGGAGAAAATCGAGCTTGAAGTAGATGCTATGTAAATGGCAAGTATGACAACTCTTAACTTTGATCTTTGTTGATAAAAAGGATATAACTCTCGCATCCGAACTCCGATTGGGATGATCAAGATGTTCCGAAAAGCTAAGAAGTAGATCTACAATAAAATCCAAGTTCCAAGCCAAGAACATGCATCCCACTTGGTGTTAAAAGCCCTGCAATCTTCCCTTCTTGCACTTGCATGCATATTTTTGTCCAAAAGATGTTTGAATTGCTTTTCCTTGCTTCCTCATGCCAATGTTGTGTCATAGCCTATAAAATAACATAAAATATATTAAATGAACACATAATGCATGCAAAGTAACTACAAAACATAGGTTTAAACAACTAATTCAAGTAATAGATACTAGATAAATAGGTATAAAACCTACTTATCACCACACCATTTACAATTCAACCAATTCAGCTCAAAGATGTTGAAAACCCTTTGAAAGTGGCTGCACCAAAGCCAATCATATTGCCTTTCAAGCCACAGTATCCTGTTATCAGCCTACAAAAAGTGCCATAAAATTATGGAGAGGCTGAAGGATCCACATCCAATACAACTGCTGCAGTGTCGAAAGAAAATCCACTATATCTTCCTCATCGGGTGATGAAACCTATCATCAGATCTAAGGGGAAAATGCCCATGGAGAAGATTGAAGAATTCCTCCGTACTGTGGGACACAATGAAGCCAAGTTGGTTTTAAGCTTGAAAGAAGCTCCACAACAGAGTTCTATTATAGACTTGAATTTCTCTTCAGAGGATCACCGAAAGGTCTTACTGAAAGTATTAAAAGAAGCCCACTTGCCAAAAACAGTGGATATTGAAAAATTCCATCATCTGGTTGATCACATCTTCAACAGTAATGTGATATCCTTCACCGATGATGACATACCTCCCAAAGGGACGATTCATTGCAAACCGTTGCACATAGCGGTTATGTCCTCTGGATATGTGGGGGGAGGAGCTCTGATATATGGAGGATCATCCTTAAACATCTGCCCCTATGCCACATTGGAGAAAATGAACATCAATCTCAACAAGATCTGAAGCAACCATACAATTATCAAAGCTTTTAAAGGATCCGGACGAAATGCTGTCAAAGAGATTGAAGTACATGTGGAGATTGGTCCACATACATTCTGCGTATCCTTTCATGTGCTTAAGATCACTACAGGATACAACCTACTTTTGGGAAGACCGTGGATTCATATGGCTGGAGCCTTCCTGTCCACTCTCCATCAGCAGCTCAAATACATCATTAACAGTAGCTTGGTCACTGTTAATGCTGAGCCAGAATGTCCTGTATAAAGTGACATACCAATCATTAGTTTCAATGCAGAAGTTGAGCTTATCAGCTTCCAGGCCCTTGAGGTGAGTAACACTCACTATCAACCCATTGGGGTGCCACCTCTGATACCCAGAGTTTCTGCCGAGGTAATGTCGGCAAGTCAATAGATGATATCCTTGGGTTTTCAACCTGGACAAGGGTTAGGAAAGGATCATCAGGGAATCAAATGCCCAATTCAAGTTCCCAGTCAGACAAGGGTAACTGAACTAGGCTATTCTCCTAGGTCCAGTCACAGGAACCCTCACAAGCACAAAAAGGTTCCTTCATCTTCAAGGCGATTGCCTAAACCTACAGAGGCTGAGCCTGTATGACCTTCATTAAAGGTTCCTGCCCATGTGGTAGCCATGTTATTTCCTAAGATGATATCGGTCAAAGGAAAGGAAGTCTTGATTCCAGACCAAAGGTGGAATAAAGGAATCAAAGGCGTAAACAAGAGATTGCTAGACATCTATCAAACATGCTCGTCCTAGTCCATACGGAGTGTATGAATAGAGATATCCCAAATGATGATTGTTAATACATCATGGTCATCATTCAAGAGAAGGAGGACGACAACAACCCCTTTATCACTGCTGTCCACCAGGACTTCACCCTTGGTAATTGGAGCAGCACTCCTTGCATTTACCGATAAGGGTAAAATGGGAAGAAACTCCCTCTGCCTTGTAGATAACAATAACTGCTTACTTTTGTTGTACAGTATTAGCAATTGTTTTTGTTATTTCATGCTAACACTTTGTATGATTGAACAATTTAATATATTAAGTGCAAACATTTTGCTTCAAGACTCTAAAGTTAGATGTGCCTAAACTTGCTGATGAGGTGCCTATTCTTCACAAGGACTGTAACTTTGATGTAAAGTTGGACTCAGACTTGATGGAGATTAAACAAGAGGACTATGAGATACCTCAGGAGATCAAAGATTGGGTCGAAGACAAACCCAAGATAAATCTTGATCAAACCACCTTTTTCAACATTGGAACCTCAGAAAACCATAAATAAATCCAAATTGGTACGTACCTTACTCCAAACCAAAGGAATGACATGGTTACTCTATTGACCAAATTCCATGATGTGTTTGCATGGTCTCATGAAGATATGGTCAGTTTGTCCACTGACATTGTCATTTATCGCCTCCCCATCAAAGAGGGATTCAACCGAGTTAGGCAGAAACTCAGGCGATTAAAGCCTGAGTGGAGTTTAAAAGTTAAAGAAGAAATTGTGAAACAATTTCAAACCGGCATCATCATGGTGTCAACATACCCTAAGTGGCTATCCAACATAGTCCCCGTGCCTAAACTTGGAGGGAAGGTGCGAGTTTTTATGGACTACAGGGATCTGAACAAAGCTTGTCTCAAAGATAGCTTTCTCGTGCCATTCATCCATATACTCATTGATAATACAACTCAGTATGACATGTACTCCTTTGCTGATTTCTTTGTGGGGTACTATCAAATCATGGTTGCTGAAGAGGATCGTGAGAAAACTGTATTCATCACTCCTTGGGGAACCTTTTGCTATAAACGGTTATCATTCGGCCTCATCAATATCGGAGCTACCTATCAGCGAGCCATGATGGCTCTTTTCCATGATCTAATGCACAAAGAGATAGAAATCTATGTGGATGACATCATTGTCAAGTCCCGAAGGGAGGAAGACCACCTAGATCTTCTCAAAAAGCTCTTCAACAGGTTGCATAAGTACAACTTGAAGTTGAACCCGGCCAAGTGCGCCTTTGGTGTAAATCAGGCAAGTTCTTTAGGATTCCTAGTCGACCCAAAGGATTCGAAATTTGGATCCTACAAAAATCCAAAGCTATTATGGAAATGCCCATACCTCGCAGCGGAGAGGAAAAACAGGATTTTTGGAAGAATTAACTTTATCAGCCGATTCATCTCCCAACTCACAGCAACCTGTGAGCCTATTTTCAAGTTGCTAAGGAAGAACTCCTCCATGAAATGTAATGATGAGTGTTAGAAAGTCCTCCTTACAATCAAAGAGTAGCTAATCAAAGCTCCTATTTTTGTACCTCCCAGGGATGGTGTTCCTCTGTTCATGTACTTGTCAATCAATGACAATGCCATGGGTTGCATGCTGGGACAGAAAAATGATAGAGGCCAAGAAAGAGCTATCTATTACCTCAGTAAAATATTCAACAGCAGTGAACACAAGTACACTATGATTGAGAAAACTTGTTGTGCTTTAGCATGGGCTTCCATGAAATTACATCATTATCTCCATGGTCACACAACCCATCTCATATCTCGTGTGGATCCTCTCAAGTACGTGTTCAACAAACCCATATTAAATTACCGATTGTCCAAATGGCAGTTGATCCTACAACAATTTGACATTGTCTACGTGACATAAAAGTCTATCAAAGGTTAAGGAGTTGCGGATCAACTTGCCGCCTCACCTACAGGGGATTTCAAACCTTTAGAAACATACTTTCTCGATGAAGGGGTAATGACAGTTCAGCAACACCATCAGGACGATACACACCAACTATGGAAGATGTATTTTGATGGAGCTGTAAACATGGAAGGTTTTGGAGCAGTTCTAGTATCCATTACGGGGGAGAAGCATCCCGTCGCCGTCAAATTGCAGTTTGTTAGCACCAACAACACAACTTAGTATGAAGGATGTATCATGGGGTTGAAACTAGCCCAATCTATGGGCATCAAATGGTTAACTGTCTTTGGAGATTCTGAATTGGTAATCAGACAAACCACTGGGATCTATCACACCAAAGAGCTATATTTATCGCCTTACCATCGACAGGTTGTATAGATGGCTTCAGAGTTTGAAGAGATATCCTTCCTCCACATTCCTCAGAATAGGAATGACTTTATGGATGCACTAGAAACTTTGGCCACCTTGATCAACATACTTGATAAGGAAGACACGCCAAATATCACATTTGCCCTGAAAAAGGCTCCAGCCTATGGGAATTACATTGGAGAAGTATCAGATGAGCTGCCTCCCATCCAACACCCCTGGTATCAGCATATCAAGGAGTATCTGCGAGTTGGATCTACACCCGCTGAGGCGAGTCAGGCTGAAAGAAAGTGGATTCATCGAATGGCTATAAAATTTTACTTGAGCAGAGACGCACTCTACAAAAGAGATGCGGGACTAGGTCTTCTCAGATATCTAGACAAAGACCAAGCTCAGAGGCTCATGGATGAAATCCATGGTGGAGTATGAGACCCACATATGAGTGGCCCTCTACTTGTTAAGAAAATCCTAAGAACAAGGCAATACTAGCTCTCTCTCAAGGCTGACTATGATGATCACGTCAAGAGATGTTACCAATGCCAAATTCATAGGAATACTATCCACGCCCCTCCAAGGGAGCTCCACAATATGAGTTCGCCCTGGCCCTTCTCAATGTGGGGAATGGACGTGATAGAGCCTATCGAGCCTAAAGCCAGCAATGGTCATCGGTTTATCTTCACCATGATCGACTACTTCACCAAGTGGGTAGAAGTAGCCTCTTTCCCCAAGGTTAGTAAAGAAGTTATCATTGGTTTCATTAGAAATAATGTCATTTGTCGACATGGACAACCAGAGGTGATTGTGTAAGACTATGCTAAAAACCTCAATAACCAAATGATGGAGGATTTATGCAGTAAATTCCACATCAAACATCTCAACTCCATCATCTATCGTCCAAAGATGAATGGTGTTGTTGAAGCAGCTAATAAGAATATCAAAAAGATCATGCAAAAGATATCCGCCAATCACAAAGGATGGCACGACTTATTGCCTCGACTCTATTATTAGCCTCAGGAATATCAATGCAAGACTTCCTTTGGGCAACCCCTACTCATTAACCTATGGAATGGAAGTAGTGCTCGCCATATAAGTGGAAATGGAATCCCTCAAAGTGTTGATAGACGCTCAGGTGGATGAAGACCAATGGTTACAAGATAGGTACCACCAATTGTCTCTAATAGATGAAAGGCGAGCCTCTACCATCTTCCATGGTCAGTTATACTAACAGAGGATCGCTAGATCCTACAACAGAAAAGTCCGGCTATGGTAATTCAAAGGGCATGACTAGGTCTTGAAAAATATTTTTGACAACCAAGATCAATCCAAAGGAAAATTTGCCCCAAACTGGGAAGGTCCGTTTGTTGTCAAGGAGGTATTGATAGGAGGAGCTCTCAGATTACATGAGATGGATGGCGATGAATTTCCGCAACTCATTAACTCGGACACCGTGAAACGGTACTATGTCTGAAGTTACCAGCAAACCAGCATCCTGGGTTTGGATCACCAGATCCCTAGTCAATTCAGGTTTTCAAAACCTTTTTCACTACATACAACCTTTCTTCACATCCGTTTGCCCCATCAGGGACAAACACACTTTCCAACCAGCAGCCTGGTTTCGGATCATCAGATCCATCACTCAACTCAGGTTTTTCAAAACCTTTCACACTTTTAGTTTTGTCCTACCAGGGATAAAACTTTTCACACTTTCAGTTTGTCCCACCAGGGATCAAACTTTTCATCTACAGTCTATCTTGTACACGGGGTGAACTACGCAGACCTGATCTTCCCTCATCAATGGGAGTACGTAGGGAGCCATTCACTGTTAGGTCTCACCCCTACCAAAACACAAAAACTTGTCAACGATACTGGGATCATCCTTCAAACCATACATCATTGACATAGACCAAAAGGATGGAACTACCTAGCCTCCCCACACTAATGGGAGAACCGGCGACCATCTAAGATGTGGTTGAATCCTCAAAGAGAAACAAAAATCCATGAGAGATGGAACTACCTGGGCTTCCCAATACAAAGGAGTACCGGCGACCATCTGTGGAATGGTCAACCTCAAAGAGGAAAGCCACACTCCTCTCCATCACCACATACAGAAACCAGTCCCAAGACACCAAAGGGTAGGGAATACACATAGATCAATGATCCATTTTGAAAGATCTTGAGACATCTCATGTCCATCCATCAAGGGGGAATTCAGAATACATTAAGATCACAAGCCCTAGAGAAACAGGCAAATATCAAGCAAGTAACAAAGCATAACTAAAAGGGAAGTGAATAAAAATATATTTCCATGCCATATATAATACTGTTTGATATATACAATGTGTACTGTACATGAAGAAAATGGCTAAGCTAGTCTGTGCAGGAAAATCCAAGCCCATCTACAAATCAGTGTATATGCGCGCTATCAAATCCAACATGGCATCCCTCTTAGAAGAAGGGGGTAACTCTGTAAGCTCCTGCCCTATGGTATCAACGTGAGCTAAGAGATCCACATCCATCTGCATGGTGACACTATGCTCATCAATGAACATGCTCATCTCTAAAATGATATCAGTAGTATGGGACCTCAATGCAGTACTATCTGTAATAGCGGCATCTCGGGTAGATATAGCGCCATCCCGCTCAACAACCACTACATCTCTAGATGATCTAGCCTTATCCCGCTCAACAACAACGGTATCTGTATGAGCTAAGGCATCATCTCTCTTTACTAGAACGACATCTCTCCCAACAAGAGCGGTTAACATCAAGGCCCTAGCCTGATCTCTCTCAAATGTCATCAGATACAGACTCTGCAGAAGGCAGGGTCACGGTAGCAATCATACTGGGAGAATTAATCAGAGCTGTTGTCAACCCAGCAAATAGCTCCTCCTCAGTGGGAGAATAAATGTCCTCCATGGGCTCCCCACTGTCAGAATCAATCCCCGGCTCGGTGGATACAACCCAGTCGATGTAATCTCTACCTCCATCCATGTAGAAGACTATATAGAATGACCCAGATGGCTAATTGTAAACTCAACCCTCTCACGCTGAGCCCAACATGCATAAACCCTGGATCTATACTCTGCTGATAAATGCCGAGAAGACAAACGCTGACCTAATGCCCCCTCAAATGGATGAACATCATGAACCTGGTTAAACTGTGCCATCACATCCAGTGGATGATACGTGGTCATACCCCTCAAACCAGCCAGAGGAAGATAATCCATGCCAAGTGCATGAGTAATGAAGC